>MU224060.1:48417-105752 GCA_018584345.1 Thuja plicata | reverse complement strand
TGTTTAAATGTTTTTATGATACTATGTGACATACCAATCTTAACTCATGCTTCTAGGCTGCATAAATATGTAACGCATGTGATGGATTTATCATTTATGTTCCTTGTTTATGTATGTTAGCTTCTATCTGATGATGTTATAGTGTGTTTAAGTTATATTCAATAAAGGGTGCATGAAATAAGTTTTAAATTGTTAAAATCTCTAAATTTTAAGGGTTTTTCACATTTGCCGATTCGTGGGTGATTCGCGATTCGATTCGGCCTTGCCGATTCCGAGACGATTCCGGTTCTCGTTACTTTGATATATATATATATTATGTGAGATATAATATATATAGATATATATCTAAAATAGTATTAGGAGAAATTAATATAATAATGATTCAGAGATATTACATGTGTGTGTGTGTTTATGTAGTTACATAATCAATTGTCATTATATTAATCTCATAATAATGAATAGACATGTCCCATGAAGGGACATGTCTCTCCTATCCTCATTCTCAATATAAATGAAAGAGAGATTGCTGCATTTGAAAAACAAATACAACATAGAGTGCTATTACATTTGCAGCTATCCTAAAACCTAACAACATGGACACACAATTTTGTTCACAACAATTATGATTCGGAACAAACACATCCAATCATAATTACTCAAGAAATGTGATTGGAGACAACTGCATTCAATCACTATTACTCAACAAATGTGATTGGGGACAAACACATCCAATCCCAAACAACTAAAACTGTGATTGGAGATTAAAATCCAATCTCAAACAAAACCATTCACTGGAATGTTAAAATAGCTACCTTTCCTCCTTAGGATATCTTGCGTTATAAGCGTGAGGGTAGCCACTGAGATATGAGGCACATAAAAGTATGTTAGAAAATATAGAATTGCCTCTTGAAAAATGGGGTCAAACTTACCTCAAATTGATCATATGAGGATGCTTCGTTAAACTCTTCTTGGGCCAAGTATCTAATGGGGCAGCCTCTTGAGATGGCATACTTGGAGCTTTCTTTGATGGTCTCCTTATGATTTGCATTCAAATCTTGATAGTTAATCTGCAACACAGGCAATCTCATCAACTCATTCTCCATGGTCAGAGGATCTTTATCCTCAATAAAGCAAGCAGAGAGCTCTTCAAAACTGTCAAAATCCTGAAGGCCTTTAGGAACAACTAGTTTCCTATCATCAAGCTCCATACACACATCCTCTATGATGCTCTCCAAATAGTTTTCCCCAAGGCTTTGGCTATCTTCTGCATATTGGGAGCTTTCCTCTTTGATTGCAAGCTCATGAATTGGTTTGTCATCATAATGGCCTATGCCCTCCAGATGTTGCAAAATTGCAGATGTGGTCGTGACCATGTCTGCCTCATCATGTTCAACAAAATTAGGCAGCTCATCCAACAAAGACATGGCATCTTCCTCTTTATCACTACCTTGCTCATGGTGATCCTTCTGTCCTAATTGACCTTCAGCCATAGGTAATGGCATGTCTTCCTCTCTTTCAACAAAACGGAGAAGCTCATCAAATAAATCAACCAAGAGCTCAGGTTGAGCATCAATCTCCATTTCTTCACCTTGCTGTCCCAACCTGTCACAATCATTACTCAACACTGACACCTCTGATTTTCTCTCCTCTTCATCACATGAAAACTCATCCACCATAAGTCCTTGCTTTGATGCTTGACGTATCCTTGACGAAACTTGGAATCTGACAGCCAAGAGGTAGAGTCCATGAAAGTTGTCATGGCAGTTCAATATCTTCAGAGACCTGAGGGATCTCTCGGGATAAGCAAATGTCTTGAACAGACTACTCTTGCAGAGTGGTGGACTGAGTTTTAAGCACAGGCTCTTGGAAAGAAATATTTCCCTTAAAACTTGGGATTTCAAATCTAGAGTGTTCAAACGTAGTCTTAGAGGGAAGACTCTTTCTAAAGCTGGGAAATTGAAGACCCTATCATTTTGGTGTTGCTCACTTGTGACCACTTCTGTCTAAATATAATCCTTAGGTTGTTGTTGACCATAATAAGGTTGCAATTGTTCTATAACAGGTTCATTTGCTTGAAGGATGTTACTA
Source organism: Thuja plicata (assembly GCA_018584345.1). Taxonomy (NCBI): domain Eukaryota; kingdom Viridiplantae; phylum Streptophyta; class Pinopsida; order Cupressales; family Cupressaceae; genus Thuja; species Thuja plicata. Next base: position 103,664 of record MU224060.1, on the reverse strand, counting down.
AAGCTTGGAAATGAACGCTCTATAGGTTCTTAATGTGTAGGCTCTTGGAACATGGGAGTACTCCAGCTTGGAATTCTAACCTCATGAGGTTTAGGAGTCTCACTTTGCCCAAAAGACCTGAAGCTTGGAACCTTACATTCAAGAGCCTTGTGTTCAACAGCTTGTGACCTCAACTTTGCTGTTGCGGCAGCAATTTGGCGATCAAGCTCCTCTTCCCATTGGGTCTTTTGCTGCTCATCACAAAAAGTCTCTGCCACTTGGCTGGAAACTAATTCCTGCCCATAACTTTGAGCTTCCATGTCTTGCTGCTCCCTAATCTCAGACAACTGTTTAGACAAGTCAAGCAACATATTCTTTGTCTTTTCACCCTCCTTCATTTTAACAAAGTCTGAACTCTGAGGCTGATTAAAAAAAACTTCATGTTGATCAGGCATGAAATAGTTTCCCTGGGACTGGTTATAATTCTGAGTCTGCTGCCAATCAGGCACAAAAGGGGGCTGGTGGGGTGGGTGGTAAGCATGATGAACCTACTACTCTTGACTCTCTTGTTGTTTCTTTTGTGCCCATGATGTTTCCCATTGGAGAGCATGCTCATAAGCTTGTGCAGGGGCATGTTGAACATATTAACAACCTACTATGATATGGTAGCTTGGACTAAAAACCGCCTTTGGATTATTTTCATATTGGTGCTTAGCCCATTGAACATTATTCTCATGATATGCTGGTGAGTAACCTGACTGTCCATAATAACTTGACATGTCTACTCATGTAATTAGCTGGAATTTTGAATATGAAAGATTTGAAACATACCAACACTTGATCCTTTGAAACCAGTAGACCTTCCCGAGTCGCCAGATATGCAGGACGATGACCACTTCTAGGTCTGTATCATGTTATCAGCATATCAAAGATAACATAACTTTACAAGACGAACTTCTTTTGTGGTCCCACCAGGCGTGCCAGAATTATTATACACTAAATTTTGCACCCTACTAAGCGCTTGAGCCTAACAATCTAGTATAACATGGGAATCACTTCTAGGTTGTGGGACCTCTACTAACTGAAGTGAAGCCTCTGGATTCTAGGACGGTTCCTCTTGGATAATCACCTTATTTGCTTTTGAACATGAAAGTAAACTTGCAAGGAAAAGGGATAGAAGGAGAACTGAAGGGAAATGACTGAAAAGCAAATTATCCTACTAGGTGATACACCGAAGGTAACATGAATCATAACACAGTGACCAAAACTAGCATGACATTCTTGAATCTAGCAGAACACAACTTTCTGAATAGGTTTGCATAAGCATTTCATAGAGAGGTCTAAAATGAAAAGAGGCTATTCAAGGAAAGAGAAGATTTCACAAACAATAGCATATCCAAGGAGATAGGCACAGACTATGACCTGCAAACAAACATCCACTCCAGCAAATAGGCACAGGAATGAGACAAGGTAACAAGGGATGAACAAAATCCACAAGATTATCTAAATCAAATCACCCACAGTAGTGCACAAAGATGCAGAAAGAAAGAAGGCTCAAGAACTCCAAGATTTCCGTAACATTAATCACTATATTATGTTTCAATAAGAGAAATACATATAAGAAAAAGCTTGAGGACAGAGAAAATGTCACAGAAAACCTTTGCATAATCTGGAATTCAATGAGAAATTACAAACAAAATGAAAACCTCAGGGCAGAGAGAATGCCACAGAAAGTCTTGCATCAGCTGAAAAACCTAGCTACGAAAGCTTCTACAACTACTTATATACAACCTCCCCTAGCACACAAGCTCGGGAGTCAATCCATCGATCAGTTAGGGCAGAATTAGGGTTACAATAGATATTCATTAAACAATACAGAAACCCTGAAACAGTCAAGTTTGCTCATCAATGCGCTTGGGAAATATCTCAGAAGATCAGATATAGTCATGAATACATCTCCCATCACCATAAATTCGATCAGAGAAGTCGGCTCAACCCATCTCTCTTGTCTGCAACTTGAAAGACCACGTCACCGCCATTAAACCCTGAGATCAGATTTGAATATTTGAATATAAACGGTCACAAGTGGCGCGGATGCTTCATAAACGGCCCAGATTTGAATCTTTGAATATAAACGGTCACAAGTGGCGCGGATGCTTCATAAACGGCCTAGATTTGAATCTTTATCATCTTTAAAACACGACTGTCGATCTATCTTTATCTTTATCCATGTCTTTGAGTTCAGATCCGATTCTAAACACGTGGCATGCAGGCGCAATGCCTCAATGGTTAAACAAATTCATCTTTATTATCAAGCCTTTACACCCGCCGTCCGATTTTCTTTACTTGCAGTGTCTTTAATTTATCTTTTCAACCCGGGACCCATGACGTCATCAGTGCCACATGTCATCTCGGTGCAATGCCTTGATCATTAGATTTCGATCACTTCTTCATTGAGGCTTTGCGCTGTCCGTCCGATCAAACTGAACTTGATCAATCTTTAACTTTAGTTCGGCTTTGCTCAGCCTGGCCCGCCATGGACACGTGTCTTCAAGGCGTGATGCCTTAATGGATAGATTTCGAGCATCTTTGCATTGAGGCTTTACGCCTACCATTCGATCAAATGGGACTTGCCCGAAGATTACCCTTAGTTCTGACCTTGGCCTTAACTTGCCTTTGACTCATCTTTAACCCTGGTATCTAAAATCCTTGTCTCTAAGTCGCTAGATTATTTCTTTAACTCTGAGTTTATTGCAAGATCACACGGCAGCCACAAGATCGGACCCAAGATCAACGATCTGCGCTTAATCTCCAGATCATAAAAGAATATTCCATTTCATTGCGAGATTATGAGAGAACCACAAGATCAAAACACGATCGACGGCTCAGATCATAACTTGACTTTAACTTTACTGCAACTTTGATTCATTCCGAGATCACGCGACTGAGCGTATCTTTGAGTCTCCAAGCATCTGGCCTAACCATGGTTTAATTCAAAGATTTAGCGCCAGCCCTAAGATCATCCCAGCATCAACGGCTCACATTTTATCTTTGCAAACTCTGTACTGAACCTGACTTAACTGCCTTGACCATGATCTATCCGGAGATTCAGCGACTGAAAGAAACTCTAAGTCATTGGAAGATTTTCTAATCCCAGAGTTTATCACGAGATTTCACGTCATCCACAAGATCAGAACAAGATCAACGGCTCGTGTTAAGTCTCACAAGAAATAACTTAACCTTAAATCCATCCAGAGATCACGCGACTGAAGAAAAAGAAAAAAAAAACAGCCTTTAACTCTGAGTTCATTTAGAGATTACGCGACTAAACTGAGTCTCTGAGTCGCAGAATGAAGACATAACCCTGGGGTTTAATCTGAGATCTCACACTATCCACGCGATCTGAAACTGCATCAACGGTCTGTGTGTAATCTCCGAATCTTTGCTGATTTTTGACTGTGTCTCAAGACCTAGCGCAAGCTGCACATCTTGGATGAGATCGACAATCCTCGCGTAATCTCCAAATCTTTCTCTTAACCTCAGGTCCATCCGGAGATTCAGTGACTAAGGCAAAAAGCAAACCACATTTAAACCCAAGTCAAATTACGAGATTCAGTGACTAAAGCTATCTCTCAATCTCCAAATGAATTTCTTGACCCTTGGTTTATCACAAGATTTAGCGCAAGCCGTAGGATTAGAACATGATCAACAATCTGTGTTAAGTCTCCAAAGACTTTCCTTAACTTTAGTTCTATTTGGAGATCACGCGACTGAAAGGAGCTTGACCAGGGGAAACCTGACTCGGGTTTATCTGGAGATTGCGAGATAAAAGGAGTCTCCGAGTCGCTGGATAAAAACTTAACCCCGGGGTTTATTCTGAGATCACACGCCATCCACACAATCTGATCTTGATCAACGGCTACGCTGAAACTCCAGATGAAAAGAGCATATTCCATTTGCTTTCGAGATCACGAGACAAAAGGCCGCGCTAAGTCACTGAATGAGATGGAATATTCCTTCCGAGTTGCGAGATTAAGAGATAGACAAAGAGGTTAATGCGCACATGACTTTAAAAGACACTTAAGTTACATGGAAAAGTAACTTGAAATTAGAACATGTCATGTAAGAGCTAGGATTTTAGCATGAATTAGGCTTTTTGCATTTAGGTCTCAGACCAGACATGAAGAGCTAAACCAGTCCCAAAAAACATGCAGAGAGCAAGATAAAGATCAGGAGCCATGATAGAAACCATACAAGTTGGGCTCTACCCTTGTGGGAGCCTCATTTTTCTCCACTTGTAGCCAAAATTGCATAGGATAGAAAATTTGGGTAACAGTTACATTCCCATTTGAACCATCCTTAGTGGGGAGATGATTCAAAGGGGAGATGTCTCTCAAATAATACGAGGTGCTTTCTGATTTGATGTATGTGGACCCTCATTGGAGTAACTTGTATCAAGGATGTTGATGCGCAGATGAGTATTTATTATCCTTGAGTATTACTTTATCTACTCATTGTAGTATCTCTCTTATTTGTAGTTCTATACGTAATATAAAATCTATTTTCCTTGATCTTTTCCGGGGATGCTCTTGCAGGAAAAGAAGATTGATATCAGATTCAGAGGGAGTCTGACACTTCAGAGGTAACTTTGGACGAGGAGCTCTGAAGATTGATATCAGATTCAGAGGGAGTCTGACAGTTTATCTTAAACAATCTTGGATGAAAAAGATCAACAAATTGATATCTTCTCAATGAGTTCTCTGTGAGAGAAGTTCGAGGTGAAATCCCTTGTTTCCACCCTCTGTGTTGAGGCATGGTGGATGTCATATGTGTGACTATATGAATTTAATGGGCCTACCTCCTGTGTACATCATAAGGAAGTGACGACTTCCAAATGATTATCACTTGTATTTGCAGAAGTTATTGGAAGGTGACGATCTTACAATAACTTAAATCATGATATACATTATTTATAAAGTTGAAACAGATCATGATGGATTAAATCAACAACTAAGTGTTAGATGCCATTAAATTGACGGTCATGAGTGGTTTGTGTAGATATATCTTGTAAAGCAACAACTAAGTGTTAGATGTCATTACATTGACGATCTATGAGTTGTTTGTATAGATATATGATAGGTATTTGGTGAATATCATGTGTTGATATTCTGCAGGTCAGTACCTTATTGAGTACTTGGTGAATATCATATGTTGATGTTTTGATAGGCCAATACTCATAGTATTTGGTGAATGTCATGTGTTGACATTCTGATAGGCCAATACTCAAGATATCAAATGATGGAAATCTTCTATTGTGATAGACATCTTATGATGGCTGAAACAGATCATAATAGATAGAACTTGTGGATAGAATCGCCGATTTAGGCAATCCACATTAAAGCTTGAGAAGCTTGTGGATAGAATCACCGATTAAAATCGCCGATGGAGGCAATACACATCTTGAGACTCTTTCTATTGATTACATCATGAGGATGATGTTTTTATTGCTTACATCATATGATTAAAGTGGTCAAGTGTCATATGAGTGTTGACATTTATCCTCCCTAGCTAAGAGGGAGTGTTGATGTTTTGTAGCTTCTGTCGGATAAATCCTATGAGACTATTGAAAATGTGTGTGTGTGTGTGTGTGTGTCAGATATAATATATATAGATATATATCTAAAATAGTATTAGGAGAAATTAATATAATAATGATTCAGAGATATTACATGTGTGTGTGTATTTATGTAGTTAGATAATCAATTGTCATTATATTAATCTCATAATAATGAATAGACATGTCCCATGAAGGGACATGTCTCTCCTATCCTCATTCTCAATATAAATGAAATAGAGATTGCTGCATTTGAAAAACACATACAACATAGAGTGCTATTACATTTGCAGCTATCCTAAAACTTAACAACATGGACACACACTTTTGTTCACAACAATTATGATTCGGAACAAACACATCCAATCATAATTACTCAAGAAATGTGATAGGAGACAACTGCATTCAATCACTATTATTCGACAAATGTGATTGGGGACAAACACATCCAATCCCAAACAACTAAAAATGTGATTGGAGACGAACACATCCAATCATAGACACATATTTCTTGATTTTATTTAAACAATGTATTCTTCCTCGCTGTTCTCGAGTGAAGGATCTAAAGTAGCTGCTCCAACAAGACATTCTTCATCATTGTACCGCTACCAACCAATGCCTTTGCTATATTTAGCTTGTCTTTAAGAAGATCATGGCATGTTGAATACAATTCATAATAATATTTCCTTTTTTTCTTGCAATAGTAGCACAAAACTCTATCCTTGGAGAATAAATTTCCCTTTGAAGTAGACGAGTTGGATTTGGGCGAATGGTTAAACTTGTTTTTGACAAACATTCCAATTTCCTTTGTCATTGAGTCATTTTTCTTAGCTCCTCCATCAATAAGAGGTAGAGATTATAGCTCCTACGGTGACATATATTGTGCTCAATGTTGTATTCCATGGGGATGTGTCCCTGGCCCTCAAACCTCCATCCCCGTCCTCAATGGCATTTCAAATGCAGCAGGGTGGCAAGGAAAATCCGTACTCGGCCCTAAAAAATTTCAAATCTTCAAAACATTTCCAAAAACATACAGATAGGAATTGCTGTACAGCTGAAATCCCCACCATCCTACAGGTGACCAACCATCCCCAACAACAAGGAAAATTTTTCTAATGTTTGAAAAGAGAAAATCATTCATAACATTTAAAAAAAGGCTGTTTAATATAACATGACAGAAGTATAATAGAAATAAAATTATTCATGATGGTAGTAACAACAATAAAAAACTGTTAAATATAACATGATAACATTATAACAGCAATAAAATTAATCATGACAGCAGTGACAGCAGCAATTGTATTATAACACCGATATTTATATGATGATTTAAGTTCATAGCTAATGATAAAAGTTATTCAACAGTTAACACTAATAATTTGGATTTCTGATTTCATTGTTAAAAATCAAACTTTAAATCTTTTGATATGGTATTTGACTCAATGATTATTGTCAATTAAAAAAGCAATTAATAGTGCACTGGCCATGATCTGCTTCAGTGCTGTATTGTGTGAGAAGCACAGACAAACAATTTCTCCTTAGAATGTGGTTGCCATACAAGCTTATGCTATATATATATATACCCCACCATCCCCATCCCAGAAATACCCTAGAACATAGGTAAACATGGGAGACTGGGATTTGACCAATTCACTAGACAAGGAATGACAAGGATTTGACTTCAAAAATGACTACGATAAATTTTGAAGTTCTAACTCTACAAAAACTAGTCTGGAAGCAACCTCCAAAATCTCTTGCACATTTAGTCGACCAATGTATTTTTAACTGTGCCTAGAGTTAAACTATTCCTAGATCATCTAAATCCAAGGTTTTCCTAACTAAAGACTAATAAATCAAACATAAGACTATGGTTTGAGAAAATCTACAACCCTCACACATTACAAAGCCAACTATGGTAGCAGGTATCCTTACAAACCTTGAGAATCAATTCTGAACCAAGGCGTGAAACAACGTTGGAGCCAACATTAGAGTTTGTAGAAAGAGTAAATATATTGACATAGACACTGCTTTGTTAGTTAAAGTGAACAGGAAAGAATGTGATGTCAATAGGATCCATGACTACTTGTTTGTATCGCACAATAGCACACTTCCATTGTAGATCTTCATAGACAACAAAAACGTCATTTTCTTGGAAAATTTAAGTCAAAATATGGCCCCATCACCAAACAATACATTATGCTACGTAAATGTTTCTAGTCGAAAGGCTGAAAAAGAAGTTTCAAGTTGGCTAGTCTCTACCTAGTGGCCATTGGAGAGGATGTTCACCATCTACTTACCACTTGTCTGTCTTGTCAGTGGCATGGGCAGGCATCTTGGAGACCAAGACAAGTTTCCTCATCTGGCTCTCGCCATTAAACTACCAAGGAGTTCTTAGTTTTTTTTCCAGCTAGTGTTCAAGATTAGCAATTGCAAGAAGGCCATGACAAAGATCTGGAAGCTACTAGATTTGGAACACTAGGTGGCAAAAAACTAGGTTGGTCAATTTTTTTGCAAAGGTAGCACTAAGTTAGGGTCGACTAGAAACACAGGGATGCGCCCCCTCCCCCAAACCCTCGAGTTTCCGGTACGAGGACGTCCTGACAAAGGGGCATCCCCCCACCACCTCATTTGTGCCACCCAAACACCGTCGAGGCGCACGGACACATAGAAGTACCTGGGATGGCTAGGAGACACCTTGGCGTCCCTCGACCGTCCCGGGGACTTCTATGCATCCCCCGTCGACGGCCACTTAAAAAGGAAATTTAAAAAATATATATATGTTTTTTAATTGTAATTTGGGTTCCATTTGAACCAAAAATGGAGTAGGGTCCCATCTTGGCCACTCCAAGCCTACATAAACCCCTCCAAAAGCTTCATTTTTTTGCATATATGCATTTCACATTATTCGCAGAACAGATAGAGAAGAGTGAAAAGGAGAGAAAGGAGTCATTGGTGGAGTGAAAGGAGTGAGTGCAAGTGAAAGAGGAGCAAGAAGAAGAGGAAGATTCTACACCTTCCTTGAAGAGATTCATCAAGCATGAGGTAGGGTTTTGTTTTATTTTCTGATTTTTAAATCTAAATTTCAAATTGTTTTAAAATGTTGAATGTTCATTGTAATTTGTAATTTGTAATTTGCTTTACAATGTTTTTCCATTTTTGTTGTTCAAATGTTGAATGTTTTGAAGTTTTCTTTTTTAACTTTTGTACTCTGAGTTTCATATTCTAAATAAGAATTTTAGTTTATGATGAATCTTGAGGGCAAAATGAAGAAATTATGATGATTCTTCATTTTGCCCTCAAGATTCATAAACTTTAAATTTTGTTTGACTTTGAAATCTGTTCAAATCAATAAATAAAATAAAATTTAGAGTTCTAAATTTTTTATTTTTAAAGTAGGCTGAAACTAGTTGCTTACTGAATTTACTTTCATTTTGTGAAATGCAGTGTCACAATGAGCTCTCATAGTCATGATATGAATGGAGATGAGATGGAAATTCAGTCTAAGGGTGCAAGTCAAATAGAATATGAGGTTGAGCCTAAGGAGAGTGACCATGGGGTTGATCCAGAAGCCAAACTAGTTCCATAGCTAGTGGACCAACTTCTATAGATTGACCCTCCTAGCTTTTGGCAAAGTTTGCTAGGGGCCCTTATGATCCCAAGTCTCCTCTTAGAAAATTTGCAACAAGAACAACAATCCCAAACCATCAAGAGGTGGCACAAGATAATGGAAATGCAACATTTGGGGTATGAGATGGTTTGGGAGCATCACTAGATTTAATGAACACTTCCTCTTTTGGAAGAGACATGGTGTGAATCCGTGTAAATTTTTGCAAGACCCTATAAATATCAAGTACCAAATTGAGTTCAACAAGCTTTGGGGTGTTCTGAAGACAATGCAATAGCAATGCCTACTACTTTGTCTGCTAGGCAACAGGTTCAAACAATTCAGCAGATGCAGGGGCATAAACATGTTTCTACTCGTACATTGCATCAGAGAGCAGGTACGATGTCATGGTCACCCTTAGGACCTTCATCCACTCAGAGTGCAGCAAGGAGGGCAGCAGCAAGGGGAAATGCAAGGCAAGAAGTAACCCCATAGCTGATTTGTTCAAAGTGCAACTGAAGGATCAAATAGATGAATTCATTGGCAAGTTCTTTGCCAATGGCATCACATTGCATGGAGCTCGATCTCCTTATTATAAGGAGATGATGTTGATGGTGGCGAAGAGGGGACCATCATATGTGCCACTAGGTGAGCACAAATTGAGAACCACGATCTTGGATAACAACTATGCCAAGATCAATGTTTTGATGTAGCAGATGAAGGAATGTTGGATACAGTCTGGATGCAGTATAGTTATGGATGGGTGGACATACATTAGGCATCGCCCACTCATTAACATCGTCGTTACATGTTCAAAGGGCCCATACTTTCTCAAGGCAATTGATTGTTCAAGGCATCGCAAAGATGTCGATTTTCAATTTGAGGTCCTTAGGGAGGCTATTGAGGAGGTTGGGCCACAAAATGTGGTCCAAGTAGTGATAGATGCAACACATGTCTGCGGAGCTGCAGGGGAGCTTATTGAGGCAGCCTACAGACATATTTGGTTGACTCCATGTTGTGTGCATGCCATGAACAATGTACTCAAGGACATGGGGAAGATTGACTAGATTAGAGGAGTGGTCAATGATGCGAGAGATGTGCAGATGTTTATCTAAAACCACCACACTTCACATGCACTCTTCAGGACCTTCGCGAAGGAGTTCTTAAAACCAGTTGAGACTAGATATGCATCCTATTACATTCTCTTGGAGAGAATACTTGAGTTGCAAGAGGCACGGCAACTCATGGTTATGACAAATGAGTGGAATCAGTCGGCTGAGGCAAAGATAGAGCAAGGGAGGAGGGTGAAGGAGATAGTGAAGAGTGATCACTTTTGGAGTGATGCAAAATACATTGTCTCTATCATTACTCAGTTTTTCCAGGTGATCAGACATGGCGATGGGGATGCACCTACCCTTAGAGAGGTGTGTCAGTGCATCGATTTTACGCTTGACTAGACGAGGATTGTTGTGCGAGGGAAGGACCCCACTTTAGCACATTCGGTCAATCATTCGGCGCACAAAGGACAATCTGAACACTCCCTTGCACATGGTTGCTTATGCATTGAATTTGAAGTGGTACATGCCTAGGCCTCGTAGAGTTACATCGATTCAAGATGATGAGGTGAAGGCGGGATTCTTCAGGTCCATTGATAGGATGTATGAAGATCATACTGTTGTCCACATTTGCACTAAATGGACGAAATTTGCTAGTCTTAAGGGTTTTTTGAATGCAACAAAGATGGATATAACAACTATGGCATAGGAGGACCCGATTTTGTGGTGGAGCTATCATGGAGTACAGAAAGCAAAGATTACCACACTAGCTATTCATCTGATATCTCAGGTTTCTAGTTCTTCAGCTGCAGAGAGGGACTGGTCTTCATCCACTCTCTTAAGAGGAACAAACATACCTCTAGGAGAGCAGAGAAGCTAGTGGTTGTACATAGTACCTTGCATATCATTGACCGCAAGACACACATGTACAAGGAGAGCCCAACAGTGCGATGGGATGTAGAGCCAGAGGAGTCAGCACAGATTGATGAGGATGAGGATGCAACAACTTTAGATGCAAGGTTGGTTCGTGTTTGTTTGGCGAATCTTGACTGCGAGGAGTCCAACAGTTCCAATGATGAGGAGTTTGCCTTGAGGGATGATTAGAGGCCTCCCTCCACTACATTTTGAAATTGTGTACTTGTTTTGATATCATGCTACACATTGTAATCATCTATATGACATATTTGATATAATAGAAATCTTCCATTCGCCGTTTTGACAATTTTATTTAGTATTCTAATTTATAATTTGTAATGCGATATGTAATGCTCTGTTGTTCATTGTTCAATGTTCAAGTATTTAGTATTTAGCATTTGCCATTGGGAAGGGGATGGGGATGGGGATGGGGATGGGGATGGAGGTTTGAGGGCCAAGGACACATACCCCGTCGTTGTCCCCAAATTGGACCCCCTTGTCCCCCAATCCTGGAAACCCATCCCGCCATCCCCTTGTCCCCCTGTCCTAGAAACCCGTCTTGCAATCCACTCATCCCCTGGTCCCCCAGCGCACGTGTTACACTGTAAAAAACATTATAATCAATTCAGATTCAGCACCTTTTTGATACACAATAAATCCCCAAAGCCCTGAAAACCAATGTAGAAATCCTCAAATATGATGGACAATGGTAACACTATAGCACCAACATATAACACATCGAAGGATAAAATATCCAACAAATCATTGTAGCAACATTGTAGCAGCAACATGCAAACCTGAAAAATGTCTTCAAGTCCTCAATGAATCAACATATTTGATCCCTCAAAAAAATTGCCCAATATGGGAAACAACGAGTTTTGTTCTTGATCCCAAATGTGGAATCCAAGAGAGTTTTTGTCCTCTCAAGGTTAATGTTTTATACCAGTAATAAAGATAAACAACAAAAATCAAAAATAAGGAACAATAAGACACATAATTTATCCTGGGAAAACCCTCCTTGAAGGAGAAAAACCCAGCCACAAAGTATTGCTTCTATTATTGAGAGAAAAAAATGATTACAATATTATCAAATTTCTCATAGCAAACATCACCATCAAACAACCATGAGAAATCTGAACAAAAGGAATATATAGAAGACTTGACTCTTTATCTTCGAAACAAAAGACTCTTTACATTCCAAGCGCAAGTCTCTTCATTTCAAACGGATGTCTCTTCACATCTCCATGCAAGTCTTTTCAAATTTCCAAATGCAAGGCACTTTGCATATCTTGGACAAGTGATTCACTTTCAAGAGAAAGATAACTCCCGACACTGTATAACATCAACACTCCCTCTTAACTAGGAAGGTATCTTTTCCAGATTCTCATGTCATGGAGACTCTCAACATGACAGTCATAATGGCTACACCCATTTGTGAGAAAAACAAAATTTATCACAGAGTCTCTCAACATGATAGCATCATGGAGTCACTCAACATGATGTTCACCATAGCTACTCCCATGTGTGAAATAAACACAAGCTCCCATCACGGATTCACTCATGTGATGTTGTCATGGAGTCTCTCAACATGACATCCACTATGGCTATTCCTATGAGTGAAAAGTGTCAATATTTGCGGCCTTGAGACAAAGATAAATTACATTGCAAATGATTACTAATATTATGGACTTGGCAAAGATTAAAATAAATAACAAGTATGCTACTTATTATATGACATGTCACATTATGATTGAGAAGAGGGACGACTTGCATATTAAATTGTTGAAATTGCTCTAAGGGCCGACCTGCATTATAGTCGGCTATCTATTGAGGTTAGCGGTTGAATAACAATAATTATAAAAGCCGACTTGCATATACAAGTCAGCTGCCTTATCATATTGAAGAGACACCTCTCTTGAGGCATACTTATATGGGATTAAGGAGTGCGAATTTGGCATCATCGAAAACATAACATGACTGCCTTATTTCGCACTTTCAGCAGACTTATAATTCAGATCATCATTGCATAATTGTCCCACATTATAGCAGCTTCTTGGCAATTTGGAAAGAAAAATAACAGACCTGAATACACAATTGGAGCAGACCTTAAAGAACAAATTGTAGTTGACTTAAAGAGCCGATTGGAGCAGAATAATAGCATTGGATTGAAGGCTTCTTACAATCATTCAGCAGATTTCAAGCATCTAAACCGGGTATTATCTATCTTCTATTCATCTATATTTTGGAAAGTGCCTAAGTCTTAGTTCTAAAAGATAATATATAGATTGTTACTTTCCTTTCAATGTCTGAAATATTAACATGGTATCAGAGCTTTGGTGAGTAAAAGATCTACTTTCAGATTAATGAAATCATTCTAACACTTTTAAAACTAAGAAATTCAATATGACAAGTGGAGTTAGACCAGAAGATAGACTCGAAGGAGCCACAAACTTCTTATCTTGGAAAACAAGAATACTAATTGCCTTCAGAGAACTAGAATTAGATTCAATTATAGAAAATCCTCCTAAAGCTGAAATGGATGAAGATGAGACACGTGAATGGAAAAAGAGTAATAACAAAGTTATGAGAATTCTAATTGACAGCGTAAAGGACCATATCATATCCACCATTTCCTATCTCGAGTCAGCCTATCTAATGTTCTCTACACTAGCAGGAATGTTTGCAATTAATAATACAAGTAGAATTATGACAAATCAATGAATCAAGATGAGTCAAGGAGAATCTATCACATCATACTTTATGAGAATTACTAAGTTAAGAAATCAATTGGCAACTATTTGGGCACACCTACGACGAAAATGAACTATCTATGATAGCACTTAATGGATTACCTCTCTCATGGGACTCCTTTACTCAAGGATGATAGCACTTAATGGATTACCTCTCTCATGGGACTCCTTTACTCAAGGAATCAGTGCACGTCCTAAATTGCGTAAATTTGATAAATTAAAAATTGATTGTCTTCAAGAAGAATCGAGACTAATAACTAGAGGATCGAATTTTAAAGAAGATCTTCAAATCTTATACTCACAATCAAGAAGGAAAGACCATTTCAAAAGAAAAAGAGAATTTCAAGACAAAGGAGAAAGAAACTTTAGGAACAAAAGGAGAGATTATCAAAACAGGCAAGGGAATTCTCTCAATAACGGATGGAGAGGGAGAGATTATCAAATCAGGCAAGATGAGAACTCTCACAATAATGGTTGGAGAGGGAGAGACTATCAAAACAACAATTTTCAAAAGAGAGATCTCTCTAAGGTACAATGCTATAGATGTGACAAATTTGGTAACAAGGCAGCAAATTGTCAAGATCGAAACAATCATCAAGCCTCTATTGCAGAAGTAAAAGAAATAGAATCTGAGCACCTTGTCCTTTAGTCTTCACCTTGAGAGGGAGTTTATATATGAGCCTTCATGAACTTAAAAGTTATGTTATAAACTCTTTCTAATTCCTTGTTAGATTTTGCAATTTTGTTTTCTTGAAGAGATATCACATCACTTGTAAATAAATCAAATATTATCATCCATTGAAAATATGATTCTTCGTTATGTTAAATCTAAGTAACGATCAAATTATTATGTGGTAGAAATGTGATTTTTGTTATTTGAGCGTTGAGGCTCCTGATATTTGAGCATCGAGGCTGTTGACATTTGAGCGTTGAGGCTCTTGCATATTTGAGCGTTGAGGCTTTTGACATTTGAGCGTTGAGGCTCCTGCATAGTTGAACATTAAGGCTCTTGGATATTAGAGCGTTAAGGCTCTTAGATAGAATCACCAATGAAAACTATCCTTCTGAGAACTTGTGGATGGAATCTCACATGAAAACAATCCACACCTTATATCATTATTTGTGAATAGTGCTAACATTGTGTGATTGATACTTAAGATGACCTTATAATTGTTAATTATCTTGTGGGAGATACTTAATTTGAGATTTATTGATGATATTTTTTTTCTAATTACATAGATTTGAGATCTATTGTTATATTGATGATACCTTTTCTTACATAGAATTGAGATCTATTATTCTTATTGAGATGATGCTATACATAGAGTTGAGATCTATATGTGATTATTGTTTACATCACGAGGATAATGTCAATGATGTTTCTTACCTCTCATTAACGATGCTTACATTATGTGTTATGTTTGAATAACCTTACATCTTATAGTAGATGATATTACAAAGGTTGAGACATCCTGAGGATGATTAATCACATTGATTACATCAGGTATGAATACATTATGTTTTTTATGGTTTCATATTCATTGAGATCACTTAGATTGAAATCTATTGAGGACAATAATTCACATGTCAAAATGAGATCTAGTGTGATAGAGATCTAGTGATTACATTATGAGGTCAATGTTATTGATCTTTCCCTCAAGTCCACGAGGGAGTGTTAATATTTGTGGCCTTGAGACAAAGATAAATTACATTGCAAATGATTATTAATATTATGGACTTGGCAAAGATTAAAATAAATAATAAGTATGCTACTTATTATATGACATATCACATTAAGATTGAGAAGAGGGACGACTTGCATATTAAATTGTTGGAATTGCTATGAGGGTCAACCTGCATTATAGTCGGCTATCTATTGAGGTTAGCGGCTGAATAACAATAATTATAAAAGCCGACTTGCATATACAAGTCGGCTGCCTTATCATATTGAAGAGACACCTCTCTTGAGGCATTACTTATATGGGATTAAGGAGTGCGAATTTGGCATCATCGAAAACATAACATGACTGCCTTATTTCGCACTTTCAGCAGACTTATAATTCAGATCATCATTGCATAATTGTCCCACATTATAGCAGCTTCTTGGCAATTTGGAAAGAAGAATAACAGACCTGAATACACACTTGGAAAACCTTAAAGAGCAAATTGTAGTTGACTTAAAGAGCCGATTGGAGCAGAATAATAGCATTAGATTGAAGACTTCTTACAATCATTCAGCAGATTTCAAGCATCTAAACCGGGTATTATCTATCTTCTATTCATCTATATTTTGGAAAGGGCCTAAGTCTTAGTTCTAAAAAGATCATCTATAGAATGTTACTTTCCTTTCAATGTCTGAAATATTAACAGAAAGAGCAACAAGGACTTTCACCTCAAATTTCTCTGTCTCAAAGAAACATGCATTACAAGGGCTTTCACCTCAAATTTCTCCGTCATGGAGAAAAATGTATTACAAGGGCTTTCACCTCAAATTTCTCTGTCTCAAAGAAAACCTCAAATTTCTCCGTCTCAGAGAAAAAGCATTACAAGGGCTTTCACCTCAAATTTCTCCGTCTCAGAGAAAAAAGCATTACAGCACATAATAAGAACAACTGAATGTTGAGACTCCCTCTCAATAGAGACTCCCTTTCAACAATGGCAGCATTCTCACAACTTTGATTGCCACGATAAATTATTGTTGACTCCAATGTTTGACCAAAACAAAGAGCTTTCAAAGCCACACTGCTTCAAGAGCTTGTTGATCCTCTGCAAAGGACTTGGCATTCTCCCTCTACCACTCAAGCTCCCTTTGAATCTCATTTCCTCCTACCTTCACTATCTCCTCCACATCTGAGGCCTCCATGGCTGAATATCAGCACCTTTGTTCACACTAACACCGATATCTTGTGGCATTTTCTCCAAGAGCAGAGTTCTAATTCCAATCCTTCCTTGAAAAGAAATCAAAACTTCATCGTTCTCTTCCCGAAAACCAAATTCCCAATCAAATACTCAAGTGCACTTAATTACAAGCAGCCAAGTGAACATTGTATAAAAAATGATTTTGCACATACCTACTGGAAGATGAAACATCCCTACTGTCGCCTTTAATCCCTTAATTACAATCAGTATCACATACCTATCCACGATAGATATCAGATTTGATACTCCAATTGAGTTGAAATGTCATATTTGCACGGCAAGTAGGAAGATATGTAATTTTTAAGTCCTCAAATCAGTCCCAAGTTGAATTGGAAAAACTAAAATCTGAAACGTTCAAATCTGAGCACGTCTTTGACTACCCATACTCGCTCATTATTAAGTATTGACCCCTGACAAACAGATAAGACTGCTCACAACAAGAAGAAATCAATGGCAATATCCGAGCACCAGCTATAATCTCCTATGTCGGATGAAGGAACATGAGAAAAAATCATGACTATCAGAAATAATGAGTGGCTAAAATTTGTAGATGTCTACGCTTTGTATTGAGGAAGTATTAAATATATGAATGCCTAAGCATAGCATTCACACGGCACAATCTTTAGACACTACACTCCCGTGTTTGTTGTGCGCTGCTCTGTATTGTGATAGAGAGTACACATAAAACTCCAGATACAATACCACCCGAAGGTCAATAGCTCTATGCACACACTCTTAATTTGCTATTATTTGAACCTGGCTCTAATACCATGTTAATGTTTTATGCTAGGAATAGAGATAAACAGCAAAAATAAAAAATAAGGAACAATAAGAAACATAATTTATCCTAGGAAAACCCTCCTTGAGGGAGAAAAGCTCAGACACAAAGTATTGCTTCTATTATTGAGAGATAGAAACTGATTACAATATTATCAAATTTCTCACAGCAAACATCACCATCGAACAACCATGAGAAATCCGACAAAATGAATATATAGAAGACTTGACTCTTTATCTACGAAACGGAAGACTCTTTACATTCCAAGCGCAAGTATCTTCATTTCGAACGGATGTTTATCTCCATGCAATTCTTTTCAAATTTCCAAATGCAAGGCCCTTCGATATCTTGGACAAGTGATTCACCTTCAAGAGAAAGATAACTCCTGACACTATATAACATCAACGCTCATACCCCAAAAGAACTGAAGGTTTTTGTCCTTGGATGCCAAAATTCACAATAAAAAATGTCAAAATGAAATCAAGATGCCAAATGATGCTAGGCACCCTCTCTTTATATTTTTCCAATTTGAGCCCTTAATTAACTTTTCCTCCAATTACTATTTAAAAATACTTTTTTCTTTTATTTTAGGTTTAGTATTGAAGAGGACTTTTTATTGTAAGTATTTAAAAATGCATTTTATTTTAATGTGTTCAAAAACACTTTTTTTATTTTGATAATATTATTTAAGTAGCTTCTTAAATTAAAAATTGCTAAACAGAACTTAATATAATATTAACATTTATTTCCCTTGCTTTGCCCTTTAGTCTACGGAAAATGAAAATAGGCTAGAGGTTTTCTCAATGGCACTATTTTCAAAAGGGGGGACATGACACATTTATTTTGGCATTGTCATTTTCATTGCTTCAACTTTTATTTTGTAACGTTTTATTTGTAGTTGATGATAGTTTGTTATAGTCACTTGTCTTTTATAATTGATGTTGGCTGCTTGACATTATTGATATGATAATGTCATTCAATGTTGGTATTAAAATAATATCTCCTAAGTTAGAGTATTTCTATTTTAATGGTCACTTCTAGATATTGTAAATATCTTGTATAATAGATTCTTTCTATTATTTCTATGTTTCTTTTTAGAAACATCTGGCTTGTAAACTCTATAAGAACAATTCGTTCTTAGTAAATAAATTATTCAATTATTTACCAATTACCTCCTGTAATATGGTATCAGAGCCAAAATACAAAGTTTTGTTTCTCTAAAAAAAATTCAAATGAAATTTTTTTAGTGTTTTTTGAAAAACAAGATTGCTTTTTTATTTCTGGTTGCCTAGTTTTGTTCTGTGAAGAATCGTTTGCAAGTCTCTTTGAGTTGCTTCTTCTGCAACTCATGGCTACTTTGGCGTCGCTACTTTGGTGAATCAAACACTGTTTTGCCTACGATTTCTTCATTTTCGAAGACCATCAATCTGGTTCGACTTTCGTATTCAAATCAAAATCGCATTTTCTCTGTCCGTGAGATTCTGAGGTGTCGTTTTTTCTGTGTTTGCAACTCATTTGTGGAGGCTCGTGGCTCGTTTTTGGGGGCTCATCTTCTACTCGACCATTCTTCTAGTTGCTTTTTTGCCTTCAAACCCCAGTCATCGTTCATGTTTTGCCCATCTCTTGCATCTACATATACGACCAATTTTTGGTCGTTTTTGGCTACCGACGGCTCTTTCTTCACCTGCAGACATTGCGATAAGGTTTTTTCTCCTACAAACGGGACTGTCTTCTCTCTTCAGCTCGTGGTTTGAGTGGTTTTTTTCTGTACAAAGTTTTGCGGTTTGTTCCTGATCGCCTAGGGCTTCTGCAACTTTCGTCTAAGGTTTTGACCCTTCAGCTCAAGTCGGAATTTTATTTTATTTACAAATTCTTGGTGGGTTTTTCGAAACCAAAATTGAGTTGCCTTCGGATTTTTTTGGGTGTCTCGTTTTCTGTGCCTCAAAATTTGTGCATTCAGTTCACATTAGTGCAGTATCATTGATCGAGAAACTCAGTCCACAGTTGTCGTTGGTGTTGAAGATCATAGACTTTTCAAACATGTTGACTCTGGGGATTCTCAGGAGCTTACCATGGCAACCCATCTCCTCTATTAGTACACTTTGGCATTAGCAGTATGCACACTTGAATGTGCACTATCTTTCTCAGCTTGTTAGGGAAGATCTTGTCATTGGACTGCCGAAGATTTAGACCCAAAATCTCAGAGTTCGCGGAGCATGTCAGGCTGGGAAGCAACATCGCACTCCTTTTTCAGATGGCGACTCCTGGAGAGCTTCTAAGGTATTACAACTGGTCCATGTTGATTTTTGTGGACCAATGGCTACTCCCTCTAATACTGGGTCCAAGTTTTTTTTAGTTTTTGTTGATGATTTCAGTCGTAAAATGTGGGTGTAATTCCTTCGTCAAAAATCAGAGGTGTTTGTTGTATTTCAAAAGTTCAGATCATTTGTAGAAAAAGAGTCTAGTCAACATATTATTACTCTTAGAACTGACAATGGGGGAGAGTTTTGTTCCTCTTCCTTCTCCCGTTTCTATGATCAAGATGGCATAAAGCACCAATTAACAACACCCTACACCCCTCAACAAAATGGTGTCGTTGAGCGTCGAAACCGCACGATCATCGAAATGGCCTGGTCTACGCTTGAACACAAGCATGTTCCAAAGAAATATTGGGCTGAAGTTGTCCATGTTGTCGTCTATCTTCTCAACCGCTCTCCTACAGTAGTTGTCAAGAAGCAGACTCTGGAAGAGGCTTGGTCAGGACATAAGCCTAGAATCAGTCATCTCAAAGTTTTTGGCTCCACTGCATTTGTCTGGATCCCTAATGCTAAATGGACCAAGTTAGATGCCAAGAGCCAAAAACTCATGCTCACTGGCTACAATGATAATCACAAAGCCTACTGTCTAGTTGGCATCAAGACTAATCGTCTCATCTTCAGTTGTGATGTGGTCTTTGAAGAGGAACGAGGGTCATTTCAGCTCTCTCCTCTAGTTCTGAATTCAGAGGATCAATCTTTCCAAGCCCAAGACTTGGGTATCTGTCTTCTATTAGGTCCATCTGATGGGAGGGCTTCAGCTGAGAAGGCTTCAGTTGTTCTTGTTCCTGCCTCTCCACCAGTTCCTTCTCTTGCAGGCTCACCTAGACATGCAGCCACACCTCCTGATTTTGCTCAAGATTCATCCAATCTTTTGTTTGATGATGATGATCTCATTACACCTCTTGCTTCTGATGTTAGCACTTCTACTCACTGGCCTAAATGGTGGGCTAAGATGATTGGCAATCTTCATGATGATGAGCTCATCGAGGGTAGAATTGCTCAGAAGAAGAGCAAACCTTATGACTCCGTAAATTTTGCTCTCATGGCCAACATTCAGAGTGTGTATGAACCTGAAACATACACAGAGGCGAAAGGATACTTGAGTGGGAAGAAGCTATGCAGACTGAGCATCATAGCCTATTGAAAAATAACACTTGGGTTCTATCTGATCTTCCTTCAGGAAAGAAACCCATCGGCTGCAAATGGGTCTACAAAGTCAAATACAAAGTTGATGGTACGTTAGATAAGTACAAGGCTCGTCTTGTTGCCAAAGGCTTCTCTCAGCGAGAAGGAATTGATTATGAAGAGACCTTTGCCCCCACTACAAAGATGAGCACCATCAAATTAGTCCTTGTCATGGCATCTCAGTGTGACTGGAAGGTCCATCAAATGGACGTAAAGAGTGCGTTCCTGAATGGTGAGTTACAGGAAGTGTACATGACACACCCTCCTAGATTCAAGGTTGTCAGTAAAGAACACCAGGTACTCAAACTGGTGAAAGCACTTTATGGCCTCAAATAGGCTCCTTGGGCATGCTTCATGAAAATTGATAAGTACCTCACAGATCAGGGTTTCCAGAGGAGTCCTTCTAACTCAAATTTGTATGTCAAAACTACTGGCAGTCGTATCATCATTCTAGTTATATATGTTGATGATTTGATTATCACTGGCAGTTTCGACTCATTGATTCAGGGAATCAAACAGAATCTATTTCAGTTTTTGACATGACTGACCTTGGACTTCTCCACTACTGCCTAGGTGTCGAGATTTGGCAGCAGTCACATGGCATCTTCATCTCTCAGTCTAAGTATGCACGGGCTCTGCTGGACAAATTCAGAATGCAAGATTGTAAACTTGCATCTACACCTATGGAGTTTGGTCTAAAGTTATCAGCCAAATCTGGTTCTCCTGTTGAGAATGAATCCGCATTCAGACAACCAGTAGGTAGTTTGATATATCTCACCGCCACTAGACCTGATCTCAGCTTTGCAGTTACATATCTCGCTTCATGACAGCTCCCACTTCAGATCATTCGGTTGCAACAAAGTGAATCCTGCGCTATGCCAAGGGCACTCTTGATTTTGGTATCCTTTATGGACAAACCAAAGATACTCAACTCATCGGTTACACAGACTCCAATTAGGGAGGCTCTTTGATGATAAAAAGTCTACTTCCGGGTATGTCTTCAGTTTGGGCACAGGTGCTATCACTTAGACCAGTAAGAAGTAGGTCGTATCTCTTTCCTCACCAGAAGTTGAATATCGGGGAATAGTCAAAGCAAGTTGTAAGGCAATTTGGCTTCATAGGATGCTTTCCAACATCCATATCCTTTGGCAGGCCCTTCACCCCTCTTTTGCGACAATCAAGAGGTCCTCAAACTTGCCAAAAGTCTAGTCTTCCATAAGTACACTAAGCATATTGACATTCATTGTCATTTTATCTCAGCTGGTTGAAGATAGATCCGTGGATTTGCAATTTGTTCCTACAGCTGACTAGACTGATGATATTCTCACCAAGTCCCTACTTCCTGAGAAGTTTGTCAAATTCAGGGGGCAGCTTGGTATCATCGATAAGTTGACCATCAAGGGAGGGTATTAAAATAATATCTCCTAAGTTAGAGTATTTCTATTTTAATGGTCACTTCTAGATATTATAAATATCTTGTATAATAGATTTTTTCTATTATTTCTATGTTTCTTTTTAGAAACATCTCGTTTGTAAACTCTATAAGAACAATTCGTTCTTAGTAAATAAAACATTCAATTATTTACCAATTACCTCCTGTAATAGTTGGAACATGGAATATGTTATTTAGTAAATAAATCTCAGCTTTTTTTAGTTTGTTTAATATTTTCTTTCTGAACTCCTTTTTTAAAATTTAATTTTCAAATGTTATTCTTCGTATGTCATTAGAAGTCATCCACCCCACTCTCCATAAAATTTGGGGAATATTTTTCTGTCCCCTGAAATGCATCCCCTCATCCCTGCCATCCCCAGCAGGCAGGCAACTTTATGCCATTCCCAGAAATTCATCCCCTCGTCCCACAATATCAGAGAAACAATAGACTTAGGCTTTTGTACAGGTGTCGAGTAGCTGGTTTGTTTTAGGCAATCTCATTGTCATGCATCTAAAACATGGTGTGTATATTTATCATTTGTTTGATAAAAGAAACATATAAACTCAGTTAGCTAAACCCCTGAACCAGCCAAGCAAGGTACTTCATTACTGTTATAGAAAGAAAAATTATGGATTTCATATAATGACAATGATTTTAAATACAAAGGACAGACCTTGATGTTTGGATTTTTGCTTTTCAAATATTGACCAACACCAGTGACTGTCCCTCCAGTTCCAATTCCTGCAACCAAAATGTCAACCTTACCCTTCGTGTCTGCCCAGATTTCTGGACCTGTGGTCTCATAATGTACCTACAAATATACGTAAGAAAAGATCAAGGTGCAATTAAGTGTAAATATATACTAATTCTTGATTTCTAGGTTTGCTTTACAGTATGGAATGCACAACAGCAAAAAAAAATTGTTAAAGTTGTTTGCTATGCCTTGGGATTTGCAGGATTGTCAAATTGTTGGAGCATGTATGCATTTGGAGTTTTCTTTAATATTTCCTCAGCTTTTTGGACAGCTCCCTTCATGCCCTTGGCAGACTCTGTGAGAACAAGTTCTGCTCCAAAAGCCCGTAGTAAAACTCGTCTTTCCATGCTCATAGATGCTGGCATAGTTAAAATAAGTTTGTAACCCTTAGCTGCAGCAATGAACGCTAGACCAATCCCTGTATTGCCACTGGTTGGCTCTACTAGTGTGGTCTGTATATACAGCCAAATCAGCACTTATTTTCCATTTTTATTAAATGAAAAGATGACAAATTGTCAGTATTTTATAGATTAAATCAAGCAACAAGAACTCACTTATAGACCTATAAATTCAATAGGACACTTTGGTAAGATCCAATCAAAACGTTGCCATAGTAAGAAAAAAATTGAAAACATTTCAGAAAAAGCTGTTCAATCTGCTTCTATGATATAAACACTCACCACACCAGGAGTAATGGCCCCTTTAGCTTCAGCATTAGCTATCATACTGTAGCCTATTCTGCAAAGTAAAATACAGATAGTATCCCTCATATTTTCTTAAAATGCATATTCATCGAAAAGACTGGGAAATATGTACCTGTCCTTCACACTGCAGCAAGGTTCCATGATTTCAAGCTTTGCGGCAATATTCGCAACACAACCATCTTTTACAACATTGTTAAGATACACCATAGGTGTCCTTCCAATAAGCTGTCACAAAATGAAAATATCAGCAACATAGTCATATATAAATTTGAAAGTTTATTTCCACAGCTTTCCACAATCATGAACACAAAATATTGTGTTAAGAACAGAAGCAGGAACCTTGAAAGCAGTCCATTGGATCCATCCTATCTTCAAAAATTTAGGATATATAACTTGCAAACATGACCCATGTAGTTAATTGTGGATATAAATCAAGGGAGTGAATTAGTATTTAGTAGACAAATAAAGGTTATTAATACCAATCAATAAGGTATTAGATATGATTTAGTTTTAGAAGACATAGCCATGTATTGCTATGATAATGATGTAATAATACACATTAACAAAGTCTAATAAAGTAACTACACAAAGTAACCAACAATGTAACTTCCCTAGAACAACATAAACATATTGGAATGTTGTGCGCACATAATATTCACAATCCCTTTACATTCATTCTTCTAAAATTTGTTATCAAATCACACAAATCTGGGTATGGGGTATGCTAAACAAATCAATTTGGAAGAAGAAGAATTCAAAGATGGCAAAAAAAATGTGAAGGCCCACAAAAGGGAAAATATGAAAATCTAAAACCCCATCAAAGTGAGTGTAGAGGTGATGTGTGTGTAAGGCCAACGATTGAGGGCCAACCGTCAAAGTGAAAGACCAAATGCCAAACTGAAGGGCCCGCTGTCAAAGTGGATATCATTCTGACTGCAGTATGCAGTAAGGGTCAATCATCTGTAGAAGGCAACAATTGCAAGAGTTCAAACCGAACAGTAGGAACAACATTACAACAGTCGAAAACCCTAGCAGGCAGCAAGGCAGCAAAACCCCTAGCAAGCAGCAAGGCAAGTACAACAGTTTGCAGGTAGCAAAACCCTAGCGGACAGCAGGCCAGACAGCAGAATAGTAGGACAAGTAAGGAAACAAAACCCTACCCAGAAACCCTAAATACGTAAATTATAAAGAACATGTTTTACATTTTGCAAATCCAAAAAAAATTCACTTGTCGAATTCTGCTGATGTCTGAAATTGCCTATAAAACCCTTAGGACCAATACACAAAATCTTGTTTTCCCCAAAGCACAGTAGTTAAGTAACCAAAATTTTGATGTTTGGAGTGGACAAAATATTCACCATTGCCGATTATAGAATTCTGATAACATAATCCTCAAAATGGAAACAAGAACAACACAAAAGTTACTGAATTTTGATAATCATCACAACGAAGTCCTCTTGTTCTTAAAAGTTTAAAACTATCCAAATCTGATGAGTTGATTCTAAGGTCCATAATGCCACTCCGGTGGTGAACTTGGGGAGAAGCTAACAAATGAGTATCAAATCTCTAATAAGGTTTAAATTTTGTACTGGAAAAATGTAACGTCCCCATTTTTAGATGATAGGGTTGGTGGTTTGGTTTAGCCTATTATTGGCCCTCGTAGGCTAAGTTTGATGGTTAGAGGGTCTCAGTTAGCAATTCAGTGGGGCACTTCCCTTCTGGAGGTCAGAAGTGTTCAAGATTGCTCTTCGTTTGGGTCAATTTGGTACACGTACTATTTGTAAGTCATTTATCCAACATTTCTATATTTGGCAGGGCATCCGGACCGGCCTCAGTTGCAATGATGACCCTTGGCATCTTTGTTGATCACGTATTCAAGAATTTACTAATTATAGCAAGTCAAGGGTTGATAGAGATGAACCCTTACTATTTTGAGTAGGGCAGTTGGATGCGCAGTGGAAACACTAGTTGACCTCCTAGCTCTAACAGAATCAAGAAATAATAAGTATTTTTGGAGTTATGACATTTTAATTATTAATAAAGTAATACTTTATTAATAATTAATTAAAAAAAAGTGCACATCATTAAATGTTATTTGGCATTATTATTAAAAGGGATTATTTAATGATTATAAAGTCAAATTATAAAGTGCATATGAGGAATAATGTAAAGTGCCACTTTAAAGGGAGATATAAGTGATTATTAAAATATACTTTATATTATTTTGTTGTGCACCAAATGGAGGGAAAAAATTAAGTAAATTAAAGGAGATGAAAACAAATGCAAATTAAACATTATAAAGGGGATTTGGATTTCCTTTCATTCATTCTTGAATCATTCAACACTTGTCTTTCCTAACAAAGCTTTGGCTTTGATGTAGAAACCTAGGATTTCGCTATAATTTTCAATCTTGGAGAACGTAGCCTCTTCAATTATGCAACTACTTGTGGCTTTATTCAGAGGTCACGTTTGTAAAGTGGAGATATAAATCAGATTTTACAAGGGTTTATTTGCAGATTGGAAGTTATTGAAAATATTTATTATTGAATATCTTTAATGCCAGTGTGAGACATCTTCATTGGCAATCATATTGGTGCAAATTTAGAGTATTTATCTCCAAAACTAGCAAGGGTTTTTAAATACCTGATTGAAGACTCCATTTTCAGTGACATGAGGATCATTCTCTGTGTTGTATGACTGCTGCAAAATTTTTACTTAATTCTGGCATCCATCTTTAGAGGGTTTCAAAGCATGTTTACTTGTGAGTTCATGAATTGTAACTCCTTGATTCTCTGGGTATTGTTGTTTTAGATAATAGGGGTTATTTTATGAAGTGGGTTGTCAATATATTGTGAAAATTCAAAATACTGAGTATTTAAGCTGGTATAAAAATCTGGAATTTTTAGCTATGTATTCCAAATGCAATTTCAGTTTGAGTTAAAAAATTATTATTGCAACATCTCCTATTTTTTCTGCAACAAATTGTTGTATCAAACATTGCCAATATATCACAACATTTACGAAAACAAACTAAACAAGGCAGAAAATTTGAGTTAGCAAGTGTCCACCTAGGGTGGGACATTAACGTGGTATCAGAGCGGTTTCCTACCACCCAATTAGAGTTTGATTTAAAAACTCATGGAGCTCACATAGTTGATTTCTGAGTAACTAGCACTCATAAGTTCAAGTAATGGGTTACTATAGTATTGTAGGGAAATCCAGGGAAGAGATCGAACAGGATGCCATCAAGATGAGGGAAAGATGTGAATAGGAAGCTCATCGACTACTTGAGGACTATTAAAAATGTCAGATGCTTTTAAAGCAAATTACTCTCTCAATAAATTTTTGGACTTTGTTGTTATCTTGAGGCCTAATAGGATTGGGTTGGTAAAGTACATTAGGAGGGTGTATAAGGAGGCAATTTCATCTAAATGGAAAACATTCAGTCATAGGCATAGTGTGAGCAGGTAAGGTAGAGCTACTAAATCAAATTATGAAGGTGGTACTACTTCCAAACTCAATGACCAAGTTACAGGAACTTCCATAATGAGTAGGAATGAAATGAGAAGACAAGGTCTATGCTTCACTTGCAAAAATATTTGGGAGCCTAACCACCCATGCTCAAGTAATAAGGTAAACAACCTTGAGGAAGAGTTCGGATGCATTGAAGAGGAAGCCATGAAACTCCCGAGGTCAAACTACCTCTTCTCATTAGTTTTCATTCCATAAGCATTTATCTTGTCAGCTAATAAATTGTAGCCTTCTTTGCCCAAGATAGAAAAATCTGGAAACAACAATTGAGGGGGCATAATCGTGCAATTTTATGTTGCCTGAGATGGAACTAGTATGAATCACGCATTTGTCACATTGTCTATAGAAAAGAAACTTTCTCTGATACACATACTATTAAGTTTTGAACCGGAATGCAATATATAGAAACACAAAAATGCATAAGAATAGATGACTGAATTATTTACCCTGGGAAAAGCCTCCTACTCGAGGGAAAAACCCAGCTACACCCAAAAGAGATACCTTTATTGTATGCTCAAAAAAACAAATACAATGTTCTCAAGTGATCAAACTCAGATCATGCATCAAATAAATCTGAGACACCCACATGATGCTCACTGTAGTAAATAATCACTGCACAAAAAACTCTTTCTTGTCACGTCATAGAAAAACAACACAGCACTCTAAAAGTAGTTCATAGAATCAAACTATTCATGAAGAGAAAATATACAGATCAATGCTAAAAGTATACATGATTCACTATTCTCAATATTATAGCATGAATTAACTACATACAATTCATGATCAATATTCAAATACTTATCTCTTTATTGCCTAAATTTCCTCACAATCCACTGATAGATCTTTCGCCATCACACAATTATAGTGCAGGCAGAAAATGAAAAATTTGAACACCAGTACATCTGCAATCCCCATAGTCATGAATGCCAAACATGTAAACATAGACGAACATGACGACATCCTCCCCGTCTAGGTAAGAAGCTTCATCAGAGATTCTACCCTCCAAGGCTCTTCAGCTATACGTTCTCATATGAAAACCTCATTTTGAACAAGCATATTCGACTCCCATTAGACATTACAATTCTTTTAGAATCCAATTGTTCTATTCTGGTTCGGATTGTTTACTTAGACTTTCTTTGATACCATGTTAAGTTTTGAACCAAAATGCAATAAATAGAAACACAGAAAAGCATTATAACAAATGACTGAATTATTTACCCTGGGAAAAGCCTCCTACTCAAGGGAAAAACCCAGCCACACCCAAAAGATATACCTTTATTGTATGCTCAAAAAAACAAATACAATGTTCTCAAGTGAATCAAACTCAAATCATGCATCAAATAAATCTGAGACACCCACACGATGCTCACTGTAGTAAATAATCACTGTACAGAAAACTCTTTCTTTTCACCTCATAGAAAAACAACACAGCACTCTAAATATTCAAAACAATCACCGATCTTCTGAAGTTTATTGATTACAATATATATATACAAAAACTTTGTAAGCATCTACAGAATACAGATTGCCTTTTTGAATCTTACAAGTAGCAAGCATAAATAGACGGCACCTCTTAAGGATGCACTGCAAATAATCTCAGATGATATGTATCAAAATTCACACCCTGATATCACAACAGAACAACCCGCACCCATAATCTCATCGCTTATGCAATATACGATAAAAATTATCAGATGATAGACCATCGGGGATACAAGACGCTCTTTTCTTGAGCATTATTTTTGCAACCCGGGAACCTCAAAAGTCACGTATTTTACACCTGATAGCGGTAGCTCTTCAATCTTCATTATTGCGAACGATGGCAGTTACAAGACGATTCATCTTCAACACGACAGAAGCGTCAAATGTGAGAATCTACGGAATGAAATAGTAGACACGTTGGCATATGAGCTGGAGAGACACGATGGCATAAGTGATGGAGAAACACGGTGACATAACTGCACCACAAACTAGACACGAAGGCATAGACAAGCATGACAAATATGAAGAAGGTTGAATGCAGGAGTCAACACACTGTCGTGCCTTCAAAAACCAAAAAAAGTATGAATGAGATCTCTCATAGCTACCTAAACATTAACACTCCCTCTTAGCAAGAGAGAGATTATTCATATGTCAAAGTGTGTCTCAACTTGACAAGCATAATGGAGTTGCAACCAAAAAAATGTCAATAACAAAATCTCATCACAGATTTTCTCAACATAATATTGTCATCTCAGCATGACATTCACCATGGCTACTCCCAGAGGGTGGATCCACCATAGCTACTCCCAAAGGGTGGAACAAGGGTTTTCACCTCAAACTTCTTTCGCAAAGAAGAATGCATTAACAAGGGATCGCACCTCGAACTTCTCCCTCACAATGAAGAACTCATTAACAAGGGATTGCACCTCGAACTTCTCCCTCTCACAGTAGAACTCATTACCAAGGGATTGCACCTCAAACTTCTCCCTCTCAAAAAAGAACTCATTAACAAGGGATTGCACCTCGAACTTCTCCCTCTCAGAGAAGAACTCATTAAAACACAAAATATCATATGAATGTTGAGACTCCCTCTCAACAGGGGCATCATTCTCATGGCTTTGATTATCACAATACCAGGAAATTGGCTCCAATGTTTGTTCAACAATGAGCTTTTGCGGTCACACTGCTACACAAGTTTGTTGATCCTCTGCAAAGGACTTGGCATTCTACATTTGTCACTCAAGCTCCCTCTGAATCTAATTTCTGCAGCTGAATAGTCTCCCTCTGAATGTCATTTCTTCCTCTTCGAAGAAACTAATTGCAATGACAATTTGAATAGGTTCTTTCTCTTTAATGAAGTTATGTGCCACCAATTCACTCCAATGGCTGCAAACAATGTTCCCATGTTCATTTCTATAGCCTGCATGACTTTGCATGTAATCTCTCATCATCCCGTTGCTTCTCGGTCTGTCTTGGAAGCATTTTTAGAGGGATTAGCAGTAATTCATAGAATCAAACTATTCATGAAGAGAAAATATACAAATCAATGCTAAAAGTATACATGATTCACTATTCTCAATATTATAGCATGAATTAACTACATAAAATTCATGATCAATATTCAAATACTTATCTCTTTATTGCCTAAATTTCCTCACAATCCACCAATAGACCGTTCGCCATCACACAGTTATAACGCAAGTAGAAAATGAAAAATTTGAACACCAGTACATCTGCTATCCCCATAGTCATAAATGCCAAACATGTAAGCATAGACGAACATGACAACATCCTCCCCATCTAGGTAAGAAGCTTCATCAGAGATTCTACCCTCCAAGGCTCTTTAGCTACACGTTCTCATATGAATCCCTCATTTTGAACAGCATATTTAACTCCCATTAGACATTACGATTCTTTTAGAATCCAATTGTTCTATTCTTGTTCGGATCGTTTACTTAGACCTGCTCTGATACCATTGATACCATGTTTTGAACCAGAATGCAATATATAGAAACACAGAAAAGCATAGAACAAATGACTGAATTATTTACCCTGGGAAAAGCCTCCTACTCGAGGGATAAGCCTAGCCACACCCAAAAGATATACCTTTATTGTATGCTCAAAAAAACAAATACAATGTTCTCAAGTGAATCAAACTCAGATCATGCATCAAATAAATCTGAGACACCCACACGATGCTCACTGTAGTAAATAATCACTGTACAGAAAACTCTTTCTTGTCACCTCATAGAAAAACAACACAGCACTCTAAATATTCAAAACAGTCACCGATCTTCTGAAATTTATTGATTACAATATATATACAAGAACTCTGTAAGCATCTACAGAATATAGATTGCCTTTTTGAATCTTACAGGTAGCAAGCATAAATAGACGGCACCTCTTAAGAATGCACTACAAATAATCTCAAATAATATGTATCAAAATTCACACCTTGATATCACAAAAGAACAACCCGCACCCATAATCCCATCGCTTATGCAATATACGATCAAAAATTATCAGATGATAGACCGTCGGGGATACAAGACGCTCTTTTCTTGAGCGTTAGTTTTGCAACCTGGGAACCTCAAAAGTCACACGTATTTTACACATGATAGCAGTAGCTCTTCAATCTTCATTATTGTGGACGATGGCAGTTACAAGACAATTCACCTTCAACACGACGAAAGCATCAAATGTGAGAATCTTCGTAATGAAATAGGAGACACGTTGGCATATGAGTTGGAGAGACACGATGGCATAAGTGATGGAGAAACACGGAGACATAACTGCACCACAAACATAGACACGAAGACATAGACAAGCATGACAAATATGACGAAGGCTGAATGCAGGAGCCAACACACTGTCGTGCCTTCAAAAACTAAAACAAGTATGAATGAGATCTCTTGCAGCTACCTAAACATTAACACATACTAGCAACTAATGATGTGCTACTATAGCACCATAGACCCTACTGATAATGTAGTCCTAATGGAAAAACCAATTACCCCCATTGTGATATAATATGGTGCCCTTCACTAATGCAAGATAAAAATTTGAAAAAAAAATTCAAACAACCTACCCCTAATATACATATCCTTCTCAGAACAAGGATACAAATATGTCCTCAAATATGTAGTAGTTGGAGATAGAATAATGCATGCCCATGTGGATAATCCTAATTAGAACATCTAAAACATGTCCACTTGGTACCTCATCTATTGTCGTTAGTACCTCCAGAGCCTCATTCCATTCCCTTGAGAAATCATGTAGAAAAATGTGGTATCATATTGAATGCTATCTAAAAGTGCAAGTGGAATCTCCCCTGTTGAAATTGACCATCTCCTTATGCGAATTATCAACCAATAACTAGTCATAGTCACCTTACTTGTTTAGAATATTTGGCATATCTGCAAGAATCACTATAACTAGTGTTTGCTTCTTATAATTGATGCCCAAAACTTGACAAATGATCAAATAAATCAACTAAAAATATCCTTTGAACTTACCAATGTCAAATGGTTCAAGTTCAGTATTAGGGATTGGCTCCAATTTTCTTGTTACTATATTTGATTTCAATTTGCGGTGGGGAAGCCATTTGACAATATGGCTATGCTTATACTTGTGATATTTGGTAACCAAATCTAGCAAACTAATTGGTTGCTCTGCATTTTGATGCAAATCTGATGGTTGTCTTATGAGACAAGATCCCAAAAGCTATCAAAATTTGTGAGTGGCCGTTGTTGGACTAGAGCAGTTACAGCTCCTCGAGGAGACCCTAATCTCCTTGCTAGGATATAGTTCCTTTTGTCCAATCAAACTAGAAGCACTCACTACAGAAGTAATGTAAATATTACAAATACTACAATTGATCTATTTTCTTACCAAAATTTGGTGTGAAGTGGTGTCTTTCAATGTTTACAATACTTTGGAAAGAAAAAAATGAACCTTCTTTACATATTTTATTATGGGGAACAAATAGGGTGCCTACAAAAGACATTAGGACACATCAAATAATGAAATGTCAATATGCAGGTCCTTCAATCTTGTGCCTCTATCCAATAATGAAGATGTGTTCCCACATCCCATTATCCATACAAACCCTAGGGAGTTTCTTTGATGGAGCATTATCTTAATCGAAACTCCTTAACAAAAAATTTGAAACCCAAGTAACCAAATAATCTAAGGTAGTGTAAGTAACAATCCAAAAATTGTACTGGGATAAAAATGCAAGACAAAAGAATTCCTATTCTAAAATATTACAAACCTCAAATAGAGCCCAGATTGAAGTTCAAAATAAAGCAACAAAACAATTGTTCAAAATAATGTCACCATAAGACTCCAATGTCATTTGATTTGCTCCAATAATAGCTTAAGATGTGGATGCTCTTGCACAAACGATACCTCTTTTGACAACATAAATTTAGCAAGATGAGTGGATGAGAATATGCCTCAATTTATAAATTTATAAATTTATTGAAGAGGCAATGGATGGTGGAGATGTGATGGAGAGATTAATGATGGAGGATGAATCAAAGGATTTCCCTAGGATTGAGGAGTGTATGAATGGTTATGATGGAGGCTCTTTGAGTGTGAAGGACTAAGATACATTTACCAAATTTATTATGTAGTTGCAACTATGAGGGATATAAGGGACAAGTTTACTTAGCCCTCCTTTATTCTTGGAAATTGGAATCATTTGTCGTTGCACCAAAAGCTTGAACTGCCAATGCTTGATACAAACACCAAATTTAACCTGACCCACATGAGGCGGTTAAGCCATGTCACAAATCCCCAAGGAGGTGTTGACCACCAAGTCAACAATCTCTCCCTCAGCACCCACTGAAGGGAGACTCAAACACGTGACCCAAGGCTCTGATATCAATTGTTGGAATCATTTGTCGTTCCACCAAAAGCTCGAACTGCCAATGCCTCATACAAATGCCAAATTTAACCCGACCCACAAGAGGTAGTTAAGCCATGTCACAAATCCCCAAGGAGGTGTTGACCACCAAGTCAACAATTGTTAGAGAGAAAATTGGAACCATGAGGGATGTGGGGGACAAGTGTTCTTAGGTGTCCTTTATTTTTGGGATTGTTGAAGAGAATATCGCTATAATTAACTAATTTTATTATTTAATTATTTTAGCCATGTGTGAGGTGGAAAATAAGTATATATAATACCAAATTTATTGTTTTAAGTGAGATGAGATGGAAAGGGGACTAATTAAATAAAAAGTGAAGGATGAGTAGGTGTCTACAAGTGCTGGAAAATAAGGGACCAATAAATGCTCACCATTGGAGGATAAGTGAGATTTCTTAAGAAAAATTTGGCTAGTGACTATGTGAATGCAAAATTGAGTAAAGCTATACAACCCATCCCAAAAAATGTAGTCAGGGAGTCCACAATTGTTGAATGTTGTAAAGCACAAACACTCAAGCTAGATTAAGCATCAATGAGCAAGAGAAATGTCAAATCATATACTACACATTATGCATTCAAAATGCAAAGTACCCAATAAGGTAAGGTAGACAACTAAGAGGAGCAACCACTTTGTTGGTGACACCCCTAGTAGCACCAGATGAAACTATTGAATATGTTCTTGTAACTTAGTATGTAAGATTTCCATTTATGTTCTAAAACTTAGTTTGAGAATTCAAAAACAATAGGGATTGATGGTTAGCAAGCAGAATTACCTACTTACCAAAAGGATAATGATGTCATTGCTGGACCACTCAAACAAAGCTATAAAATTCACTTGGACCCAAGGTGTAGAATCCTCTATCACAGGTGCATTATTTTACCCCGACTTGTGACAATGCTTCAAAATGATATGCCATTAGATGAAATCCTTGCTTGAGTATTGTGCCTATGGCATATTGGCAAGCATCAATCTCGAGCTCAAATGGTTGTTGCACACCAAGGATAGCAAGCACTTCTCTCAAACAATGAACCACTTAAGCAGCCTCCATATGAACTCCAATCAAGATCATTTTCACTAAAGAGTTAATGAGGAAGTCACATAGCATAGTGCATAAGTGTAGTTAAAAATGAACTTTCTATTAAAGTTCAAAACTTACAAAATAATCTTAAGATCTGAAAAACTAGATGAAGGCAGATTCTAAAGGACTTTTACCTTATCTAGACCCACATGTATTCCATGCTCATCCTGAGGAACTCGATGTACTCAACCGAGGCTTGACCAAAGAAGAATGGCTTCAGTTGCATTTCAAAATGATGTTGTTGAGCATAGATGTTGTCATTTGATATGAATATCAAAGATGTGTAGTTTATGGTGACACTTATGAAAATGTGCACATTCGGAAGCTACAATAGTATCACAATATCTAAGGAAGATAAAATTACATGTCATTTTGAGTTGTAGTCAAATTGATTGGTATGATAACAAAATCTGTTGGAACATATCTGATAGTGTTGGAAGTGTTCCAGAACCTTACTCCAGAAGGTTGGTTGTGTTACTCAAATAGGGATCTTGCTCGGCAAACTTGTCTTGCTCTATAATCATTAATGTTCAAGGATGATGTCTTGCTACTTGCGTGGAGAGTATGCCTACACAAGATTCATCTATTGTCTGTGTTTCTAGAAACAAGATTCATCTATTATCTGTATTTTCGGAAGACATATGTGGTGGAGCACTGTAGATACTTCCAATTTGATAAAGACTATGTTCGGGCTCCAGTTTGATGCAGGAGATGTTCTTATGTTGTTACTATAGTAATTGAAAGAAGGATGATCCTTGGGATCATATTGATCTCTTGTAGGAACCATGTGCCTTGGTACCTTGTGTGGAGCTATGTGAGACCCTTACCTATTTCACTTCCACTTGACCGACTTGATGATGTGTTGTAACGTGTTCATATCTTCCAGAATTTGTGCAAAGATGACCATTTGAATTTGATAGGGCTAAGGCTACATTGAGTTATGCAATGTGTGTGAGCTTGTGGACCTGGCTCACTAAATGTTTGTTTTGGGGCTCATGCTAAGAGCCGACTTGCTAATGCAGTAATCTTTATATCTGACCGACCTGTGTTTGTATTTGTAAATAGTGAGGTATTTATAGGGGTCTCTTGAACCCTCTCAATGTGTGAGGAAGTTGTGTGATGCATAATCTATGTACTTCGAGATTACAAGCTCATGCGAGCCTAAGGAAAATGTTGTAGATACACTTGAAGCAGATGATCAATTGAGGAGTAAGCAATTAGATTATATATCAAAAAGCAAATCAAAAGGTCCATTCATTCTTACTGTCATCATGAAACTATCCTCAAAATCTGCAAGAGAAAAGTAAGCAGTATATAAGAGCCATCTACTCTTTCAATCAGCATGGTACAAAATAGGTAAATATACTAACACTTGTATTACAAACCTTCCTCTATTTCCTCTTTGTAACCTGAGACAAAAGAGAGAGAGCACGAGGTTATATCCACCCACCACAAAGTATTAGCTTCCCCGAGCTAATCCACTAGAGAAGCCTGACCCAATCCCAAGGATCTAGCCCTATGTGGCCAACATGCATGATGGAATCTAATTCACTACGTGAATATCAGATAAGCTAGCATACCTATATGCTCATGCATCATGTATCTAATGCACGTCAATTGATAATATATTATGGAAGAGAAAGCAAATCAACCCAAGCTACGCACTTATGAGTGCAAATCAATATAATCAATGTTTATAGCATAGAATGTCTCAATCACCTCACTATGATCAAGATGGAAAAACAATATCCAGAAGGCAAACCCGTACTAGTATTAGTTTCAATAAGATAATTCCAATGCAATAACACTTATACGTAGCGATAATACCCATTGAAATCGCATATTTTCAGTATATAATCACTTATCAAGTTCAAATGTGTTGATTGCAGTGAAATAGTGCAGTGTTAAAACAATCATAACTTTTACGTTGCAAGTACAAACACACATCATAAAACTACACCCCAAATTTGCAAGAGAAGAAAATGCAGTCCATAAGAGACATCTACTTTGTCAATCAATAGGTCACACAATAGGTAAATACATGTACACATTGCATACTCTAGATTATGTTTATTTTACTCATTTGTTTTCTGTGGAGAAGGGAATTCGCCACCATTGAGATTGATAAAACCCCAAGGAGCAAATCGATCCTTGCGCCACCTCACTTCTACTGGCGCTCTGGTGAGCTAGGGTGATCAAGACAACTTAATAGAATTTAAGACTTTACAGATATATAATGCGAAGTAAAGGAATTAAAATAATTAAATTGTACAAATAGACAAATATTTTGATTACTGGAAATGAAAGAGCTAACTGCCAAGTTTAGCTGCCTTGCTCTGTAAGCTCACTGTCCTGGACGCCAGCATGAGTCTAGGACTACAGTGTGGATCCAAGACAACAGGGCAGCACGTGTACATTATGTGCAGACAGAGCACAGAGGATAAGACAGAAAACCAAGACTCTAACTAAATAGAACAGAAAATGAACTATACTACTAACAGGAAATGAGAAGTACAATTATACTATGAAAACAATGAAAACACAAATGAACAAAGGACAAAGAAAAGGTACAATGAAGAAGGTAGAAGAATCCCAAGAGCTTCCGCTCCTCCAAAACTTGCACACAAGACAGAAAGGGCAAAAGTGTTGGGGCTGTTTGGGGACCTGCCTCAGTCAAGTCCCTCTTTTGGTGTTTCCACCTCCACAACAACCAAATAGATAGACAAAAATCAGTGATAGATAATCGAAAAATAATAGATAAACGATAATAAAGAAGATAATAAGACTATGATAAAGAGAATATGATATGCTTGACAAAAATGAACTGGGGTGAGATGAGGAACTCCCTTTCAAAGCCACGAAGTTGGAGTTCGATGGAGTGAAGGCGAGATGACAAAGGTGACAAAGCTGCAATTGTTATGAATGCCAAGATGTTGTGTGTAGAAGCTGTCCAAATCGCAAGAATGAGCTCAAGAGAGTATGGAAAAATTGTGAGAGTGTGTAGTAGAAGCTTGAGGAAGACCAAATTGTGAAGAATCTTAAAACTGTCAAGAGGGATCCAAATGAAGCTCCAAGATCAAGTTTTAAGCTACTCGAGTGATTCTCGGTGTCGATGGGTGGTGGTAGGAGGCATTACACTACAAGGGTGGCAGTTGTAACGTCTCAATGGATCACTCCCCATCTGCAGATTCGCGAGACAAGTGCGTGCCGCACGAACTTGTCTGTAGCGCGCACGTGTCCTATGTCGATCAGGGCACATGGTCAAGAATCTGGATGGAAAAAGGACAAAATGGACAGAGGGACATGAAGGCTTACGTGGAATGTTGTTTTTTGGCTAAAGTAGGAGCATCACATAATGCTAAATTACACAGGGGGCAATTTCACGACATTACATTTTCATATTATTAAGAGATTAATGAAGTGGATGTTACAAAAGGAGTTAAATCATTTATGCTAATCAAAAACTTCAAAATAAGCATCAACACAAGCTTTGATTGCTTTAGGAGGAAGTTTGTCAACATGATTTTCCTTGGCTTCACATGTGCAAATTTACATGTTTAATTGATAGCCTACCAAAGAACAAAGGATTAATAAAGGAAGCAAGTTTATAAAGTTAGCCACCCTTGAGCATTTGATAGGTATTGTGGAATTAAATGTGAAACTGTGTTCATATTAATAAGGTGCTCCAAGTATCTAACTACAACAATCCAAGGGAGTGGTGTCACAATCAACTATATCTTAGGCAAGTTCAATGGTTAATACAAATGTAGTTCAGTGGCAAATACAAATGTAGTTCAATGGCAAATACAATGGAACATTTGAGATAGATTACCTCTCCCTGACCCACCCCAAGTGGTATGGATGTGGATGTGGATGTGTTATAGTTAGCCACTAAAGATCATCTATCAAATTCTTTGAAATAAAGTTCTTTTTAGTTTCAATTACCAATGATCAAATCTAACAATCTCTTCTTAATTTGACAATTATAAGGAATAGAGAGATTCCTCATTGTTGGCAAAGTGGTCATTGGTCATGACAATGGTTGAGGAGGAATGAGAGCATTAAAATTAAGATTAATTAGTAAATTATTCAAATCCCTGAATCTTCATATTGTGAAGCCTACTCAGTAATCTCTAAATCATCAGTATAGTGTCCTACATGCTCTTGATAAGCATAGTTTTATTGTCATTTTCTAGATAACAGGATTGAACCCAATCCATTTGGTGAAGATTCAAGAATACCCATTCCTTGATGATGAGAAGGAAGCATGAACAGAGCTGGCAAGGGTAGAAGATGAATGAAGGAATGAAAGTTTTTAATAGTGTCCACAAGCCAACCAACCTATCATAACCCACGGGTAGCCAACTACTAATGTTATGGTAGCTGCAGAAGAAATCATTCATACCTGCAATAATCCTTCAGTGTTCTCAGTCATCTTCTCTTAACCATTACTACCCAGAATGAAGGTAATGGTGAGTAAGTTACTTCAAGTTTCAAGAGAATTTATCGGTTATATGACAAACATCTTTTATATTACCTTTGTTTACTACTATCGTGTTTCCTTTCTTTTGTTCGAGCATCGGATGATGTGACTTCTACCGTTTTTCTTATACCCGATGATATGGATGTAAGTCGACTCGTGGTTAAGTCCCGAGTGGCGTGTGGTTATAATTAGCGGTGACATCTTTATTAGCGGCAATTCATTTTATGTAATGTATGTCCATTTGTATTCCACCGAAAAAAAAAATAGAAAGTCTTTTCGGTTCTTATTGAATATAGAATGTATGAACCAGGTGACTTATATATGGGGTTGATTGAATATTGAAGTTGAACAATTCTGGAGCATAGTATGAGACTTATGCATGACATTAACTTGGGTGTGAGATAATAGCTATCGAGCCTCTTTTGTCAAGTTTTATAGCAGTCGCTCTTGGCATCACTGTGTGTGAAAGATTACCGTGAATGAATAGTTCATTGTGTGTGGTGCTTTCTCTTCAGATTCATGGAATCCTCTACATATGTAGTGTTCTGTGACTTCAGCGTTTGTAGAATTTGCATATATCTTTTTGCTATGTGTGCAGGATATGCTGGATAATCATTTTTTGTGTTTGATCTCTGTATGATCGATTTATGTTTTGCATTCTCAATGTGAAAAGTATCTGCGAGATAAGGCTTATTGATTGACTGTTAAGAGTTAACAATCATACGCATGAGAACATTGTATAATTGCTTTGAGTACTCAATAAAGGATCTTTTTGTTGAAGATATGTAGTTGCAGGTGATATTTTATTTACCTGTGATGGTCAGCTTCTACTTTATTGTTGTATTTGCCCTTTGTATTCTCCAGTTTAAGCACAGCAATTGAGTATGATCTCTACTAATATGAAGATACCTCCGCTTGGAATATGAAAAGACCCCGCATGGAGATGTGAAGAGTCTCTCGGTTGTGAATAGCAAGTCTTCTGTTTGGAATTTGAAGAGTCTTGTGGTTGGAAACCAAGAGTCTTCTGTGTGGGAAGATGGAGAGCCTTCCGTGTGGAATCAATCAAGTCCTTGGATGTTACGTCATTCTTCTTATATATGTTCTTTCAGTTGAGCATAGGGTTGTTCTTCTTGACGATTAAGATATTTGGAATAAAGCGTAAAGAAGTTTGTGTGTTCAGCATGTGTATTCAGTACTTTTGTTCGTTTCTGTATGTGTAACTATCGTGGGCATTCTACATTACTTTAGGTGTCAATCTGAGTGTTTATCTGTGATAGATTATTCTTTGTTGTTACCGTCGAGCTCTCAGAATTTAGATATTTTGCCGTGTTCCAGAGAGTATTGTTGGTAATTGGTGATTAAGAGTTCATCCTCAGTATAGAATCTAAATTAGATTCAGATTGTATTCAGACTATTTTAGTATTCAATAAAGATTTTGTTCTAGGTGTGGCTGGGTTTTTCCCTCGAGTAGGAGGGTTTTCCCAGGGTATTTTTGGTGTTCTTGTGTTCCTGGTTTATCAACATTTTATTTTATGCAATTTTGGTTAGAAACTTATCATGGTATCAGAGCCAGGTTTGAAGAAAAGATCCAGAACCAGACGTCATTCGGTTATGATTTTCTTTAGCAAAGTATGAGTTGTTTCAGTGTGTCTTCAATATTGTGCGGGCTGGAGTTTCTAGAATACTTGTGCTCAGAGCTTCTAAATTACCTGTGATGGAGGTCATTATGATTGCAGTTATGGTATTCCTTAAGAAGATATCCGTTGGTATTCATCGTGCAAGATAGTATGCATGCAGTGCAATGATCATCTTATGAATGTTGGACTGTGATTTTTGTTCAATCTTGTTAAAAGAGATAGCTATGTATTGATCTTTATTTGTGTTCATGTTGAGATCCTTCTTGAGAAAGATTAGACAATCCAGAGATAAGTATTTTGTATCTTTGAATATTGATCATGAATTTTATATATTTAATTCATCCAATAACATTGGAAGTAGTGAATCATGTAGGCTTCTAGCATTAGTTTGTTTGATTCTATTACTAATCTCTTTAAAATGCTTCCAAAATGGATCGAGGAGCACAAGGATGATGAGAGATTGCAGACTGAGCTAAGTTAGTGGCTCTTGAAGAAGAAGTACCCATTCAGATTATTTTGTGATTAGTTTCTTCGAAAAGGAAGAATTGATATTCAGAGGGAGCTTGTGTGGCAGAAGGAGAGTGCAAAAGCTCCTCGCTTGGTCAAACATTGGAGTAAATTATTGTGTAATTCAAACTGTGAATATATTGCCCTTGTTGAGAGGGAGTCTCGACTGAGAGGGAGTCTTAGCATTCAGATGATCTTTATATGCACTAATGAGTTCTTCTCCGAGAGGGAGAAGTTTGAGGTGAAATCTCTTGTTAATGCATTCTTCTCTGGGAGAAGTTTGAGGTGAAAGCCCTTGAACCACCCTCTGCGAGTAGGCAAGGTTTCAATGCATTCTTCTTTGGGAGAAGTTTGAGGTGAAAGCCCTTGAACCACCCCCTACGAATAGGTATGGTGGAACCACCCTCTGCGAGTAGGCAAGGTGGTAATGCATTCTTCTCTAGGAGAAGTTTGAGGTGAAAGCCCTTGTTCCACCCTCTAGGAGTAGCCATGGTGAATGTCATGCTGAGATGACAATAATGATGTTGAGAAAATTTGCGATGAGGTTTTTTTATTGACATTTTGCTTGTGTTGCAACTTATGATGTTTGTCATGTGTAGAGATGGCAAGACATATGAAAATATCTCCTTTGCTAAGAGGGAGTGTTGAAGACATGTAGCTGTAGGTGATATTTTATTTACCTGTGATGGTTGGCTTCTACTTTATTGTTGTATTTGCCCTTTGCATTCTCCAGTTTAAGCGCAGCAATTGAGTATGATCTTTAATAATATGAAGATACCTCCACTTGGAATATGAAAAGACCCCCGCGTGGAGATCTGAAGAGTCTCTCGGTTGTGAATAGCAAGAGT
The DNA here is from genome assembly GCA_018584345.1 of Thuja plicata. Classification (NCBI taxonomy): domain Eukaryota; kingdom Viridiplantae; phylum Streptophyta; class Pinopsida; order Cupressales; family Cupressaceae; genus Thuja; species Thuja plicata. Next base: position 61,159 of record MU224060.1, on the reverse strand, counting down.
CTTCTATTTGGAATTTGAATAGTCTTGTGGTTGGAAACCAAGAGTCTTTTGTGTGGGAAGATGGAGAGCCTTCCATGTAGAATCAATCAAGTTCTTGGATGTTACGTCATTCTTCTTATAGATGTTCTTTCAGTCGAGCATAGGGTTGCTCTTCTTGACGATTAAGATATTTGGAATATAGCATAAAGAAGTTTGTGTGTTCAGCATGTGTGTTCAGCATGTGTATTCAGTATTTCTATTCGTTTATGTATCTGTAATTATCGTGGGCATTCTACATTACTTTAGGTGTCAATCTGAGTGCTTATCTGTGATAGACTATTCTTTGTTGTTACCGTCGAGCTCTCAGAATTCAGATATTGTGTTGTGTTCCAGAGAGTATTGTTGGTAATTGGTGATTAAGAGTTCATCCTCGGTATAGAATCTATATTAGATTCAGATTGTATTCAAACTGTTTTAGTATTCAATAAAGATCTTGTTCTTGATGTGGCTGGGTTTTCCCCTCGAGTAGGAGGGTTTTCCCAGGGTATTTCTGGTGTTCTTGTGTTCCTGATTTATCAGCATTTTATTTTATGCAATTCTGGTTAGAAACTTAACACTTTTCGGGTGTAGCTGGGTTTTTCCCTCGAGTAGGAGGGCTTTCCCAGGGTAAATAATTGAGTCATCTGTTCTTATGCTTTTTCTGTGTTTCTATATATTGCATTCTGGTTCAAAATTTAACACCAACAACACAAATAAGCACAAAAGTCAAAAACAAGTAGACCGCCAACACCACACCTATTTGATCTCCCTTTCCTTTTGAATCATGGATCTTCTACTGTGAATCTTGACCAAGTAGTCCCAAATTTTTGTTATCCTTTCTTCTTCAAATAGGTTACTCAAAGATCCCACATTTAAATCTCGATGTAGTTGGCCCGATATCCATAGAAGCCGAACACTCCAAGATGTATTGGCATTCTATCTCCACCAACTCCAAAGTACAATAACAACATATTATATATGTCTACTCTTCTTTAGGCATCATCCACCTTCCAATTTCACACCTAAGATGGTGCGAACTAGTTCTTAACTAAGCCACTAACATTTTTTATTTCCATTTAATTTTCACTCCTATGTGGTTCTTTTGTGTGTGATCAAAAGAAAGATTCAAATTTTTGATATAGTATTCTCTTTTCCTCCCAAATTGTCTTGTCCACATGCTTACTTTGAATTTTTCTTGCACATGCTTTATGATTGCCCCATTGTTATTTGGGCACTCTTTTATGTTAATACCCCACTTATTCATCCGCTTGTTATTTTATTTCATCCACATGTTCTTCCTTCTATCTATTTCTCTTTTGCCACCTTTTTGGGTCAACGAGACAGCTCCATGCTTTCTAGCCTCTTTAGATAACTTAGCAACCGGATCATAACTAATGTCTCCATGGGAAAGGCACTATCTTCAGCTATGGCAATCTCATAGGGAACAAACAATTTTATTTTGAAACTACCTGTGATTAGATGCTTTTGTAATCTCTCTATCTATCTCCATTTCATCGCTGATGTGTTGCCACCCGAAACTTAAACTTCACAGTTTGTAACTTAAACAGAATTCTAAATGAAATTGAAGGAGAAATTAAAAACCTGGATAAGGGCAGCGGCTAATCAGTAATTACATCCAGAGGATTGTAAAAGTGAATTTTCTAAAAGTGGGTTTTCCTTCATTTTTCAGTGCAATTGCCTAAAGGATTTGGATGTGTGAAAGCTCAAAAACAAGAAAGGAAAAATTAAAGCGGCAGTTAATAGATGATCATGAGCAGCCACTTGAAAAGGAGCAAGAACACATTAGTTAACTAAAAACAGATCCACATTAATACCATTCCTCTCTACAGAAATCTTGACATTTTTTAAGATGGGATAGAATCATAGAAAGAATAATGCAAATTGTTAAATATGGGCTCTATGGTACTCTTTAAAATTCCTTTCACAACCTCATTAATTATTTACTAATATAATATATAGAAGCTTTCACATCTTCTGAAGTTATCAATAAAAATTCTCCCACATCTCCACTAATTGTTATCAAGCAAGAAGTGTGAATCCTCCATATTTGCATTGATTACGGGGAATTGAACAAGAGGACAATAACATTGATATGCCCTTCCAAGCATAAATAAACCACTTGTCAAACTGCATGTGCGAAATTACTAACTTGGATTGAATTGAAAATTGTATGTCACCATTTAAGGTGAGTACATGTAACTGTGACCACTATGAGCTTTCAGTGATAGATTGTGAGGTGATCATAATCATGTGGCAGCTCAAAGTAAGAGGCTTTTATGTACAAATGTAATACAGTCACACCAGAAGAAGCGACTAATGTTATATTCGGAAAATTCATTTTAGTATTTTTGATGATTTTCACAATCTAGTAAAACATATTCAGTAACATCTGCGGCAGTAAAATACTGTACTAAAACTTATTCATCTTTATTTGTCATTGCCAAAAAAAATGCAACTCTCAAAACATGAACTGTTTAAAATACTTCAAATATCAGACATAGGCTCTATACCCAACTGGATTTTTACCTGAATCAGATTCACCCAAGAATACATATGGCTCCACCCATTGAAGCACCTAAACTATCAAAATGTACAACTACTGAGTACTCTATGCCCAAAAGTTTAGTAATCTGAATCTGTTGTGAGATGACCCCTGTCGCAACTGGTCAAAGAGAACCCACTGAACATGTTTTCAAACTTTACTGATTGACAAATCTATTTACTTTCTTAATAAGGTAAGAATAATCAATTAGTGGAAAATAGACTAGAACATTTTTCCTGATTTGCGCCCTTCATCCCTGCCATTTCAGCCCTAACATTTCAAATGAATTCTGGAAATCTTTTAAATCTATGTTTTTGAAATAAGCAGCAGCAAGAGGGTGCTGGCCCGAGGTACAATATCAGCATACTAGAGGAGAATTAACGGTAAATTAATCCAACCTAGAATGCAGTCAAACGGAACAAAGTCGTCTACTTCTATCAAAAACCAAAATAACAAAAGTATAGTCCCAGCATGAGTGCTTAGTACCAAAAACCAGCGAGCAGAGGGTATAAAGTTTAAACATAATAAAACCAAGCCACACAGGGCTAATAACCAGCATTAAAGTATTAAACTTAAAGCTATAATCAAAAAAAGCAATCCAGCCATAAGGCTTATCCACAGCATCCCTAGGAACCAGCAGCAGAATCATTTCTCGTCCCATAAGCGCTTCGACAGCAGCATGTCAGCCCACTCTTCACGGAGGAACTTGAAGAGTTCCCGGGGATTATCCTCCTCCAGCACTTGCCCATCCGAAGCCTTCTCATTCAACAAACAGAGAATGGTTGAGGAGGCATGCATGACCTTAAGGGCAAATTTGCTGACATCCAGAAGTCTTCTGTTAGTACTTTCCATATCCACTTTGAGCTGGGCCACGGTTTTCTCCAAGCAATTTGGTGTTTCAATCTGCCCACCAAACCACCAGTGGCCATTTTAGCACCTTCAGCCAGATTAGCACCCTCAGCAGTGGGGACAATATTCTTCTTAACCACCTCAACCTTGGTGTTCGGTTTGTTATCCATATCCTCAGAAGGGTTAGTGATGTTCTCAGCATTATCTCAGCTATGTGAGCCCACCGAAGCATCTTCCTAATCTAAAAGATCTTTCATGGCTCTCTTGCCTTTTTTCTTCGCCAGGCTGGTGGAGCGGCGGGTTTGGCCGAGGTGGGGGTCAACAGACTCAGTGGTTTCAAGGTTAATAAGAATCCTCTTGCTTTTTTTGGTAGGTCGCAAGTTGGAAATCTTCGGGGTAAGGTCAAAGAATCAGGGGTAGGGTGAGTTTCGGAGGATTTGTGGCTAGCAGCAGGAGTAGAACAGCCCAGCGAACCAGAAGGCGTGGGGAAGCCTTTATTCAAAGAAACCGATGGCGAAGGAGGGGGTTGGTAGGTCACTTCAACAGGTGGAGGAGGGCATAGGGCACGGTGAAAGTTGTATAACCTCAGAATAAGCCCCTAGTGGAGAATAACATATTTTCTGCCCAGAGAGATGACCTCAACCACATCTGCAACATTGCTTTCCATGGAATGTAAAAGGTAAAACGGAATGGAAATTAAGATTTTATGCCTTAGATGGTTTAAAAATGGCACATGGTAGTTATAATAGGTACCATACCATCCCTCCAGCGTGAAGTATTTGATGACCAACTTGCACATTTTCGGCCAGAATTCTGGGAGGTCCGAAATGTTGTAACCTCCATTTTTAGAAACAGGGGTCTCCTCAGGGGTTGTGAAAAACTGCACAAAGTCCGTTTTAGCTTGGGTTTTGGCAGTCTTCTTCCATTTTCGGTCAGTGGTTGGAAAACTCGTGGCTTTGCCGATGACTTCCTCGTTGATCTCATATGAGATGCCATTAATAGTAACCCTCCTCTCGTTCCAGGTTCTAGCAAACTGCTTGGAAATCTTCTCATCATGACGCGTCAAATTCTTCATGAACGGGAGGATCCCACCTTCTTTGCAAAAGTACATGACCATCAGATCAGAGGAAAATTCTTCCTCAATCTTATCTGGCTCCACTTTGTATCTATCTCCTCCCATAACCAGGTCGTAGAGAAAAAACAGCAAAGGCAGCCATCCACAGAGAATATGGCTAGCCGAAGAAATGTCGTGCAGAACCCAATAGTTGCAGAGTAAAAAACCAGAGATCCCACTTTTACAATAGCACTGGTGAATCGCCAAGCAGGTGCAAAAAATGGTAAGGTAAAAACCGTGGCTTAGCTTGGAAGTAATCATTTTAAAAGACTCATAATTAGGGTAATAATTACTCTACGCAACACAAATCGCCGCCAGAGCCGCAAGGGAAGCAAACACGTGGGAATGGCGTTGTAAAACGCAAAGGCCATTAATACAATCCATCCCAACTGTATGACAATCCTCCGTAAATCGCACTTGCCAGAGAAGCCATTTAATGTAATAATGGCACAAAAAAGGTAACAAAATGGAGTTGGGCCACGTCAAACTCCGAGTTAAAAAGGAGAAACTTTCATCATATGCCATGTGGCATATCCAAACAAAATTGGCACAACAGGCAAGAGAGTACGCGCAAGTAGGCCCCGCCTTTGGCGCCCAAACCCAACACCGGTTTTTAAACATCATTGTGATTGATGATGACATCACTCTTTTCCCACCTAAGCAGGTCCTAAGTAGACTTGGGTAGCTGACTAGCAGCCCTTCAGCAATGTAGCCCATCAAGCAATAGACCAGTAGCAACCATGGAGTCCGCAACTGCGTTACCTTCCCTGTAGGTGTGCCTGATCTTGACCATGTGAAGTCTGCCAATTAAACCTCTGATATCCGATAGGATGGTATCCACTTTCCAGCCCACCTTGGCGTTGCCCTGCGCCGCATCAATGATGATTTTGGAGTCACCCTCGATTTCAAGTTTGGTGCACCCCAGGCTTAAAGCAAACTTAAGGCCCCAAAGAAGGGTCATACCCTCAGCCTGGTTCACAGTGTGGTTGTGAAGGGGACCAGCAAAAGCAGCCACCAAGTTTCCCCCGTGGTCCCGAATAATACCACCTCCAGCCTGCAGCGCTCTACAAGCGGGGCCATCAAAATTAAGTTTGTGCCACATAGGAACAGGTGGAGACCATATAGTAGCCCTTCTACTGTTTAATTTGTGTTGTCAAATCTATCGAAGCCTTTGTCAATCCCCCAAGTTTTAGCAATCCTGTAGTCAAATTCCAAGGGGGGTGAGGTTGGGCTCTTCCAGTGGGACACCATCAAATTAGCCTGCAGCAGCTTGAGACCCAGGTGGAAGACCTCAGTAGGGGAGAGCTCTTTCTCCCTAAAGATCCTATTATTACGTTCCTTCCATAGAACCCAGCAGAAGATAGGAGGGATTTGGTTCCACAGAAGCTTAATCAGAGGGTGTCGGGAGGGAGAGTGTCAATTGTTAGCCCAGCCCTAAATATCCCTATTAGAAGCGCAGTAGAGGTAAAGACGAGGGATGATCAGCTGCCAGACCTCAAATGCAAACTCACAGTGCAGTAAGATGTGATTGATAATTTCCTCCTCTTTTTTGCATAGACAGCTCTATTAGCAAGGTTGAAGCCCCTTTTAATCAGGTTGTTGAGAGTAAGGATTTTACCATGGAGCACAGTCCACCAGAAGAAGTTCACCCTAGGGATAAGTTGTGATTTCCAAATCTTCTTCCAGCACGAGGTGTCAGCAACCTCCTTGATCAGAAGATTATAGGCAGATTTGACAGAAAAGCCTCCATGTTGGGTCTGTCCCCACAGAATTTTATCAGGCTGGTCAACTATAGGAATGCAAATATTGTGCATCAACTCATAAAGCTTGGTGGCAAGAGTGAGGAGGTCAGGTCAGTCCTGCAGATGAGAGAGGAGATCCCCTCCATTTTTCATTACTGATGTAGTTGGAGACCAGGGAACCAAATCTGAGGGATAGAATATTCCTCAATTGAGAGAATCTAGAGGACCCCAGAGTAATGTCAGGTATCCACGGGTCCTCCCAAAAACGGATGTCCTCACCATTGCCCAATTGCCAGATGATTCTCTTGTCCAAAGTATCCCTACATTTGAGGATGCTATTCCAAATTTTGAAACCTTGGGGGCGACCATGCTCCATAAAAAGTTTACAGAAGCGGCCACAATCCAGGTAATTGGCCTCCATAATTTTGCACCAATCTGAGGAACCCCGGATCATGGACCAGACCACCTTAGACAGCAGGGCTCTGTTAAGGCTCAGGATTTTCCTAAGTCCCAGGCCACCAAGGTCTTTAGGCAGACAGACCTTTTCCCAACTGACGACGGGGAGTCTTTTCTTTTCCTCACAACCAGACCAGAGGAAGGTGCGTTGGATTTTTTCAAGTTTATCAGCCATAAAACCTGATATTCTGAAAAATAGACAGAAAATACACAAGGATGCCTTGCAAAGAAGCAGTAAGGAGTTGGAGTTTACCAGCACTACTGAGGAGATTTCCCTTCCAACCCGCAAGTTTTCTTTGGGTTCGCTCAAGAATGGTATACCAGAAGTCATTCTTCACATCTTTAATAGCTAGGGGAAGCCCAAGGTAAGTGGCAGGAAGAGCATCATCCTAGCATCCCAAAATTTGCAAAATTTTACCCTGGACCAAAGGTTCCGTGTTAAAGAAGAACGTCCTGCTTTTCTGAAAGTTGATGTGCTGACCAGAAGCAGTAGCATAATCATCGAGCAGCAGTTTCCACATACGAGCTTCCCTAACCGAAGACACTCCAAAGAAGAAGGTGTCATCCACAAACTGCTACAGGACCGAGGGGGGAGCCTAGTGGCCGGTTTAATCCCCTCAATACTTCTTGAATGAACCAATTGCATCATGTTGCGCCCGAGGACCTCAGCTAGAAGGATGAAGAGGTAAGGAGATATACCCTGGACCAAAGGTTCCGTGTTGAAGAACATCCTACTTTTCTGAAAGTTGATGTGCTGACCAGAAGCAGTAGCATAATCATCGAGCAGCACTTTCCACATACAAGCTTCCCTAACCGAAGACACTCCAAAGAAGAACGTGTCATCCACAAATTGCTACAGGACCGAGGGGGGGAGGCTAGTGGCCGGTTTAATCCCCTCAATACTTCTTGAATGAACCAATTGCATCATGTTGCGCCCGAGGACCTCAGCTAGAAGGATGAAGAGGTAAGGAGATAGGGGATCCCCCTAGCGCAGACCTTTTCCCGGGGCGAATTTGGCACCAGGTTTGCCATTCAGCATTACCGAGAATCTAAAACTCTCCACACAAGCCCTGATAAAAACAATGAAAGCTTGAGAGAAGCCAAAAGCAGCTAACACCTTGTATAGGAAGTTCCAATTGACCTTGTCGTAGGCTTTTGAAATATCAAGTTTGAAAGCCATCTCCACCACCTTGTTGCGGTCCATAGAGTGCAAGATCTCGTGGGTAGTGATGGCCGCATCCAAGATTTGTCTACCAGGGACAAATCCCTTTTGGTTAGGACTAATGAGCTTGTTGAGCAGGGGTTTGATACGGTTAACCATGATCTTAGAGAAGACCTTGTAGGGGGTGTTGCACAGACTTATAGGCCTGAAATCCCCCAAAGCTCTAGGGACGTCGCATTTGGGGACCAAAACAATATAGGTATCATTGAGTTGTTTTAGGAATTTCCCAGTCCAGAAGAAGTCCCAAGCAGCCCTCGTCACATCTGGCCCCACAATGTCCCAAAATTCTTGGAAGAAAGCCGGGGGAAGCCATCCGGACCAGGAGCCTTGTAGGCACCCATAGAAAACACTGCCCTACAGACTTCTTCATTAGTGACCCTGGAGAGGAGGGTGTCATTGTCAAACTCCGTGACCACCCTGGGAAGGTGGGAGATGAGCTGATCCAGCAAGTCATCCAAGTTACCTGGGTCAGAGTATAAAAAGGTTTGGGTGAAATAGTTTGTTGCCAGATTGCCAAGATGAATAGGGTCAAAAATTTCCAATCCCAATTGGTCCCTGAGAGTGTTGATGGAATTCCTCTTCTTGTGTTTGAAAGCAGATTGATGGAAGAAGGCGGTGTTCCTATCCCCCTCTTTCAGCCATAGGACCCTTGACCTCTGTTTCCAATAGACTTCTTCATTGGCTAATACCTCCTTCCAATCCTTCCTAGTAGTTTCCTCTTCATTGTGGAGGTCCTACGAGAGATTGCCAATGGCCATTTGTCCTTGGAGGTCATCAAGTTTACCAGAAATATCCTTCTTAATTTTAAAAATGTCCCCAAAAGTGGATTTATTCCAACCTTTGACAGCGTCTTTGATAAGCTCAAGCTTGGAAGCAACCCGGACCATCGTTGTGCCCTTCACCGGGGTAGACCACCATTGTAAAACTTTTTCACGAAAGCTAGGGTGGGAAGCCCACATTATTTCATATCTGAAAGGGGCAGGGAAGGGATAAAGCACATCCATCCATTTAAGTAGGAGAGGATTGTGATCCGAAGTAGTTCTAGGGAGAGCAGTGAGCGAGGAAGCAGCTCCCAGGTCCCAGGAAGAGGAAACAAAGACCCGGTCGAGGCGAACCTGAATAAGGTGAGAACCTTTCCTGTTGTTAATCCAGGTGAAGGGGTTGCCTCTCAGCTCAATATCATATAGGTCGTTGAGGCAAACAAAGCTAGAGAAATCCCCCATGCTGTCAGTGTAGTCCATGAGACCTCCACATTTCTCAGAAGGGAACAGGGGGAGATTGAAGTCACCAGCCACCAATAATTTAGAAACCTGGAGGGAAAGAAAAGATGTCGTCAGCTCATCCCACACCTCCCTTCTTCCCTGCCTAGTGTTGGGAGCATAAACATTAAAACAATGCCAGAGCGCTAACGGAGAGGTGAATGAAACTGCAAGGTAGTGTTGGGAGAAGCTGAGGGCATCCCCCCGAACCTTGGAGGGATTCCAAAGGGTAGCAATACTTCCAAATGCCCCCAGCGCCTCAGAGTAGAAAAAATTGGCCCCAAGCCATAGCCGCCCTACCAGAGAATCAAAATTCACAGAAGACATCTTAACTTCCTGAAGCAAAAGAATGTCCACTCTGTAGTCACAGATATACTACCTAACAGCAAGTTGTTTTTGGGGGTTATTCAAGCCCCGAATATTCCAAGAGAGAACAACCATTTCTTACCTTTTTGGCTGAGGTCTAGGGTCTGCTGCCTTCCCGCAGCAATCTCCATGGTAGTACTTCTCTGCCTCCTGACCCTATCTGAGGGGCAGCCCAGTTTGGTATCCACACCAACAATAATTTTTTTATTCCTTGTTTTCCTCTGTTGAGTTTGCCAGTCCGTCTCCTCGCAGCCTGGGGAATCCTTAGCGCCCGGCATGGTAACAAGAGTAACAACCGAGGATCCCACCAAGTTGGGATTAAGAAGAACCACCTACACGTCTGGGGGAGCCAGAGAAGTTTTGGTGGTGGCAGGAAGTCGTTCAATGGCAGTATACTCCCCCAAGGATAGCGCTGGGGTAGGGCTAGTGCAGGGGTTGTGCACGGTCTCGTTAGAGGATGGTATTTTTCCATCTTCCAGTCCAACATTGTCGGGGCAACCCGTCACTGTCGCCAAGGGTGGAGGGCAAGGGATCCCTGTCTCAAAAGAGTCACAAAGGTCCTTATTACAAGGACGAACAGAGCACGTGTCAATAGTCTCTGTATCAGCATCCCGAGTCTGTCAGAGTGTCGGAGGTCTCTTTTCTTCAGTCGTCATATCCTCCATGGCAATGTGCTTTAGCTTTAGATCCGGCTTACTAGGAGCCTTGCAATTCTTTTTAGTATGTCATTTAGAGTTGCAAGCCTGGCAGAAGAGGGTAGCATTCTCATAGACGATGGCTTGGGTCCATTTTCCCAGCTTAGATTTTAGCACCGCGAAGTTGGGAAGGGTTTTATTGATTGTTACATTAACACAAAAATGGGCAAAAACAAGATGAGATTTTGATAAAGTTACCAGATCCGCCGAGATGTAATGCCCAAAAGAGTTACCAATCCACCTGAATACCTGCTCATCCCAGAACTCGAGGGGTAGCCCTGGCAATCAGACCCAAATCGGTGTCATTCAACTGAGCTCAGTTGAGGGGTCAAAGCCCGGTTTCTACTTAGCCAAAGTGAGCAGGTGTTTACCATAAAGCCAAGATCTAGACAAAACAAAGAAAGGTCCTCCAGAGCCGTGAACCTGAAGAGGAATAGTCCTCCAGGCATAGCAGAAACCACCACCCTCCCTTTGAGCTTCCACTGGGTGCCAACCATTTCCTAACCATGTCAATGGTAGGCCTAAAGTTGAAGAATCTCCCAACCAGCGCAAGGTTTAGTTCCACCATAGTTTTCTCAACAACAGAGTCTGGCAGAGTGATCTTCGTTCCTTCCTCCGAAAAAGCGACTGCACCCAAAGTGGAATCCAAATCAGTCGCTGAGGTCCCTACCAACGCGCCTTTCCAGTCAACCTTGGGAGAGGGAAGGGGCAGGGAATGCAAAGTACCTTGCACTATGACCCTGTCGAAGTCAGGTAGGTGCAGGTCGGAATCAGGGGCCGGAGGAGGGTCTTCGGGCAGGGGGGGAGGTTCCCCCAGCAAGAACTGACGTGGAAATTTTAAATTATCTATGAAGGCGGGAAATTTGCAGAGCAGAGGGCAGATTCAAAGTAATTGTTGGAGTTAAATGCGCCACTTTTAAATCTATGTTACATGGGGTCGCATCCCCTATTTTTGGTCCTCTAGGAAACGCCCTGGAAACGCATCCCCCAATGGCAGTATCCTCCCCCAAGGATTGCGCTGGGGCAGGGCTAGTGCAGGGCTAGTGCATGGTCTCGTTAGAGGATGGTATTTCTCCATCTTCCAGTCCAACAGTGTCGGGGCAACCCGTCACTGTCGCCAAGGGTGGAGGGCAAGGGATCCCTGTCTCAAAAGAGTCACAAAGGTCCTTATTACAAGGACGAACAGAGGACGTGTCAATAATCTTTGTATCAGCGTCCCGAGTCTGTCGGGTGGTCGGAGGTCTCTTTTCTTCAGTCGTCATATCCTCCATGGTAATGTGCTTTAGCTTTAGATCCGGCTTACTAGGAGCCTTGCAGTCCTTTTTAGTATGCCCTTTAGAGTTGCAAGCCTGGCAGAAGAGGGTAGCATTCTCATAGACGATGGCTTGGGTCCATTTTCCCAGCTTAAATTTTAGCACCGCGAAGTTGGGAAGGGTTTTATTGATTGTTACATTAACACAAAAACAGGCAAAAACAAGACGACATTTCGATAAAGTTACCAGATCCGCCAAGATGTAATGCCCAAAAGAGTTACCAATCCACCTGAATACCTGCTCATCCCAGAACTAGAGGGGTAGCCCTGGCAATCGAACCCAGACCGATGTCATTCGACTGAGCTCAGCTGAGCGGTTGAAGCCCGGTTTCCACTTAGCCAAAGTGAGCAGGTGTTTACTATAAAGCCAGGATCTAGACAAAACAAAGAAAGGTCCTCCACTGCCATGAACCTGAAGAGTAGAATAGTCCTCCAGGCATAGCAGAAACCACCACACTCCCTTTGAGCTTCCACTGGGTGCCAACCCATTTCCTAACCATGTCAATGGTAGGCCTAAAGTTGAAGAATCTCCCAACCAGCGCAAGGTTTAGTTCTGCCATAGTTTTCTCAACAACGAAGTCTGGCAGAGTGATCTTCGTTCCTTCCTCCAAAAAGCGATTACAGCCAAAGGGGAATCCAAATCAGTCGTTGGGGTTCCTACCAACGTGCCTTTCCAGTCAACCTTGGGAGAGGGAAGGGGCAGGGAATGCAAAGTACCTTGCACCGTGACCCTGTCAGAGTCAGGTAGGTGCAGGTCGGAATCAGGAGCCGAAGGAGGGTCTCCGGGAAGGGGGAAGGTTCCCCCCAGCAAGAACCGCCATGGAAATTTTAAATTAGCTATGAAGGCGGGAAAGTTGCAGAGCAGAGGGCAGATTCAAAGTAATTGTTGGAGTTAAATGCGCCACTTTTAAATCTATGTTACACGGGGTCGCATCCCCTATTTTTGCCCTCTAGGAAACAGCCTGGAAACGCATCCCTTGCTGCTCCGCCATCCCTGTCCCCAAAACAAAGGGTAACAATTTAAAAACCAACACAAGTCAATGTTCTTTTAAGACAGCAAAGTAGAAAACAAATCCAAGTGGACTTTGACATTAACTAACGGTTCTAAGCTGGCAGTAAGTTGAATCTATGTTTCATGCATGCATC
>MU224060.1:18315-48367 GCA_018584345.1 Thuja plicata | reverse complement strand
TTCTTTTAAGACAGCAAAGTAGAAAACAAATCCAAGTGGACTTTGACATTAACTAACGGTTCTAAGCTGGCAGTAAGTTGAATCTATGTTTCATGCATGCATCAAAGTGTTGGAGTTGCAGGCTTATTTTGTATCTCAGACAAGACATTTTCTGATTCACCATAAATGTTGTCATTAAAAGTTATATAAAACATTAAAATTTAAAAACCATATAATATATAAATATATTTTGAAAAATTCATATATATCTCCAAGGTTCGAATCTCTCCATCACCATCCACCCAGCAGCACGCAAAACGACACTTCAAACCTAATTACAGGAGCAAAGTATGGAGAAAACTCCTTAAATGACACCTAGGTAGTGCGCTTACCATGTCCCAAACCACTTATGGACGCATTCTTTCAAAAAAAGTATTCACACACACACACGCACACGCACACACACACACCCCCAAACACCCACATGCACACACGCGCACACACACACACACGCGCACCATCCACCCAGCAGCACGCAAAACGATACTTCAAACCAAATTACAGGAGCAAAGTATGGAGAAAACTCCATAAATGACAGCTGGGTAGTGCGCTTACCATGTCTCAAACCCACTTATGGACACATTCTTTCAAATAAAGTATTCACACACACACGCACGCACATGCACACACACAAACACACACTGTTGTCCACTGTTTTTGGCCCTATAGGAAATGTCCCCGAAATACATCCCCTGCCGTCCCCCTGTCCCCATCCCCGAAACGCCATGGAACATAGCTTTTAATCAATAAAACATAATAGAAGCGTAAGGTTGATTTTTGAGCAAAATTATTAGATTATAGAGGATCATCTGCCATGAAAAAAAAAAAGACAAGAGGCCTGAGGACCAGCTTACTAAAATACTCAAGTTCAAGGATAACATAAAGGCTAAAATTTACTCCAAAAACATTGGCAAGGTTTTGGTTTACTTCTGAGATTGGTTATAAACTTATAGGATCAAAAACTAAAGGACACAAAATGTCTAACAGTATATATAAGGTAAAAGTTAAAAATTACCCTTGTTTTGTCAAGGGAAGCCTCCTCTGTCAAGAGCCAGAATGTGCGCTAGTTAGTTTGGGACCAAAAAACCACCTTTACCTGGTGGCCTGAAGGGTATACGGCGGAATCTCAAGATCCTCTACCCACCCAGACGACCTTCCTAAGCTGAAGGATTTTTCAAATTGGATTAGGAAACTTCTTTAATCAATCTAACACCAAGAAGATTTCAATTATAAAATCAGAAACAGTGATGCAAGAGCATCTCTGCATGCCTTCATAAGCCATTAAATAGATTAATGGAGGAATATTTTTAATCATGTCCTTGACACCGGTAATAGTCCGTGAAACTGCATGGTTACAAAGCCCCGCCTTCCATGCACACATTTTTAAACATTCTAACAAAACTGAAAGTAAACAAGAGTAGAATAAAACTTCATGATACTGACAATTCTTTTTCAGGACTGGTTCTTCTTCTACGATTGTGTCGCCACTATATTTCAGATTTCCACAATAGGTTGTTCATTTAACAAACTAAATTCATAATTAGGTGTCCTGTTCCTATTAAACAAGCCATATATGATAGCCTATGTAATTAATATAACGCAATAAAGATTTCAGTCACAATATCAGGAAAAGCAATGCAGTAGGACCTCGTCCTAACTTAATAAGTGAGATCATAATTATGATGCCGTTACAATTCAAGCATTTCCATTTTGGGCGTTCAATTTCAAAAATTTCCTCAATTGAGTTTTAAGGTTAAAGGATTTTCACATCAGGGTGTTCATCTGCGAATCAAAATCATAATCAGGTGGCGTATTCCAATCCAAGTAACAAAATATGTTCAAGAACTTCTTCATCTGGGTGTAAATTCACATATTTCCACATTAGGTATTCATTTTTTAGGACAAAATCATAAATGGTAGCGAATTACAATAAGCAAATCAACATCCACCCAACCCAAATGGAAGTCAATATTAAATCCCATTGCAATCAAATGAGTAACTAAACGGGCATGCATACACACCTGAGTGACATCGTCTGCAATATTGAGAGCTTCCAAGTTCTTTTGGGTTTCCACAGAAACTGCCTTACACACTGTAAGCAACTTCAAGCTCTTAATATTGTTCATGTTCACTGCTGCCTTGAGCCTGAACTGCATGCCATTGCTACTGTACCATTTGTTACTAGCATATCCCTTAGCAATAAGGGCACCCCTGGCATTTGGGGTGCCTTTGGAAAGACCATGTTTGAACACGTGGATTTGAGGGTGGGCTTGAATGGCTTGCATTATTTGATTCAAAGGCCACTTCAATCAATATTGGAGAACAAAGGTTTGCTTTGTCTTAAATATGATTCAAGGCCAACGTTGAGCCGATTTGAAAATAAGAAGACAGTCTGAGCATGCTAAAGAGGATTTTCCATTTCTGTAGGGTCAAACTCGCTAGGTATCTTCTCAATGCGGTTATGCTGTCTTCAAATCATATTTATATACTTCTTTGTTTTCTTCTGACTGATTTTTCTCGTTTTTAATCTCCACTTGAAGATGACGAGGAGGTTGAAAATAATTTGATAAAGGTTATTCCCACGCTTCCAATTTCACGTTTTCGGGGAATCTTTCACAACGAACGGGCATTTGTAAATTATGATCTTTTCTCTAAGGAATGCTGATTAACCCATCCTTAAAATTGATGGCCATTCTTTAAATAGTTGCAATTTTTTCGTTGGACCAATTTCAGCCGTACGCAAGTTGTTATGTGATTTGTTGACTGCAAAAAATTTCTTAACTTCTAAGGCATTATACTTTATTTTACTTATTCATAATGCAAATAATTTCTTTTAACTTTATAGACATTACACTTTATTTAACTTTATTCAAATGATTAATCATAAGTTTGTATTTTTATTATTATTATCAATATTTTAGAATGTTTGGGTTTATATTAATAGTGTTTTTAAGTAGTTTCTTAAAATTTAAATAATTTTAAATAAAATGTTATTTAATCTTTATTGAATTAGTTCTTTTAAATTGTCATTTTAATTATAATGATAAAAAATTTATATTTATAATATTGTATATTTAATTTTAAATCTATTTTGATGAAATATGATCGGTTTAAATGTATTAATTTTCCACAATTCATAATAGTTGGTGTTGTTGCTTTTGGTTTTGATTGTGTATATGTTTTTTGCATCAATGTTTCAGATCACACTCCGTGATCCATCATCCTGAGAGCTTTCTACTATCGTGATGATGGATCACAAAATGTGATTCAAAAGTTGATGTAAAAAATATATACACAATCAAAACCAGAAGCAGCAATACCAACAATGATAAATTTATATAAATTATATATTCAGTTTTGGATTTATTTTGATTGAATGTCTTAATATATGACATGATAATAAGTGGTGTATTCTTGTATTAGGTGCAGTTTATGATCTAATACTTATATATGTTTTGTATTCATTTACATCTATTTTCATGCATTTGACCTTATTATATTTTTGTTTGTGTGCATTATCATATGTGTCATTTACATATCATTTATTAGTATATATGTCGACACATTTGTTGATTGCATTTAAGCTAGCACTTTTCCATCTTGGGTCAATCCTGAATGTCCTAGGATTGATCCCAAATCTTAAAATTCAAATTAAATCTTCCCACCCCTTTTCCCTCGCCATAGTGAACAACAAAATGTCAAAACATTAGGTTATATAAGTCATTGCACTCTAGAGAAATGTTTGGAGGAACTATTCATGGATTTTGTCCTTGTATTGTTGACACTCAAAGGGGCAATGACAATCGGCATATGTAAGTACTTTTTCATTGTGCTCTCTATCATCATGATGATGGATCATGAAGTGTGATCTGAAACGTTGATGCAAAAAATACTTCCACAATTGAATCCATAAGCTACATTATGATTAACTCATGGATTGTGGAAATCTACTGACTCTTATCTTCATATTGGTGGATAGATTTTCTAAACTAGTGTGTTTTTCATTGTCAATAAATGAATGTTATATCCAATATAGTTGATTTGTTCTTTAAAGAGATAATTCAATCGCATGGGTTGCCACACAAAATCAAGTCATTATGTGACACTAAGTTCCTTGGCCTATTTTGGTGTACCAATGGAAGAAATTGATAATGTAGTTCAATTATAGCTCACCACATGATTTATGGATGTACAAATAAATAAAGGTTGTTAATCAAACTATTGGGAATCTACTCGAGTGATAAGGGAGATACTGTTTCACCTAGTGTATGGGACAACTTTGCAGGGAGTCAAAAATCTATTAGGAGTGGAAATTGAGGTAAGATGCATCAATAAAAAAGCTAAGAACTTCACACAACACATGAAAGAGGTTCATTCACAAGTCAAGAAGTAGTTGGAGTAGAGTAGCATAAGGTATAAGTTACATGCAAATGAGCATCAAAGGAATTGCTTACTCACAAGGTGAGTTAGTAGTGATACATCTAAGAAGGGAGTAGTTGCCTAAAGGAAAAATATATAAGCTAAAGCCCAAGAAGATCATTCCATGCCATATTTTTGTATTTTTAATGAGATTTTTTATTAGATCAAGCAATTGCAATGGTTAGATACCTTATTGATATTCAATATATTTGATATGCATTCATATCATGTACATATAGGCTCAAATGTGCAACTAGAAAAAGTGTCTATTAGAGAAGAGGGATACCAAATAATACAGAAATGAAATAAAACATATTTGTATTTTATGGGCCTCCCTTAGCCTACTTGATTACATTTCATTTGATTTAATTATTTTATTTGAATTGGTGCAAAATGGCATTGTTTGACATTTTAGACATTTTAGATTATGATAGTTGGATAGAGGTCCTTTGACAAAAATAAATAGATACAAGTTTGGTTTTGATTCAATTAATCATTTCTCATTAACTTGATGATATTTTGACAATTTGTTGGTTTATCTAACAAGAACACATCAACCATATTAAAATATAGTTGTCAAAGACAAAGTGTTTGGTTATGGGTTTCCATTTCTTTCTAGTGCCTTTAAATTTTGTGTTTATTGTTTTTATATTAGCTTTGAATTATTGTGATTAACTCATTCAATTTGTTTGATATTGGCCCAATTAGTACTCAATATTGATTACATGCATATATGCATATACTTATGTATGCATGTGTATATGTTTATAATATAGATTAAATAGTCTTTGATTATATTATACATGGTCTCATTAGTTTTTTATTATGGTAACTGTAGGTTTTGAAGGGGCCCCGAAACCCTTTAATATAGATAATAAAAGATAAGCATAGAAGACCAAAACAACAACATTCTGTTACAACTAAAGACAGAAGACCAAAAAGGGCTTGACCCTAGATTTACACAGAAAAGTTCAACTTAACACAAAAAAATAACTATGAGAAACTTCCAGCAAAACAGAAACAAAAAAACCTCCAGCAAACAAAACAGTCCAGCTTCACTGATCACTTCTCAGATTCATCCATCTAGTATTCCATGTTGTGGATTTCCTCCATCTGAGTTTCCATGTTCTGGATCGAGTCCCGCAGATTTGTAATATCTTTGATTTGGACTACGGTCTTCTTTCTAGTTCTTGATCTGGTTCTGGATCTCGGGCCTGATATCTGTATATCATGTTTTCCTTCTTCCTCCTACTTAGCTCTATCATTATAATTCCCTTCCAATAGGGTGTGCAAAGCTTTCAGATTATCCACAGAAGTTTGCATTCCCAATTTGATAATCGTAGTCAGCTTCCTAAGCATAACATTGTTGTTGTTTGTCTTCTCAGTAAGATTTGTCATCCTATTGTCAATCATAGTACTTAACTTTTCGTCTAGAGTAGAATTATTATTATTTACCTTTTCAAAAACATATTTTCCTTGTTGATACATAATCGCATCATTCCTCATTTTATCCACAATCTCCTCCAGCAGAGAATTTATTTCTTCAAGGTCCTTGCATTTAGCCTGAAGCTCCTTCATGTCATCCTACACCCATTTATCGATGGTATACCCGTACATAGATTTGTTTCTTTTCGCTTGGAGAAAAGAGATATTCACTACTCTTTTAACTTTAAAATCCTTGTCCTAGAGATCTTCTTCCAAGATCCTATGTTTTTGGTTGTTCTTCTCCTTATCATCACCCATCAGACTCTCAGGGGGAGTTGCGTTAATTTTGCAATAAGTATGCTCTTTCTGGGCTTCCTCCTCAAGGTCGACAAAGATGTTATCATTATTGGCCTTTTCGACATCTTCCTTTGCAGCAGTATTCTCCTCATTTTTACCAGTATTACCCTTTTTAGTTTCATTCTCCTTAGGATCCATGGACTCTGTATTAATCCTATTCTCCAGAGACTCTTGAATTTCATCATTACTCTTATTATGATCCTCCCTTTCTTCATTAGTATTGTGTTGGTCATCAATATAGGTTTCCACCAGATTATCAATCTTTTCAGATATCTCATCCAAGATTGTATTTTCCATATTCAGAATATCTTCAATATACCCTTCCTCGCCCCTAGGCTCAGTGGTTGTAAGGTTATCCATCTCGACGTCCTCTCTATTGTTTTTCTCCCAATATAAACCTCATCCTCAGAAGACTCCACAGCCTACTCATCTTCAGTCCTCATCCCTTCAACACCATCATAGATGGACAACGTGATATCTGCTTCGACAGGGCCTTTACAACTTTTTTTGTTGGAAGCTTTGCTAGTTTTCTTGCCAGAAGACATCTCCAAACTCTTGCATTTAACATTATCAATATGCTTAGGAATCAGCTCAGAAATGTGCTTTTTAACATACTCCATAATCAGAAGGATGCGCCCCTCATGCAGGATAGGGGAGGCTTTAACTTTGTGATCTATAATGCTCTGGTTGAGCGAAATTAGCAGATAAAAAGGGAAAGAAACCCTAATATCATGTCTGAAATGATTAACAAGCACGGAGTGGTAGTTGTATACCTTAGAGTACCTACCATCAAGAGTGAAATACTCCATGATCGCTTTGATGAAAAAAGCCCAAATGCGCTTGATATTGGATAGATTAACATAATCCAGGTTGCCTTTAACAAGTATCGCCCACTCTTCATCTATCTTTGGGAATGTTTTGTAGGCTTTGTTTCCCTCTTTCTTATATTTGGAGAACTGCATACCCTCCAAAGGGAGACCAGTGATTTTGGCCAGATGGTCTAAAGTTAGGGTAAAGGATTTACCTAGAATGTTAACTTTACCGTTCTCCCAACCAGCAACAAACACCTTCATAATCTCCTTGTTATTACCATGAAGAGGTTTAAGGTATTTGTGCACTTTGCCCTTTTTGAGCTTTCTCCAAACATTTTTCTCCTTCCTCCATTTACATTCTATTGGTTCTTCTCTTTTGAGGTCACCACCCATGTCTTCGTTCTCCTTAGTGGTACTATGCTCACTTACTTCAATCAACTCCTTAGCAGTATTCAAAACAATACATAGGCAGAGCTTCAAATGAGTTTAAGATTATTCACAAGTTGTCTCTTAATGACCCAGAAAGCATGCAACAACATAAGATCATAATTATTATGACTATGTGGTCTCATTAGTTACTTATATTGCAACTAAACTTTATTTTGAGAAATCATGTTAAAATTTAATATTTATTTTTTTAATTAAAAATGGGAAGGTAATACATATGAATAGAAATTATTGGTCCATAAATTTATATTAGTCTATATATGCATGTAAATATATAAGTATATACATGTATATGCCTATAATTATAGATTAAATAGTCTTTGATTTATATTATGTGGCCTCATTATTTACTTATAATGCAACTAAACTTTATTTTGGGAAACCATGTTAAATTTTGATATTGATTTTTTTTATTTAAAAATGGGAAGGGTAAATACATATGAATGCAAATTATTGATCCATATTTATATTAGTATATATCCTATATTTCTCTAATCAAATAAAATCGTAGCTTGTAAACTAAGGATTGCTATTAATTATTGTTCTTTGATGGTGGAAATAATAAGATAATGAGCACCTATTATTAGTTTAATCCCAAGTATTTATTGATCTAAATTTTTAGATTCCCAAAGGACATGCATTTTTTTATTGAAACAAAGCATATTACAATGAATATGAGCTACTAGCATGTAGCTAGAAATGAAAAAATAATCCATCCATAGGTTCAAAAATACAAGAAGGTTGAAAGAAACCTTTGCAACAAAACCAAAGCTACTAAAAGCTTAAAAGGACTATCAATGCATAGCTGCACAACTTTATTGCTACAAACATAGGTATTTGATTGAAATTGAAATGTAATTTCTCTTTGATTTATTGTAATTGAATTAAGGCCTTCATATTCTTCTTGCTTGAGACTTGGAGTTATGAGAACAAAAAAGACACCTAAAGAAAGATGCCAGAGTAAAGCCTTAAAGTGTTAGCTATCTGATGAAAGTTTTTATAAAATATTATAGCACATCTAGTTTTGCATACATGCCTTAAAATTCCTTGTCTAATAGAAGCATCAATAAAAATGTTTTGCATACCAAAACCAAAAATAACTTCTTTCCTCTTAAGCCTATGATAGAAAATAGCGGGAAAATTCTTAAACATTGTTGTCCACTACTTTTAACAGAAGTACAATCCCAAAAGATATGTTTCATGTTCTCAACACAAGGGAAATAAGGACACTTAGCTAGTTGAGCTACCAAAAATTTTAATCTAGCCTCTATAGGTAGCTTGCAATGTAGTATTTTCCAAGCCACCACTTGAGTATCAAAATTAGCTTTTGACTTTCATATTTGAGCACTCATTTTGATCCAAAATTTTGAACCAAATATGCATTTTCATTTATGGTTATGATAGGGATTAAGAGGAAAGTGAGGAAGACACTATATAGATAAACCTTCTTTAGAGGAAAATAATAAAAGGGGCTAGATGACAACCATCTTTGATCCTTAAAAAAATTACAATATCTAGAAATGCAAAGTTTCGTAGAAAGATCAAGTGGAATCAAAGACCACAAAAAAAAAATTTAAAATGATTTATACTCATTATTCAATCCATACTACTCTTTGAGATATTGCTAAGGAGCCTAATCCAAAGTGTCAAAATTCTATATATCTTTGAATTGACAAATTCCTTTTTTAAACAAATAGTAACCATACTTTGGGAAGCAAATAGCTAGAGGCTAATTATGATAATGAATAAGTTTACCCCACCAAATTTAAGCTGAGGAAAAACTGAAACCATGTTGCAAAGAATTATTGTTCTTTTTAAGAATTTGACAAACATATTGCCATGATTTCCAAATGGATTGAAGAGGAAAAGAAGCTTTGATTTTTAAAAAGGGGTACATTAACATTGTATCCAGCTTGTTAACCACTTTCCACTTCTTTTTGACAAAAGATTCCATGACCCAATGGAGAACTAAAAATTTTCATATTTCATCTTCATTAGCAACCCTTATAATCCATTTTTTCAACAAGGCAAAGTCTTTGATTTTTGGGTCTATGAGTCCAAGGCCTCTTTTAGTTCTCAATCGAATGTAATAGGACCAAGAAGAGGCAATGAAACCAACATTACCATCTCACTTACACCAAGAAGTTTTTTAAATTTTTTTGTTCAAATCTTCATATCCTTGCTTTGAAGACATCCAACAATATGAGTAGTAAACATGAGAGGCAATGAGAATTTTTTTGGTTGCTTGAGTCTTGCCTGCTAAGGATAAAAATTTGTTACCTCAATTGAACAACTTATTTTTAACTATTTAAAAACCATCCCACGTATCAAACTAAGAGTCCCCTAAACCAAAATGAATGCCTAAGTATCTTGTAATCTCCTCATATTTAATAGGCCTCTAATATTAAGGAATCCAACGAAGAATGGAACCATTTTGAGACATAAAAAATTTAGTTTCATTGTGAGATAATTGAGAACCAGATTTTGCACAATGTAAATTTAAGATGTCCAAGGCATTGTTTAGTTCCTCTTTAGTGTTTTTTAAGAATAACATACCGTCATCAACAAATTGTGAGTTGACAACCACCTTATCCTAAGGAATGAATATACCTTTAATAAGATTTAGTTGATTAGCCTTTTGTAGAAGATATCCTAAAGCATCAACAATAAGAACATATAAGAAGGGAGATAAAGGACACCCCTAACTTATAGAATATTGTAACTCAAAGGATTGATATAGATTTACTAACAACAAGGTGTGAATTTGCATCTTTAAATAATATTTACACATGATTTTGGATCTTCGAACCAAAACCTAACCATTGTAATATTTTCTTAATGAAGCGCCATCAAAATTTGTCATAAGCTTTGTCAAGGTCAAGATTCACCACTAAAATATTTTGGCATGATCATTGAGCCCATTTCAACATTTCCTAGGGTAGCATTAAATTGTCAAGAATAAATCTCCTTTTTATAAATCTTTTTTGTTCATCTCTCACTATACCCTACACAATAGGTTTAATTCTAATAGCGAAATCCTTTTCAATAATTTTATATGAAGTGTTAGGCAAGGTAATTGGACACCAACCAGAAATTATGTCTCAATTTTTCACCTTAGGAATAAGATCGATTAAGTCTTTGTTGATGCTTGGACCTAAAGATCCAGTTTGGAAAGCTTCCAAGTAAAGTATATAAAAGTCATCTTTGATATGATGCCACATAGTTTGATGAAATTCAGGTAGCAAACCATCAAAACTAGGACTTTTATTAACTTCCATAGAGAAACATGAGCACATTCAAGCTCTTCTAAGCAGAGTATTTGATCCAAATATACACTATAACTTGGATCTATCTTGCTAGGAATAAAATTCCTAACATTTTATTCTAAACTTCGTTTAATACCATGCCAATTATTCTCTTTTTAAATAATTTTGCATAAAAATTCTCTAAAATAATACAACAATTTTGACATAGCCAGTGTGAAGCCCATCTTCATCCCTTATAGACCCAATTTTCTCCTTTTTATGTTTATAGTTGAGATAATAAAAGAAAAAATTGGAACATTTATTCCCTTCTTTATGGCATTACGAAGGGTTGTGTGGTACCCTTGGATGAGGGGTGTTCTACCTAGTTTGAAGAGGCATTAGGAGGAAAGGGATGTACAGACTTGGTGCGGGCTCCCAAGGCTTCTAATACCCATGTTGCCCCTTTGTGAGCCCTTTCTAATCAGACAATAGGTTTTGTGGGTACATGGGTGGAATCTATGACCAGTGACATTATAATGGAGCTCGAAGGGGGAGTGGAGGAAGAGGTGGTGCACAATGTGGTTGTTTTATTAGAGTTGGGTTTGATTTGTTGTTTCAAGGTTTTATGGCCAAGTTTGCAAGATCCACACAAGCGGAGCTCTAGGAGTCCATTCTAGTTGGAAGGGTTCAAATCTACCCTACTGCAAGATATTTTTTCATTGTGGTGTTTGAAAACACTCATGATAAAAGAAAGGTTTTATGTGATTTACAATGGTGATGGGAGGAAAAATTTCCTCTCATACTAAAGTCATGGCATCTAGATTTTCGCCCCACCTCTAAATTTTTTGATAAGGTTTTGATTTGGGTAAGGCTTCCAAACCTCCCTTTGCATTTTTGGTTCTACTCTTTTTTTGAAGTTATGGGAAATTCTTCAAGTAAATTTTTGTGGTGGATGATGGCTCCTCAAACCTTCTGTATTCTACCTTTTTCTCATATCTTGGCGGACATGGATGTTTCTAATGGGTTCTCAGAAGTTTTAACGATTAAAAAATCAAAAGGTTATTAGGTACAACCTTTGGATTATGGGGGATTTCCCTTTAGGTGCAAAAGGTGTTATCAAATAGGACATTTGGCTGCACAATGCTCCAAACAAAGGAAACAAAAAGTTGCCTCATGGTGGAAAGATGTATACAATGATCACTACACAGTGGATAAGGAAAGTGGGATACAACAAAGTTATTCTCAAATTGTGACTAGGATTGGGTAGCAACAGGATTTTGATGTTAATTTTAGAGACAACCTTGAGCTTGTTAATGACAAGGATTTGAAGAAAAATGGTGTTGCTACACCAGATGGAAGGGATAAAAGGGGTCATGTTGTATGTCGCAACATTAGGGAGGATGTTGTGGTTGGGGAAGGTCAACTTTAGCAACAGGATAGCTCCTCTATTGAGCAAGGGAATTTTCCCCTGGAATGTTCTAAGAAATGACAGGCTAAGGCAACTAAATTTGAAGAGGATTGGAAAACTGTCAAGATGAAGGACAAAAATAGGAAGAAGGATTCCTTTGATATGACCCTACGATCTCATACTAAGGGAAGAGCATGTAAAGCTTGGAGACTTGAAGATTTGGTATTGGATTTTGGTTTAGACTTGTGTGTGAGTTTGTGGATTTTTTGATCTTGTTGGGAAGGTGGTTTCCCTATTTGTAACCCCACCTAGTTCAGGCCAATATTTTTCCTGATTTCTAATAAAAACTCATAACCTATTACCGATAAAAAAAAATCTTATTCTAAAGTTTGAAATAATTGAACCAACTATAATCTTCATGCTCAATCATATCAGAGTCTTCTCCTAACACCCAATCAAAATTAGGAAGGTTTAAGGACATCCCATCCCAACGTAAAGATCTATCTTTAGGATTATTGGGAGCATATGGAGAAAAAATTGATAGGATGTCCATTGATAAAGGAAAGAGCCTAAATACAACTATGTGATGGGTCCTATCCTTTATTAATGACATGTTTAGATATCTAAGGAGCCAATCTGAGTACCAATCCACCACTACCATCATTATGAGAAGTATGAAGGAACATAACATCTTACCAAAGGTTGAAAAGAGTCACATCCAATTTTTCATTACTTAATTTTACTTCTTGTAAAAATAAAATAGTCGGCATCCATTTTAAAATGGTATCTTTGACTTTAAACTTTCTCTAAGGGTGGGAAAGTCCTCTTATATTCCAAGATAAAATCTTGCAATTCATGGGGAACTAGAAGGTTTTTATCATCTTCTTGTCCCAAGACTCCAAAGAAATTAGAGAGAGAAACAACTTGCCCATTACTTGATCTTTCATTTGAAATAGGTGGAGATCTTGACCTTTGTCTGGGATCAAGAGAAGGAGAAACAAGCCTATTAAGAGACCTCAAAAATTCTTGGGAATTATGATGGTATTGTTTTTTGGTTTTACAAAGAGGCCATGAGGAAGAGGGGGAGGGTTTTTTCCTCTTCCTCATAGTCCTCCACTCATCATTTGTAACTGCATTTTATAAGAAGGAATCAAGGAATGTGAATCAGAAAAAGGATGTTCACTAGAGGAAGGAAGATCAATGTTAATATGAGAGGGAGGTGAAGGAGGAATTTTATTGACAAATGGGAATTGAATGTTGAATTAGTGGTTGAATTGATTGGAGCAGTTGGGACATGACCAAGGGTAGACCTATTTTTTTCTAGCCAGCCAATCACAATTCAAATGATCTTCTTGTCTACATAAAAAGAAAGCATTAGAATTGTTCAAATAAACTATTGGATATTCTATATCAAAACTAGGACTCTAAAATTTAATATTCTTCGGTAGTTGTTTGTTTAAGTCAAATTCCACACACACACTAGGATAAACTTTGAGCTTGGCAAATTTATCTGAACTCTTCTTGCACCATATAAGTTTACCAAGTTGAGCTACAATATATTTAATGTATGGTATAAAGGCTAAGTTTAAAAATGGAAATTCCAACCACATGGGGTAATGTGAATGAGAGGGACCTTCAAGGTGAAATTCAAATGTCCAAACTTGAAGATAGAAAATCTACCTATAGATGACCCAAGTTCCATATTGTAAAATTGCCTGAGCATGTTCAATAAACTTAAACATACAAGAAACATATCCCTTACCTAACTCTCTTATAGTTTCAATCTCTCATCCTCTATTATCCTGATTGAATTTTGCCTACTTATAAAATTCCAACTCAATAGTGATTTCTTTTAGAAAAACTAAAATAAATTTTTTTGATTGATTTTCAACAATGTGATCTACAACCTCATTAAGAAATTAGACCTCTAAAGATTTACCTTGTTCTTTGTTTATGAGTTCCTAGTAATATTTAAATTTCTCAATCTAAACAAGTGAGCTATCTTCCTCAATAGTTTAATATGTCATTTATCCTCCCACCTTAGAAACATTCTCCATTTTTGCCAACCTTCTGTTCAAATCTATTGCCAACCTTTTCTGTGCAAGACATGCTTCAAATTTCAAGCGCATTTGTAACTGCAGATCCTTGTTCTTATTCCTATCCTCAGTAACCAAAATACCATGAAACAAATGTGAGCATCACCTTATAATCCACATAAACAACCAGAGAAACTACAAATTTGTGCCCAATAGAAGGATTCAACATTGTCTCCAAAATCATCCGCTAAAAGCCTAGTCTAGTTCAATTAGCCATAATAATAGTTCCCAAAGGATATGCATTAATTGTCTCATCAATTAACCAACTCTTGATTTCAATGAATCATTATTATCAACCTTTTGACTTTTATTGGTTGAATTTTATAGATTTTTCCTCTATTTCCTAGTCATCTTCACCGTGAAATTATGTCATACTTCTCTTCCTCTAGTAAGGGTTAAAATATTGAAATTATTTAAGAGAAAATAAAGGAGAATGGGGAGTGGGAAGGAATTGTGAAGCATAGATAAATATTTTATCTTGGTGACTATTGACCTTGTAGTTATGTATTTGTGTATTATACGTGCTAGTTTGGCCTTTTGGTCAAGTAAGAAATCATGCGTTAATAGATTATTTCGGCCCTTATCCTAGATATATATTTGTGCTTGGAATAAATTGATTTAGCATGTTATATGATTTTCATGAGTAAAATGGTCATTGACTTGTTACCAATAATGAATAAACATTGTAAATATTCAACTTGTTATTGATTTTCTTAAAGTTAGATGGTATTTGGTATGCAACTCCTATGTAAAATATGTTGAAAATATTAAAGCATCTAGTCTAAACATATTATGTAAACCTTGTTAAGGCCTTTGGCTTGTCATACTAACACATTACGTACTTCTCAGTTATGAATATTGTGCTTACTATGCATAAATATGTTAAGGACTTTGACTTTTGTATATTATGGTGTATACTTTGTTAACACTTCTGGTTATGAACACTATGTAAGTTTGATATGAATAAATTGGGATCTTCAACCTATGAATGTAGTATTCATTTACAAATAATTTTGTGGCTTACATGTACATGCATACATTAATACATAGATATGATACAATATGTATGTATGTATAAAGGCCTTTGGCTATAGTATTGGAAATATATAGATATGACACTTACCTGATTCATACATTAGAAATACGAGTCATAGAGCTTGCATATTATTTCCTCTTTACATAAAGTTATAACCTTTTGTCTAAGCCTTTTTAATGTTTATGCCTCTAACTAATTGCATAATGGTAAAATTAATAATGTGGGTCAACAACCTATCACATAGTTGGAGGTATTCATGCTTGTAGTAGGATTATTTAAGTATTATACATTTAAAACTGTGAAGTCAGAACAAGTAAAGGAACTATTTTTTGATAAATCCATAATAAGAGGTTATTATTAGGATTCTTATGATTATGAATAATTGAGAATATAAAGTATGTTATGACATTTGAATGTTAAAACAAGTTATCATTGGTTGGATATAGTTATTTAGTTTTTTTAAGATAAAACTATTGAGGCCACAATGTCTTGCACATTCTTGGGAGTGTGGTTGGGGGAAGCCACATATCTATGGTAGGGGTTCTTTGATGTAGTATATTAATACAATTTTTACGAAGGGAATGTTGTAGCATGGTTTGTGTAAAAATTTGGAAAATTATGGAAAAATGTTAAAATTATAATCCATGATTATAAATGTGGTACAATTTAAGTACAAGGAACAAAGTAAATATTTGTAAGCTAAAATCAATATAATGAAAAATAAATAACCTAAAAATGGAGGCATAAATTAAATTATTAATCTTATTCTAATCTCAATGCAGGCCTCGAGTAGATGTTGATTCATTTGAAAGTTGATTTGCTTGTTTGGACGTGGACACAACTTTGCAACATGACAATTTGATTTGATGATGGAAATTTTTGATATAATAGATTTGTATAAGTGTGATTTATGAAGATGATAAGGGAATGACTAAATTTATAGACTTTTGGGGGAAAATTTTACTAGGAGATGAAGATGAGATCAAACAATTAAGTTAACTAAAGTGGTTGTGAAGTCCACTCAATTGGAAAATAAAAAATTTCCATTTTGAATCCATAGGAAAAAAGAATAATGGATCATATAATTTAATAATTGGATAAGTGTCAAGATGAAGTTTAAATATTAAAAGATGAAGTAGAGTGATAAGTGATGAGAAGTTTCTAATTGAAGATGGAGTTAACTAAGGGGCATGATGGAGATATTTGAAGAGATGCAAAATAAAAAAAATTAACTAGATAATTAGTTATCATTTAATTAAATGGATAAATATATTAATAAATGATTATCTATAATGATGGTTAATTAATAAATGATATGAGTAATCATTTGATGTTATGATGATAAAATGATAATAACTAGGATTTGAGAATTAGGAGAATAATTTTATTCTCTACGTTTATCTCTCTTTAAACAATATTTCAAGTGATTATTTATTTTAGAGAAAAAAAAAAGTAGCTAAATAGTAAAACTAGAAGAGATGGAAAAAATGGTGATATGCTATAATCAAGTTATAAATGGAAAATTAGAAAAGTGAGAGATTTTATTCCCTCTCAAGAGGGTATATGTGCATAAAGTTCATGGGTAAGCTCTTGAAAATAGAGATGTGAAAAAATATCAAATAACAAAATGAAAAATGATAGAAGAAAAAGATTAAAACATGGATGGGAGAAGCATGACTATGGATGAAATTACAATGATGTGTTATGTTAATTTTGAGTTTAGAAACCTTTATTTAATATAACAACAAATGTTATGCACCAGAGTATATAAGACCAAGGCGACAATGTGTCCAAGGCATGGACTAAATCTCAAGGAAACAACAAAAAGTAGGATGTCCTAACACTTCATAAGAAAAAAATATAAACTTCTTAATGTATTTATTATGAGACAATTGAAAAACCTAAAAGGATTGAAAAAGTGAGGCTCAAAGGAAAAGGTTTAAGTTTTTCAAGTGGGGAGATCCTAATCTAACAATGACAAACACAGAAAACACAAGAACAATCTACCACATATATACCACTTACCTTAGAGGCCAAAGAAATACCCAAAGTTACCTCTATCTCTCTACTATGAAAAAATATTGTGAGTAACTTATCAGATGACTATTTATTTGATTCACTAGAAGAGGGTAACCAAAGGTATTGGGATTTTATTTAAAGGCTTAATAGGATAAATGTGTTAATACTAGCCTATCTACAATGGTGGTTTGGGGGTATATGCTTAGACCGACCTTTTACCTTATGCCTTGAATCACCATGGGTCCCAAGGATGTTCTAAATATAATGTGTTAAACTTCATGATGGCAGCATCAGTAAGCTTTCGATCTCTATAGAAATTATTCCCCACAATGGGCATACTAGTGACTTCCGCAATCAACCCCTTCATCAATTTTGACCTTTCTCCCACCTATAGTCATCTTCCCCTCCTTCCAGTTCTTCTTAAACATTATGGTAATAGAAAGGTTATGCCCGTGCAAGTGCTCTATGAAATTGGTCATCTTGCCCACCTCCAAGATCTCCCAGACTTTGGGCTTCTACTTCCAATCCTCACAGGATAAGCGCTCCCTCCTCTTTCTATTCCCCTCCATGGCTAATCTGGCTCGACCACTAAGCATAATAAGAAGAGAAACCAGAGGAAAATTGAAGGCTTGAATAACAATGCAGTTATTTGAAAAATCAGTCTGACAAAGGGTAAAAACACCCAGAAAGTGTGCGAACTTATATCATGATGACTAACCAAACTGTCAGTCAAATAGCCACCTTTACTTCTCATTATTACTTGGGTCATTAGAAAGGGAATTGAAATCAAGTTTAAGTACACCCAAATCTCCTTGTGTCCTGTCATGATTTAATATGGACTCAGCGTCATAGGGGAGGTTCAACTCATCTTGCCAGGTCACTTTTTTGTCAGATTTAACCGCCACATTGGCTAACCAGTCTACCATAGAGTTAGCCTCTCTAAATCCATACGAGACATAACATTTATCAAAGGAATTGATAATCTTCCTAGCCTTAGATATAATATTCTTAATGGTCCATGAGGAGGGAGTGAGACCCTTAAGACATCTAATTATTTTGTTAGTGTCTCCTTCAAGCCAAACCTTAGTGAATCCCAAATTTTTTGCAAGTATGAGGGATTGAAGAGCCGCCATATCCTTGACTAAGTGGTTAGTTTGAGATCCCAAGGGGAGCACCATCACTACAACACACTGGCCAAAATCATTTCTTGTCACTCCCCCACACCCAGATGGCCCAAGATTACCCTTGGTCGCCCCATGAAAATTAAATTTAACCCAACTAGAAGGCGTGTAGCTCCATCTGGAACCATCTCTGCAAGATGAATTTAGAATCTTGGGAGAAACCATAGGAAGATTCCAAAATTTGAAGATGTTGATGTCAATATCATTGCAAGGGGAGAATGAAGATCGTAAAACCAACATTTTTTCCATAATTTCTCTATCAATTTTACCATACACCACATCCAAAGGAGCTTTGATGTCTCTAAAGTTTCTATTATTTCTTTCCTTCCAAATTCCCCATAAAATATGAGGCAAGATGAAGAACCATAATTTATTAATGACTTTTTTAGAAGAAAAGAAGGTCCAACCACTAAAACATTCCTGAATAGAGAAAGGAAAGATCCAAAACAAGTTCATCTTCTTCAAAATATGATACCATATATGGGAAGAGAAGTCAAAGTGGATAGATATATGGTTGATAGTCTCTTTAGAATTCATGTAAAAAAAGAACCTATTGGGAAGGAAAAACCCTACAGCACAAATTATCAATAGTAAGAATTTTATTCTGCAAAACAATCCAAAAGAAAATTTTCACCTTTGGGGTGATACCCTAAATCCAAGCTTGGGACCAACAAGGGGGAAGCTCCTGGGATTGGGATATCAAAAGGAAAGATGAAGCCACATAATAGTTTCCCGAGGGAGAACCTGACCAAATGATTCTATCAAAGAACTCCAGGACAAGCACCATCGAGTTAAGAAGAGCCATTAAAGGATTAAGAAGGGGACTGATCTCATTAAGATCAACCCACTTGTTATCATTTTGGTAGTTATAAACAAAGGTTCCAAATATGTTCTTACAAGACTGCATAAAAGGATAGAAAGCTTCAGAGAAATAGAGAGCAAAATGATAAAGCCAAATATCATCCTAGAACTTTATACTGATACCATTACCAATAGACCAAGATTTTCCAATACTAGCAGTCTACTTAGCCTTGAGGTTTCTATTCCAGGCCACCAATCCTAACGGACCTTCATGGGAAGATAGAAAAACTTTCAAGGAAGGGAGTGAGTTCAAATATTTATTTCTCCAAATACTATCCCATTCCCCAAAACCAATGTATAGCCTCCAGATTTTTTTCACAAGAAGGGCTTAATTGAGGGTTTTAATACTTCTCCAACCCAAACCATCCAAACATTTAGGTTTGAAAACCTTCTCCCAAGCAATTAGAGACATATGTTTTATCTCTTCCACTCTTGACCACATAAAGGAATTTTAAATCTTCTCAATGGCTTTTGAATATTTCCTAGGAATTTTGAACAAGCTAAGAGCATAAACTGGGAGGTCTTCAAGAGTTGAACTTTCCCAGCTTGGCTTAACAATGCACCTTTCTATCCTGCAAGATTTATGTGAAACCTGTCCACCAAACTATTCTAGAACTTAGGAGGTTTCCTACGTAGAGGAAGCCCCAAGTATATAGAAGGGAACTGCTTAATTTGACAACCCATAATATTAGCAATATGATGTTGTCTTTCCTCAGGAGTGATGATGAAGAAAATGGAGCTTTTATCCCAATTAATGAGTTGGCCCATGGCATTAATGTAACAATTCAGAGTGGACTTAAGATTTCTGGCCTCATTTATAGTAGAGGATCCCATAAAGATAGTATCATCAACAAATTGCTGGTGAGAACAAACCAAATTCGCAAAAGAGGGGCTGAGCCCTTTATTCTGGCTCTAAGAGACCAAATTTCTAATGTACCTTCCAAGAAATTAAACCATGATAAAAAAAAAATGGGGGATAAAGGTTCACCTTGTCTGATACCTCTAGATGGTCTGAAGAAAGGGGTAGGAGATCCATTTACCAAAATAGACAGAGAAGGGGTGGAGATCAGCTAAAAAATTTAAATTGATAACTTTATCATCAAAACCAAAAGCCTTAAGAAATTTCAGAAGATAAAACCAATCCACCCTATCATAAGCCTTGGAAAGGTCCAATTTCATCAAAAATCCTTACTTCTTCGAGACTTCCAGAGAGTGAATGTTCTCATACACCGTAATAATAGAGTCAAGAATCTATCTGTTGGGAATAAAACCATTTCGTTGAGGAGAGATAATCAGTGGAAGGAGGAATAGAAGCCTCTGAGTGAGAACCTTGGAAATAATTTTGTAAAAAGAATTACAAAGGATGATAGGTCTAAATAGATCCATACTAAAGCTCCCGAAACCTTAGGGATAAGGAAGAGAAAGGTTGCATTAATATCCTTGAGAATTTGTTTGGAACCAAAACATTCTTGAACCCCCTTGACCACATCAGAATTCAAACTATATGCCAAAAGGATTGGACGAAGAATATGGGAAATCCATCTAGACCCAAGGATTTAAATCCTTCAAAGGAGAAGATGACCTTTTTTGTCCTATGAAGGGATAGCAGAGAGGATTTTATTTTGATCACGCCCGATAAGAGAAGGGATAGATTCAATGAGTGCTTCTTGATCCTGAGAGTTCAAGCAATTGTCAACAGAGAGAAGAGAGGAGAAGAATCACCTAGCTTCCTACCTGATATCCTCATCCACATCACAAACATTCCCATTAATAGTAAGGCAAGAGATTATATTGGAATCTCTATGCTTAGAGGTAGTCATGTGGAAAAATATTGTGTTCTTGTCCCCAACTGTCAACCAGATCTCTCTCTCTAAAATTCTTCTTCTCTAGATATAATATCATAGCATTTAACTAATATATCATGTTTAGAGTTCACAAACTCCTCAGCATACCCCTCAGCTTGAATTTTCTTCTAGATAGACTTTAAATCATATTGAATAGCGGACTTTGAAGCAAAAATATCTCCAAAGACCTCTTTATTCCACTTTGTTACCATATCCTTGATATGCCTTAGTTTTTTGGCCACTCTATACATTTTTGAACCTTCCACATGGACATTCCACCACTCCATAATAGCCCCCTCAAGGTTAGGATGTGTCATCCACATTCTCTCAAATTTGAAAGGAAAATTTATTCTACCTAAAATGGGATCCACCACAAAAGAGATAGGAAAATGGTCTAAGCCAATACAAGGAAGGGCAGCTAGAGAGAAGTGGTAGTGAGAGTATCGGTCATTAGAAATGAGAGCCCTATCAAGGTGAACTTGAATAAGATCTGTACCTGACCTTCTATTGGTCCAAGTATAATTGGCACCCTGGAGAACCAAATCATGGAGCACCTGGTTATTGATGAAATTCATCACATCCAATCTTCTATCAAGCTGAGAGGGCATACCACCAAACTTTTCAATCTCCTTAAGAGGGGTGTTAAAATAACCAATAATAATCCATTCTTCCTTGCTAAATTGAAATCTAACCTTTTCAAGCTTCTTCCAAAACTTATTTCTTCTTTGTTTTGTATTTGGGGTGTAAATGTTAGTCAAGAGCCAAGAGGTACCATCTTTAATATGTTGAAATCTAAGTGATGTCATATTATCTTTGATCAGAATAAGACCCCCTGAATATGATTTTAAGTTCCAAAAAATAACAATACCTCTAGAAGCACCTTCAAAACTCCCTCCTAGGATACCACAGTTGTTAAACACTTTGATTTTCTCAACTTTTTCCTTATACATTTTTGTTTCTTGAATCAAGAAAACATGAGGCTTATGCTCCCGAATTAAGTTCCTAAGAATTATCTATGTTCTTCATCTTGATTGATCAGGTCTAATTGAAGTCTTCCTTCATCAATTTCTCTTCAGCATCTTCTTTCTCTATTCACCCCTAATTCACAATGAATTAGCTTATCTCTTTATAGACATAAATTCACCATTTCTTAGTTCTTGACTTTCTTGTTCTTGGCATGATCCACAATTCTCGCCAATCTTGCTTTAAAGCTTTACATCAGTTTTATCTCGTAGATTTCTCTTTGACAACTGCAATAAAATAGCTTTAAATCTTTCTCTTATCTTTGGATTTTAACTTGTCAATGAGAACAATATTAAAAACCAGTTAACTCCTTCTTTAGCTCTTGCCAGCTCAGTATTTTGTAATTTCTGAACTTCAGTTCCTTTAGGTGTTTTAACTCCTTGTTAGCTTCGGTCAATACTTCAGTTCTCCTTAGGCATCTCCGTCGGGGTTGTCTGTCCATGGGGAAACAATGTGATTCTTCTTGTCGGTAATGCTTGTGATTCTGCTCATCGGTAATGATTGCTCAAGTTTCTTGCTCAGGTATTACTATGACTTTCCTCTTGGGGTTCTCTATCCGTCGGGGTGCACTGCCCGTCAGTGTTTGTAGTCACTTAGTGCATACTAAACTTTTATGCATTACTGATAGCATAACCTTAATCTTTATGGTTCTCTGAATTCTTTGACACTTTGTATATAACCAATCAGATTATATCAAGTTGAGATCAATAATAATACAATACATTAACTAATTCAATGTCTTGCATTAATTGTTTGCAACTTGGTGATCATCAACTTAACATCTTCAAATATTTAATCAATTATAGTTCATCAATCTCTCCCTTTGGCATTGATGGCAACATACTACATTATCACACTACATTATTACTAATACAATATGAAATATATCAGTTATAGTTCATCAATCAACCAATCTTATTGTCCTATAACCAATACAAATATATGGCTCTCGGTAAGCTCGTATATCTTAGATTTGTTTATTATAGAGTGCTTTCTTCAATCTTTATTCCCTTCACTGGATAAATGTAGCAAATTTTGATTCTATCTCTGATGTTTTCTCTCCCTTTGACTGTTCCTCTCTTTGATCATCTCTTTTTATTTTGACAACAATATAGTCATCTCTCCCTCATGATACTTCTCTCCCTTTTGATATTATGTCCCTTATGATAGTCATGATGGATATTTCATATGTAATCTCTCCCTTTGGATATTCTCTCCCATCTGGATATTTTGATGGATATTTCATATAGATAATGGATATAATCTCTCCCTTTGACAACAATGCCAAACAATCCTTTCTCCTTTATAATATACTTCTTGAATTTCCTTTCCATCAGCAATGAATGACTCGAGTGTTTGGTGCTGATATGTACCTTTCTGTGTACTGGTGTATCATTGCGGTCCATCCTTTGCTTGCATCAAAATGAATGATCTTGTGATTATGTGTAGGCTGATGCAGCCTCCTAGTCACCTTACTGACCAACAGACAAGGGTCAGAACCTTAGTCTCTTTCTTAGGTACTCGAATGTATCTTTAGGCAATGGCTTTGTGAATATATCAACTAATTGTTCCTTGGATTGAACATATTCCAGTATCACCTCTTTCTCTTTCACTTGTTCTCTTAAGTAATGATACTTGATAGAAATATGCCTAGTTTTAGTATGCATGACTAGATTCTTAGAAATATTTATTGCACTGGTATTATCACAATAGATAATCACTGGTTCAAGAATTTTCATATTCATACCTTCCAGTAACTGTTTGATCAATGCAATGTTAGAGCAGTTTGTTGTAGAAGCCACATATTCTTCTTCTGCTGTAGATTGTGAGATGCATCCTTGCTTCTTACTGATCCATGTGACAAGTCTGTCACCCATGAATAATTCTCCTCTAGTTGTGCTCTTTTGGTCATCTAAGTTTCCATCCCAATCAGCATCTATATAGACTTGAAGCTCAAATTTGCCTTCTCTTTTATACCACAAGCCAAAGTCCCCGGTGTTCTTTAGATATCTCATAATTCTCTTAACAACAGTCATGTGTGATTCTTTGGGATTAGCAGAGAATCTTGCAACTATTCAAACTACATGTGCTATATCTGGTCTAGTATGAACAACATACATTATTTTGCCAATAATTGATCTATACAAGGTCTAATTTACCTCATTTGATTTGTCTTCTTTTTTCAGCTTACATCCAGTTTCCATAGGTGTTCCAACTACCTTGGAATCTTCCATCTTAAATATCTTCAACACTTCCTTGATGTATTTGGATTGTGTGATATATATGTCTGCATCTTGTTGAAGAATCTGTAGACCAAGAAAGAATATGATCTCCCCAAACATTGACATATCAAACTCTTTGCTCATTTCATTAGCAAAGGATTTACATAACATATCATTACCTCCAAATATGATATCATCAACAAATATTTTAGCAATCAGAATGTTATTATCAATATCTTCTTTTAAATACAGATTTCTATTTTCACTTGTTCTTACAAATCCAATGCTTATGAGATAGGAGTGAAATCTTTCATACCAAGATCTAGGTGCTTGTTTCAATCCATACAAGGCTTTGTGTAGTCTACATCCCATGTTTCTCCTGTCTGGATCAACAAACCCTTCTGGTTGTTCAATGTATACCTCTTCTTCTAGTATTCCATTTAGGAATGCAGATTTGACATCCATCTGGTATACCTTGAATCCTTTAAATGCAGCATAAGAAAGTAAAATTCTTACTCCTTGTATTCTAGCAACGGGTGCAAAGGTTTCTCCATAGTCAATATCTTCTTCTTGTGCATACCCCTTGCATACTAATCTTGCTTTATTCCTTGTGACGTCTCCATTCCCATTCAGCTTATTTCTGAATATCCATTTGGTACCAATGACATTCTTGTCATCTGGTCTCGGTACTAATATCCATGTTATGTTCTTCTCAATTTGTTCTATTTCTTCATTCATAGCACTGACCCATTCTTCATTTTCTAGTGTAGTATTAACAGATTTAGGCTCAAAATCACAAATTAAACATCTAGTGTTTAGTGACTTATTTCTTGTTCTCATTCCAGCATTCTTGTCTCCTATGATCTGGTTCTATGGATGGTTTCTTCTGACATACTTGGAAAGTATCGGTTCAGCTCTTTTTTCATCATTATGATCTTCATATTGACCTTCATTTTGATCTCCATCGCTTGGAACATCATCATGAGGATTTTCCTAATTTTTGGTATTTGCAGCCTGATGCTTAGGTGCAATGTTTTGTTGCTCAGGAGAAATACACTGTTGCTCAGGTAGAGTGTCTGGTTCTTCAGTGTAAACAAACCTGTTGTAGTCTTTTGGTTCTTTTCTGCTTTCCTTGTCAATTTTCTCTGCATATTCATCTATTATGATATTAGCACTTTCAATGATCTTGTTAGAGGACTTGTTAAGACATTTATAAGCCTTGCTCTTGGTGGAATACCCTAGAAAGATACCTTCATCACTTTTGGAGTCAAGGTTTCCATTTCTGTCATATTTCAAAATATAACATTGACTACCAAAATTTTTGAAGTAACTTACATTGGGTGTGTAACCATACCAAAGCTCATAGGGTGTCCTTTTGGTGTCTTTCTTCAATTATACTCTGTTCAATGTGTAGATAGCAGTATTGATAGCTTCCCTCAAGAATTTTTGAGTGATGTTTTTCTCTATCATCAGTTTTCTTGCACAATCAACAATGGATATGTTTCTCCTTTTAACAATCCCATTTTGTTGTGGTGTTCTTGGTACAAAAACTTGTCTTTTAATTCCATGCTCATTGCAAAAGTTAGTGACTTCATCAGAAACAAATTATCCTCCTCTATCTATTCTCAAGCATTTCAATTCCTTACCACTTTGTTTTTATACCATAGCTTTATACCATTTAAACATCTTGAATGCTTTTGATTTTTATTTTAAGAAAATAATTGTCATCATTCTAGAATAATCATCAACAAAGAGAATGAACTATTTGTCACCATAGTAACTCTTTGTTCTCATGGGTCCATATAGATCGGTATGGACTAATTCTAGAATAGCATTAGATGTGTGGACTTTGCTCTTGAAACTAGACTTTGTCATCTTACCTTTTTGACAATTCTTACACATGATATGCTCGGGCTTTGACATGCTCGGTAAGCCTCTTACTTTCCTTTTATTGCTTATCTTTATCATGTTGTCAAAATTCACATGACATAATCTCTTATGCCACAACCATATGTCTTCATTTCTAAGCATTAAACAAGTGGTGGCTATATCATCAAGATAGAATAGGTTACCTTTTGTCTGTTCACCAGTTCTGATCAATCTTCCTGATTCATTAAAGATCTTTGCCTTCTTATTCTCAAATGCTACTCAGTGACCTATGTTATTCAGCCATGAAACACTCAACATATTATAATTAAGTCCTTTTACCCAGTATGCATTTTCACATTTGATCAGGTTATTCAACATTATAGTTCCTTTACCTTCAACTGGACAAGGTGTGTCATTACCCATTCTTACTGATCCACCATTATAGTACTCAAAAGTTTCAAAATTTTGTTTATCACCGGTCATGTGGTGAGTTCAGCCACTATCTATAATCCAAACATCATTCTTACTAACCTTAGATATGAGTGCAGTCTCTACATACCTTTCTTATTCATCTGAATCATCCTTCATGGCCACAAATACCATCTCAATGTCTTCATCAGATTCGGTGTTAGTATCTCCATCTCTATTCTCAGCTAGGTAACAAGCTTTCTTCCCTTTGTCCTTGTAGTCTCAGGTATCTCTTCTATCAGATTGTCACTTGCTTTGGTAATCTCTGTTGTCACTTCTTTCAAACTTCTTTTCATATGATCTGTCATTACTTCTGTCATCTTTTCTTTTGTTAGGACATCTAGCGGCAAAGTGTCCAGTCTCTTTACAATTAAAACATACAAGTGGTAATTTACCTTTGTATCTACCTTTGCCTCTCTGTAATCTTATAGCCATTAGTGCTTCAATCTCATCAAGATCTTGGTCATCAGTATCACTTTCACTATCATTTCTCATAGTGTGTTTATGACTTGACTTTCTTATTTTCAAAGAAGATTTGAATGCAGACTCAATATATGGTAAGACACTTTTATCAGAGTTATTCATCTCAAATAAAATCAGTCTACCAACCAAACTATCTAGAGTGATATTATTGTCTGCTACTACTCTCAT
Source organism: Thuja plicata (assembly GCA_018584345.1). Classification (NCBI taxonomy): domain Eukaryota; kingdom Viridiplantae; phylum Streptophyta; class Pinopsida; order Cupressales; family Cupressaceae; genus Thuja; species Thuja plicata. The sequence goes on along the minus strand of MU224060.1, from coordinate 20,945 downwards.
TTCTTGTATAGAAGATACTCTAATAACATATACAAGCGATAAGGTTCTTAGGATTTTACTTACCACTGTCTCTTCTTCAAGTATGCCTCCAACTCCTCGGATAGAATTGACTACCTCTTTTATTTTGTAGTTGTACTGAGTGATGCTTTCTCCTTCTTTCATTATTAGGTCAACAAATTTAACTCTTAGGATTCCTACCTTAGCTCTTAGTACATTAGCATCTCCTCCATGTACCAGCTTCAATTTGTCCCACATTTCTTTTGCAGAGGTGCAAGTTTTGACATCTTCAAATTCAACATCAGAGAGTGAGGAAGCAAGTTCTATCATCATAGAATTATGCTCATGCTTTTCTCTTAATTGTTAAAGTGTGTGAGGTCCTGTAGGAAACACATATTCAGTATCCAAGTATTGAGTAACATCATTTCCAATACCTGATAGGTGGAGTCTCATCCTGCTTTTCCATGATGCAAAGTTGTCCTTGTTCAACTTGGGCACATCTTGTTTGCTCATCTTGTGATCTTTTTCTTGAGCTGTTAAACTCCCTTTCTAAGCACACCAGCTCTGATACCAATTGTTATAATAACTGAATAGGGGGGGGGGGGGGGGGGANGGGGGGGTGAATCAGTGGCCTAAAAAATATTCCAATAAATTAACCCAAAAACTTATTACCACAATTATAAGCCTCTACTTATCTTCAGTCCTACAAGATGAATGCCTTGAAATAATCTCAACAAATAAATACTACTCGAAGTTCACTATTAAACCTTATTCTTACTATTTACCGATTAGTAGTCTTTCATTTACCAAAATGCAGTAAATAACCTAGTGTATACCGATTAATCCATATTAGTTATGTGTAATGCAAAACACTAAAGTAATGACTCATAAACACATTGACACATGGATTTTTAACGTGGAAACCCCGTTAAGGGAAAAACCACTTGGGACCGATAACCCAAAATTTTCACTCTTCGGAAGTGAGCTCGGTGAAGAGCCAACCCTGTTAAAGGTTACAAACACACTGCTAGGTTTTACCTTGTTAGAGGATTTAAATAGAATAGTTTGTCACTTGATATATGGCATCTCTATGCTACCTTTTATGACCAAACCCAGTGTAGTTTGTCAATTGGTATCTTGCATCTCTATGCTATCTTCATGATCAAACCTTTTGATACTCCTTAAGATGTATCTCAATATATAAAGGATTGTTAAGTCTTTCTCGGTTAAGAGACTTTATGATCCAATGATTAAATTGAAACAGTAAATGATCTGTTCACATATACAACTATAATTTGTTGATATTCATATCTATTGTAAGCTCATAATACCTTTATGATTAATGTATCTTTTCAATACCTTTGCTCCACTTCTTTCTGCTCGGTGATGTCGTGCTTCTTTGCTGCTCGGTGTCCGCAGAATTAGCTCTATTCTTCAGCTTGATTGATCAGGTCTAATTGAAGTCTTCCCTCATTAGTTTCTCTTCAGAATCTTCTTTCTCTATTCACCCCTAATTCACAATGAATTAGCTTGTCTCTTTATAGACATAAATTCACCATTTCTCAGTTCTTGAATTTCTTGTTCTTGGCGTGATCCGTAATTCTCGCCAATCTTTCTTTAAAGCTTTACATCAGTTTTATCCCGTATATTTCTCTTTGACAACTGGAATAAAACAACTTTAAATCTTTCTCTTATCTCTGGCTTTAACATGTCGATGAGAACAATATTAACAACCAGTTAACTCCTTCTTTAGCTCTTGCCAGCTAAGTCTTTTTTCATTTCTGAACTTCAGTTCCTTTCAGTGTTTTAACTCCTTGTTAGCTTTGGTCAATACTTTTGTTCTCCTCCAACATCATAATCAGTGTTGTCTGTCCGTCGGGAAACAATGTGATTCTTCTCATTGGTAATGCTTATGATTCTGCTCATCGGTAATGCTTTCTTGGGTTTCTTGCTTGGTTATCACTGTGACTTTCCTCTCAAGGCTCTCTATCTGTTGGGGTGCACTGCCCATCGGTGTTTGTAGTCACTTAGTGCATACTAAACTTTTATGCATTACTAATAGCATAACCTTAATCTTTATGGTTCTCTGAAGTCTTTGACACTTTGTATATAACCAATCAAATTATATCAAGTTGACATCAATGACAATACAATACATTAACTAATTTAATGTTTTGCATTAACTTTCTGCAGCTTGGTGATCATCAACTTAAGGGCCCGTTTGTTTCGTGGAATTTGTGCATGCTGGAATTGCCAATTCTAGAATTGAATCCATTCTGGCAATTGGGCTATTCTCAAAATGAATTCTAGAATTAGGCTGTCCTGTTTGGTTCACCTGGAAGATGACTGAGAAGATGCAGATTCTGTGTTTGGTTCCACAAAATTGGAATAGGAATTGGAACTTTGTTTTTGCACACATACACATATACACACACACACACATGTGTGTGTATATACACACACATGTGTATATATACACACACATGTGTGTGTATATACACACACATGTGTGTATATACACACACATGTGTATATATACACACATACACATATATACACACACATGTGTATATACATACACACATATGTGTGTGTATATACATGCATGTGTGTGTATACACACATGTGTGTAT
>MU224060.1:0-17681 GCA_018584345.1 Thuja plicata | reverse complement strand
ATTCGCATAACCCTATTCCAATTTTTAATTTTTCCACCAAACAGGGAATTGAACATTTTTGGGAATTCGGAAATGCCAATTCCCATTCAATTCCAATTCCACCCTGAAACAAACGGGCCCTAACATCTTCAAATATTCAATTAGTTATAGTTCATCAACAACATCATGTTGTTCTACCATAGTCTGATCAGTCACTTGGGTAGCTCTTCCATCCTGCTACCCTTCCACTATTTTAGGTTCATTACTAATGTCTTCTATTTGGTTTTGAGGACAACCACCAACCTCTTTTGTTTGATTCTCCTAATAATCTCTAACATATTCTTGTAGAATGTTAACATCAACAACATTAGTGTCCATCTTTTTTGTGTTCTTGACCTTCCAAATTTTCATCTTTTCTTTTTTAGATTTTTCCTTATCCGTATGCAAAGGGAATTTTTGGGGAAAATGGCTAGCCTTTCTGCACATGAAGTAGGAAAAGGGGACACTTTGATATTCCATATGTTGAATCCATCTCCCTAACTTAGAGTTTTTTTCAACAAAGAAGGGCATGTCTGCATCTTGAGACACTCTCACACAGATTCTAGCATAAGTAACCCTCCTTGTCACCGTCATAGGATCTATAGATAGTAGCTCACAAAAATAACTAGCAAGACCACTAAAGACGTCTTCAAACCAAAATTTGAAGGGGAGACCCGGGAGCCTCACCAAAATAGGGGCCTGGACAAAGAAGAATTCATTTAGATCCAACCTAGGCGACCATTTCTAGAGGGCCAAGACTGATTTTTCGACCATCCAAGGACCACCACATAAAACTTTTGATATATCTTCTTGGTAAGAAAAGGAAAAGGAGAGAAATCCCTTAGAAATGGTCGTGATTTCTACTTGTCCCTTGAGGGCCCATTTTTTCTTAGCAAAAGCACATACTTTATAAATATTAGGTCTGTGCCCATAAATATTTCAACCAGAGTGAGAGCCATAAGGGAAATATTGTGATTGATGACCAGGCCGGGGACATCAATTGCAAACTTCCCTTGGGAAGGAACAAAAATGTTTCATACCTAAGAGAGAGAGGATTTCCCACTCGGTTTAACGCCAAAAAGGTAAGACCAGGGGCGCGAGGTCTCCGAAGGAATCTAAGCTGAGAAATTCTCAGCATGTGGAGGACCGCCCACCCTTGTTGACAACCTTGTGTGGTTCCCCAAATTCTAGGTAAACACCAGCATAGTCACCCGTAGTTCATGGGACTTCCTTGTCACCAGCATCCTGGATCGCAGGGCCAACACAGTGATTCCTGCCTGAAGAACAATTCAAATTTTGACCTCTCATAGTAGCTATCGAAGCTTTTCCCCACTATAAAAGGATGTTGCATTCAAGTAATTACTCCAATATTATTAGAATAGTAATAAATTAGTATAATTAGACTACAAAAATAGATTGCTTGTGATTTTCTAATATTTTAAAAAATATATTTAAAAAAGGAGGTCATATGTGAAAGTTATGCTTGTTTGAATATTAAAAAATGAAACAGTCATTTGAGTGATTTTACTTAAAATTTGATGCTTAATCTTAAGAAATACAATGACCATCTCAAAACCAACTTTTTTATGCTTATACAAAATTGAAAATTCAATATGTATAAAAATATTATAAACTATTATCATAAAAAGTGGTTTAATGATAAAGTGTAAGGGTTAGAAGATTATCCCCCACGACCAGGGCCTAAGGAAGGCTATGACCATAAGATATAGTTAGGGGTTTGGCAAAATGAGTGACCAAAGGTCAAAAGATCTTCAAAGATAAAATAAAATAAAAAATTCATAAAAGTCTGCTACATAAGGCGAGATATACATGTTGGGTGGGAAAATAGTTGTGCCGGTTTTATGCAAGATATATAGTGTATGTCTACTGGGTACAATTGTGGATATATGTTATGAGGATTGTTATATATATCACTAGGATTTTCTATGCAATAGGTCAAGTCAAAGTATACATAGGGGAACCGAGTATATACACATGAAAAATATGAATATGTGGTTAATCTAGGAGCATACACAAAAATGTGTATATAGTAGAGATGGGTATATAGTATGGCTCACGATAGTGTGTGTATACAACACATAAAATAAGTCAAATTGTGTATTTTATATGAAGAACTAATGTTTAAATATATGTAATGAGTCTATATTAAAGCAAATGTAGTAAAGTAAAGGAAATTACATTGTAGAATTTGTATAGTATGGACATATAGATTTCATATAAAGTCACGTACAAAATTGCATATTGTATAAACCCTTGAGGTTCTACAAAAATCCAAAATACAAAAATATTCAATGTTATACATCATTTTTTATTTCATAACCCTTTCAGATGCAAAACTTGATTTTCATAACCACTTCACAACACTTGCAATCTATGAGACAAGAAGTATCACTCACTCAGAAAAAAGAATTAGACCAAAGATTAGTATTCGTATTGGGTTCACTAGAATGTAAGCATCGAAGTCAAAAATAAGAAAACTAAAGGAACTTGATAGCAAAATCATAAATCAAATTCTAAATCCTATTCTACCAATTTCACTACAAACCTCAAATAGATGTTGATTTGTTTGAAAGTTGTTTTACCTAATTGGATGTGTATGAAACTCTACAACATAACAAATTGTAATGCTCGATGATAGGTTTTGATAGAATAGATATTCACAAGTGAGATTGAGGAAAATGATAAGAGAATGACTAAATTCATAGATTTTCTAGGAAAAAATCCACTAAAATATGATTGCTTGATCAAACACCTGAGTTAAATGAAGTGGTTGTGGAGTCATCTTGTTAAAAAAAAGGAAACTTTCTATTTTAAATCCATGAAATGATACTAATTGGATGTGTATGCAACTCTACAAAATAACAACTTGTAATGCTTGATGATAGATTTTAATAGAATAAATATTCATAAGTGAGATTGACAAAAATGATAAGGGAATGACTAAATTCATAGAGTTTCTAGGAAAAAATACACTAAGATATGATTGTTAGATCAAACACTTGAGTTAAGTGAAGTGGTTTTGGAGTTAGCTCATTACAAAAATGAAAACTTTCTGTTTTACATCCATGAAAGGATAATAATGGATTATCTAGTTTAATAATTAAATTGTGAGGATAAAGTTTCAATTCAATGATGAGGTTGATTGATGAATGACGATAAGTTTCTAAATGAAGACAAATTTAACTTTAATTGGGAGAGACAAAATTATAAAATTCAGTTGAAAATGGATAATTAGTTCTTATTCTTTTAATAAATAAAATATTATTTAATTAAATGGATAAACAAAGAATAAATTTATTAGGGCTAAAGAAGTTAAGTAAAGAGACAACAACTAAAAATGTATAATTAGTTCTCATATATAATTAAATGGATAAATAAATTAATACTGATTATGAGTTATGGTGATTAATCTATAAATGGTTTGATTAATAAATGATTAATACTTTCTATGGTAAATGGATGATATGACATGAATTAGGGTTTGATGATTAAGATAATTATTTTACTATTTACAATTATTAAATCAACAGGAATATAGATATGCAAACAACATTAGTTTCTATATATTGGTTATGCCAGATATTTATTAATCAATTATAAATCTAGTCATTAAAATTACATATGACAATTGAATTTTAAATTTAATTAGCTAGCTATAGATATCAATACGATTTTTATTGAAATATGTTTTAATTTGGAATCCCTAAATGATTTTATTCTATGTTAAATTGATAATCCATTGAATGTTAGATTATAGGTTTTAGCTTAATCAAATAAAAATAATATTTAAATATGTTTAAAACTTAAAGTCAACCGCTAATGAGGAAATAATTCAATCTATTTATTTTAATAAGCATTTGAAACCTTTTAGAGACAATAATCAAACTTATGTGAAAAACCATTACAAATACAATTTGTAAACATTCAACTAGATGTTGTGGGGCATAAAAATATATTTTGTTCAAAAGAATTTGGCAATTAAGTATACATAAAAGATAGCGTACTTATAACCCACTTAAGTAGGTCATCTATTATGTAAGTCAATCTTGATTAAGTTGACAATACAAATTATTATAACCATGAACATCTCATGGACTATGTATAAGTGACACGTGTAATCTAAGTCTAACATGCTTTCTATGGTCTTTTAAAATGGTTTTATTGTTCATAAAGTTGGGTTCATTACACTTTGATATGTGCATATCTAATAATACCTAATGGATTGATTGTAAATAATATAAATATGATGCATGGAATTTGAAGCTAAAGTAAGTTGAAATGGGTAATTAAATTAGTTTTCCACATAGTCCATATTGTGAGCACCATGCTGAAAAATTCTTTACCAAGGGTGCTTTATGTGGGAGTGTCCTTGGGTCTATGCAATCTTACATCACCCAAATTGGGCATGTTTAGTTATTGCATGTAGGCTTAACTTGTGTACACCTTATGTTGTTGTATTTTGTCAAACAGTATATTAACCATGCAATACCATGTTGTGTTGGGAAATTTAATTATCTCATACATTTTCCCCCTATTTATGCATGCACATATGTGTCTCTATCAATTGCAAGTTTCTTTGTAATAAAATGCTTATTGATTGATGTTTCATGTAACTTCTTTCTTGAACATGGACTTTGCCAATATCGGTTGATGTTAGATATCAACTAGTTGTTCATTCCATTTGAAAAAATATTCTGTGAAATGACTCTATTGTATCTTCTAATAAAATATTAATTCTAGAGTTAAAATAATGTCATTTTGAATTTGTTAAGACATGGTTAGATTATTTTTGATGTTAACATCAACCAAAACAAAGGGACTGACCCAAAAAAAACAACAGGAGGCTAAGCCTCAAGGGGCCTAGTCACTGCACACAACCAACACAACACAGTAACAACAAAAAGTTAGCCTATCCCTTCCCTTAATATCAAAAACCCCATCCACCACTTAACCGAAAACATCAAAGCAAAATGAGTATGAAACCTACTCCACAAAAACATAGAAAAAAAAGTTGTAAACATACCGCTAAAAGTGTAGAGTAAACTACCAGTATCAACACTAGAAGCCCATAGGACCAGAAACCAACTGAGAGTGTTAAAAGTTTTAACTAAGCCCATAGGGCGGAAAAAAAAGTTTTGAAGAAAAGGAACAGAGAAATTATGGTGAGAAACAGAGACCCACCACACCACAGGAACCCAACAGGGTCCCAAATTACTGCTTGCTAAAACGAGACATGAGCAGCTAAGTCCAATCATAAGCTAGAAAACAAAACATATCCTTCTCCACATCGTCTTCCTTTCCCTCCTCATTTTCCTTCTCCTAATGTAGGAGACTAAGAGTGATGGAAAAAGAGTGCATGACTTTGATGACAAACTTAGCCAGCCTGTTGAAGATCTTGTCCAACACACGTAACTCTTCCTTCATCCTTCTAATCTCTCCACTGTTGGCATCACAGCTCACACAAGAATTAAATTTTTTTCCTCGATCTCAGCAGCCTGGGAATTTTTCCCCATGCCTTTAATATCAGTATTTTCCTTATCCTTCATGTGGGGAGGGGAGGAGATGGTAGCAGGGGAGGTTCTTTTTGCTCCAACATTATCCGTGGGGCCAGTAGGGTCATTTTTGAAGCTTTCAGAAACATTAGTTTAATCCATACTATTATCCTTCCCCTTTTTCTCATTCCTAGAGTAATCACTACCCTCCAAACCATAATTATTCTCCTCATCATCAATGTACATTTCCCTTACCGTCTTCTCCTTCCTTCGGGGTTTAGCGACAATCTTGTTAGATCTTCAAGGAGTATCCCCATATTCAATGTCAGACTCCACTAGGTGCACACAAGTTTCCATTTTGGGCCTTTTTGCTTCAATGGGAGGACCAGACTGGACACATTTATTCTTACGTCCAGTTTTAGGAGTAGCCATCCTGGAGGTACATGAAGACTAACGAGGGGTTTTGGGTTTTTTTGAATTCTTCCTCTTGTCCGTCTGGGGATCCATAGAATGGTTGGGTGAGGTAGGGATGACCTAAACAGTGATAGCTCTAGGTGGGAATAGCACCAGGTGGAAATTAAATAGTTTGAGTATTAGGCCTTGGTGCGTGATGGTGAAATTTTTATTCTTTCCACGACTCTCATGAATCTTCATGACATTGGCCTCAAAAGAATTAGAGGGAAAAGGCATATAGAAATCAAATCCCTATGACAAAGATGGTTCAGCAATGAGAAGTGATAGAAATAACAAACCCCAAACCTCCCTTCTAGAGTAAAATACTTCATAATGACTAAACACACCTGGTCCCATGGATCCAGAAGCTCCTCCCGCTCATAGCCACTGCGAGTTTTAATGAGCTCCTCATTCTTTCAAAAGAATCTTTTGAGGTTGGTTTCATCAGAGACCTTGGTTATATTTTTCCATTTCTGTCCTTTCGTAGTGAGCCTAGTAGTCTGCACAATCACCTCCTCATTAACTTCAAAAGTGATGCCCCCCATCATAACCCTTCTATCATTCCATCTACTCACAAACTGCATAGGGAGATTCTCATCTGAACTAGTCATGGCTTCCATATAAGGTACAATTCCTCCCTCATCCAAAATCATCCATGCGCGAGGGTTATTACGGATGGAGTCCTCAATTTTCTTTGGCTCAACGCGAACCATATCTCCTCCCATCTCTGAATCACTCTCTAAATTCTCGAGAGTGTTAGTGTGAGACACAACCAGAATGTAGAACATCTATATGTTGCAGAACTTACCTTTACTGCTTTGAGTTATTTTGTTGGAATGCAAAGAAAACCATGAACGAAGGTCATTATTATTACCAATGTCACTACCTAAGGCAAGCCCATGCCAACAATGCAACACATGTGAAAGGGCTTGCGACAACCGATTTCCAATATCAATTATCATTTCCTGACACATATACATAAAGGCAGTGATGTGAGAAAAAGTACAATAATTATAGTGATTCATAACTTCAAAATCCTTGAGATCACAAAAGCTCTCATCGTCCTCTTCATAATTTAGAGTAATAATGACCGACCACTTCACATTAAAATTGACATCGCGATTAGATTGTTCACTATCAGATGATACCTTATTAGCCAAGTTGCTTCTTGCTCGTACATTTATTTTCACAGCCGATTTCCATTCTCCATAGAAATATAAATGACATCCATGATGTGTAGTGGAGCGCTTCTCTTTTGAACAAGTTGATTCTCTTGACTAGAGATTGAATTTTCTGTAGTTTTAAAATTAATTATAATTACTAAGAGTCTTCGAATATTTGTTTGAGGGGTCGATACCATATTAGAATGTTCTTCATAGTGGTGCCTCAATTGTATAATTTTTATTATTTCTATAATATTTTTAGCTTTTCTTTATTTTCTTCCCCATTTGCTTCTAGTGTGTGATCTACTCATGCTTATTAGATGATTGTTTAATTGAAACCCTAAGATAGATCGCCATCACTATAATGCACACATTTTATTTTGGAGCCCACAGTTTATTTTATCACGTGCTTCTAAGACTTTGGTGCTTTTTACTTTCTTGCTCATGGTTTACCTTCATTCCCTAGATATTTTCATATTTGTAGGGGTTTTCATTTGTTTAGTGTGCTCCCTTAGCCACTTCTTTCATTACACACTTCATGTGCACATTAGTATATGCATAATTTATTCATTTTCGTCGAGAAGATCTATTGTATTGTTAGTTTTTTAGAAAATCATTGGTATCGTAAGCATGTACCCTCAAGATGCACTTGATAACTTAATCAATAGTAGTTAACTACTAATTATTTATATCTTTTTACCAATTTTATTTTTACCTTTGACTATAATCAATAAATTTGACCATTATTTTAAAACTTTGATATTTTGTCGTTGATCTTCCGTAGCTTTTCTCAATCTTCTTGTAACTCAAACTTTTTGTTAACTTATATTACATAAATGATCTCCACATTTTTATTTAAAAAAATAAAAGTTATGTAAACCACCCAATGAGGCCTAGAATTTTATGGTCACCCCTACTAGTCATATAATTTTTTCATGACAGTTTGGTCATTTAAATACCTTTCATTTTACATTTTAAGAAAAATACTGATTGTCATTTTTTTTTAATTTATAAAGAACTTATATTAAATTTGGTTAGAGTTAAATATTTTCATCAATTTAATTAGCAATACACATTAAATAAATTAGGAATAATGATCTGGTTGATTTGTTAGAGTTAAATATTTTCATCAATTTAATTAACAATACACATTAAATAAATTAGGAATAATGATCTGGTTGATTTGTTAAAGTTAAATATTTTTATCAATTTAATTAGTAATACACAATTTATAAATTAATTAGTAATACAAATAGTATGCAAGATCTGGTTGACTTCATGAGGAGTAATGATCTGGCTGATGTTGAGCTTAATGGAATTGCTTTCACTTGGTCAAACAACAGGAAGGGCCATCATTTGATTCAGGTAAGATTGGATAGATTGACAGTTTTTGCTAGATGTAATATTATTCCTTCGGTCTCTCTCTCGCTCTTACCCCGTACAGTTTCAGATCACTCCCCTCTAATCTTGACTTGGGAGGATCAGGAATGGAATGGACCCCGCCCATTTTGGTATAAAATCATGTGACATTCACACCCAGAGTTCAAAAATTGTATCTCGAGATGGTGGAATACTCCAGTTAGAGGGTCGGCCATGTTTATAATCTGCAAGAAGCTGAAGATGATTAGGAAGGAGGTTCAATGTTGGAGCAGAATGTCATTTGGGGTATCTTTAAATGCAAAAAAGAGATTGAGGATAAACTCAAGAAGTTTCAAAAGGGGATGGTCGGGGGAGGTGCCTCCTAGGAGATGCATCAAGAAGAGGAAACCTGGAGAAAGAAATGGAAGGATAATTTAAAGAGAGAGTAAATCTATTGGAAATAGAGATCTAGAATACATTGGCTTAAAGAGGGGGATAGGAATTTGACCTTTTTCCACAAATCTGCTTCAAAGCATAAAAAGAGAAACACTATTGCTTCTATAATAAATAAGGAGGATTTGGAGTTGGTTGAAGAGGAGGAGATTGGTAATTGGGCTACAGAGTTCTTTGAGGAGGTGTATTCGAGCCCTATTAGAGGGGATTCTAATGTTGTTAGCTACAAACTTCTAGGTGTCATCCTGAATGCTCTTGATAATGAGGATAATGATAGGCTTTTGCGACTGGTTATGAAGGAGGAAGTGAAAAGTGTTTTCTTTTCTATGGGTGTTTACAAAGCCCCAGGACCAGATGGGTTTCCCTGACCTTCTTTCAACACTTCTGGGAAGTGGTGAAATATGATCTAATGCATGATGTAAGAGACTTTGTGAGAATGGAGAACATATTGAAGAAATTAAATAATACCTATATTGTGTTGGTTCCAAAAATCCAGGACCCTAAGCGTATGGAGGATTTTAGACCTATCAATATGTGTAACATTGTTTACAAGATCTTTTCTAAAGTGTTGGCCAATAGGGTCAGAGCCTTATTAAACAAAATTATTAATCCATCATAAGGGATTTGTCCCAGGGTGTCAGATTCTAGATGTTGTCATCACCTCCCATGAAGTTATTCATTCTATGGAAAAGAGTAAAAACCTTAGGATGACATTGAAATTAGATATTTCTAAAGCGTTTGATAAGGTGTATTGGGATTTTCTATATGAGGTGCTGAGGAGGTTTGACTTCCATGAAAGGTTTATAAAAATTATAAAGGTGGTGGTGGAAACTGTTGAATTTTCTATGACGGTGAATGGATCCCATGAGGGTCATTCAACCCGAAAAGAGGTCTACGACAAGGAGATCCCCATTCACCGTACTTATTCTTGATGGTGGTAAAAAGTGTTGGCTAGGAATTTGCCAGACTTAAATACTAGAGGAAAAATTTTGGGGACTAAACCTGCCTCCACCACCCCCAGCGGTAATACAACTATTTGTTGATGATACTTTTTATTTGGAAAGTCCTCAATTATTGAAGCAAAAGAGTGGAAAAAAGTGTTGAATGATTATGCAGAGATTTTAGGATAGAAAATCAACTAAAGTAAAAGAAAAATTTACTTCTTCAATACTGACCCCCGAACTCAAAGGAAGGTGATGGATTGTCTTGGATGCACTAGGGAAGATCTTCCTGATATGTACCTTGGCCTCCCACTCATAGTGAAAGATGTTTCTAATCATTTTTGGAACATGATCTTAGAAAAGATGCAAAATAAGTTAGCCGGGTGGAAGGGGAAAGTTCTCACTAATGTGGGAAAACTCCAATTGTTATCCATCTCTCTTCATGGTATTCCGGTCTACTTCTTATCTTTATTCAAAATCTCTGATAGAATGGTGGAGAAGATGGAAAAAATTAAAAGGAATTTTTTATGGACGGGAGTGGAGGAAAAAACCAGAATAAGCCTGGTTAGTTGGGACACGGTTTGTAAACTGAAACACAAAGGAGGTCTGGGAATACGAAGGCTGGAAGATCTTAATAAAGCCTTGTTATCTAAAATGGGATGGAAATTAGTGAGGAATTTGACGGATTGGTGTAGGATAATGAAGGCTAAGTATTTTAACTCTATACAGTTCCCTTACACTCTTCACTGCCAAGGAACGCCGATGAGATCAAAGATTTGGAACTTCATCTCCAAATGCAGGGGGTGTTGCACGAGGGAATGAGATGGACTCTTCGTAAAGTTAATATGATTTGTTTTTGGGAGGACCAGTGGGTTGGTGATAAACCTCTGTGTATGAGCAAGTATTGTCATATCAAGGAATGTCTTAAAAACTATTTTGGGAGTAAGGTGGAGGATAATATTACCTGGGATAGGAAATGGAAAAGGTTGGTGGAGGCTTTTAATGGTCAACCACAGGTTAACCAATTGGTTAGTGAATTTCAGGTGATGATGGAGGAAGTTAGGATTCCCTTCACTCAGATTGAAGATAGAACGGTCTAGTGCCACAATGCGTCGGGGAAAATCTCAGTCAAATCAACCTATACACTCATATCAAACAATGTGGTTGATGAGAAAGTGTGGAGAAAGGTTTGGAACTCTCAGTTATTACCCAAGATTAATTTCTTCTAGTGTACTTCAATTCATGGGAAGATTCTCACGCTAGATGATTTACAAAAGAAAGGTTTCTCTTTAGGTAGCTGATGTGTTATGTGTAAGAGAAGTGAAGAGACCACAAGTCATCTTCTAATATACTGCCCCTTTGTTGTTGAGGTTTGGTATAGAAAAATGGACAAGTTTGGGCTGAATTGGGTATTCCTGGAGAGTTTGCAGTAGTTTATTTGAAATTGGAATCATCCTTCAATGCACCCCCTTATTCGCCTACTTTGGAATCTGATACCTCCCCACATTTGTTGGAATATATGGAAAGAAAGGAATAATCAAAATTTTAAGGGAGTTGAGAGTGATGTTGATGTTGTGGTTGAGTTAACTATCAAATTGCTATCAGAAAATCTGGAAGTTTACAAATGGAAGATACCAAACTCCCCCCTATAAGTGAGGATTGTAATTTGGATAGGTCTTAGAAATTACCTAGTACCTTCTTTGTTTTTGATAATTCTAAGCTGAGGGCTAGAAAAAACACCTGTTGGACTCCCCCGGGTGACCCGTTCCTCAAGCTAAACTTTGACGGGGTGGCTTGCAATGGCTCTGTGACTAGAGGAGGAATAATCAGAAACCATCATGGTGAGATGATCCTAGCATATGCTGTCAATTTGGATAAGGCCTCAAACAATGTGGCTGAGATCTCAACTTTATTTTGGGGAGTTAAGCTGACTATCTCGGTTAGTGTTAAGAGGTTGATCATTGAGTGTGAGTCAAAAATTGTGATTCAAATGGTTAAGGGAAACTATATACCCAACCAGATGATGTTAAACGTTTTAGAAGATATATGGGCACTCCTCCCAAGACTTGAAGAATTTGAATTACAACACATTTACATAGAGGGCAATGAGGTGGCGAATGCTTTGGAAGCCAAAGGGCTTACCACTAAAGGTGACAGGTGTTGGAGAAACATGGTCTCTCACGATGCATACTCAAGCTCTCAATGGGAGAGAACATATTAATTATACATAGTTATTTGGTGCAAGTTTAGTGAGGCTTTTTGGCTGGGTTGGGCGGCTATAAATTTAGCGGAAGACAACAAGAATTCAAATTTATAAAAAAAAGAGAGATGATAAAGGTATGATTAGACACAAGGGTATGATAATAAGGATCATTAATATCATAAAAGGTGGTCGTACGCCTCATCACAAGGAAGATGATTTCATAGGGATTTGCAAAGATTTCGTGGCAAGTGGAAAAGCTACTGAATTTAATGATTATTACAATTATGAGAGCCACAATTATGCTAAAAAGTGGGGAGCCTTTAATATTAATATTATTGGTTATCATGTGAATGAAACTCTTAAGTACTGAAGTTGGAAGCTAATCATGATTAGAAAGGGTGGTGTGGGTTTTTTTTCTATTTTCTTCTAGCAAAGTGACGAAGAAGAATAAAAAGCAAAGTTTAGACTGGTTGGAGAGTTGGTCGAAGTTGTGCAAGGTTTGAAATTACGATATTGGCAATGGGATGTCTGCGAGTAACAAGGAGAAGGTGCAGTGCTTCGATTCAAGTGCTGAGATGGGAGGGGATATGGCTAGGGTGGAGCTTCCAAAAATTGAGGATGGGCTTCTCAAGGACCCGTGGTCTATTATGTATATCAAAGAAGGTGGGTTGTATCCTTACATGGAAGCCATGGAAGGATGTGATGAGAACATATCTATGCAGTTGGTGGACTCTTGGGAGGATCAAAAGGTCACCATTAATGACATTACCTTTGAGATCAATGAAGAGGTTATAGCTCAGGCCACAGGGCTTTCCCTAGAGGGTAGGAAATGGAAAAAGTGACAAAGAGCAAGGATGAAACCAACCTGAACCATTTTTCAAGAAAACGGAGATCCCTGTCCATTTTCATGGGGGTTTCAAATGCGAGGAATTACCGAGCCCTTGGAAAGAGGTATGCTTAATTATTATGAAATACCTGAATCTGGAAGATAATTTGGGGTTTGCTATTATTACTATTTCCCGCTCTTGAATTATTTTCGGTATCATGAGGAAATATCTCTTCCTTTCTCCCCTCTTCATTCCTTGGAGTCTTCTTTTTTTGACATGAGAGACAAGAAAGAAACTGGGAAAAATTAATGTATTATGCTCCAAGGGCTTATTCTGCACCTTTATAATTTCCACCATGCTTTTGCCCCCAGACTCATTTCTTTGTAGGATACCACGACTGACCCAACTAAAGACTCCATTGTGAAAGCTGAGAAACCTTCCCCTGCAGCCTCCTCCGTGCAAACTCCCCCACCTTATGGGAAGAGAATAAAAAAGACTCTCCAGGGCTCCGCTAGAAATAAAGAAGAGGAGCAAATTAATATTAAGGACTCAGATGAGGAGGACAACGAAAGTAGGAGGAGGTCCCATTGTATCACCTCAAATTCCCAGTTAAAATAGAAGGTAGTGAGGAAGAGATACATCAAGGAGGAGGAGGAAGTTTAAGAGCCTAGGGATGGTGGAGAGCTGAAAAAGGTGAAGATTGAAGGGAAAATAAGGGGGGTCACCTGAGAAAAACCAGAGAGGAGGATAGTTCTAACACTGGAAATGGAAGAAGAAAATTGGCCATGGTAGGAGGAGATAGGAGTATGGATTCGACCCATGTGTCAGCTAGCTTTAAAATAAATCCGGTGGATCTCACGACCAAAAAATATATGGAGGTTAAGATTGAGGTATCTCCGCTCACTGCAACTTCTCCTTTGGGGAAACGGGAGAGTGAAGTTGGAATGTCTGCTGCTGAAGGGAATACAAAGGGGAAATAGGTGGAGAAGACTGAGGCCTTCGAGACTAAGGAAGATGTTTATATCTTGGAGCTAAAGCAAGTTAAGGAGAAAATTAAGTTCCTGGAAGGAAAGGTCAATGATCTTAAGACGAGCTTCACCACCTTGGCAAATTTCGTGGTGAAGGTTATGCAGTCGGCTGCCACCACTCTGCACTTGCTTCAACAGGAGAATCTGAAGAGCTCGGCGGAGGAGAAAGATGATGGGAGACTCTTCCAATTCCTGGTGGATGACTGGTTTAATTTGTTGGTGCCAAAGGAGGGGAATAACCCCAATTGATCTTGTTTTGTTGTTGTTTTTGTTAATGTTGTTGGTTTCCAGTACTATGGTGGTGACCTCTAGTGGCCTTTTTAAAATTGGTTGGTTTTTTGTTGTTTATTATAGGATGAATTTTGTTGTTAATAGCAGAAATAATGGTGCTAATCGGTTGGATAATGATAATAGTGGTAGTGTAGTTTTCTTTATGACTATTGGTAATGATGTTAGAAGTTTGTTTGGGAGGAACCATAAGAGTTTTAATATGGGCAGGTTTAGGTGGAGGTTTTGGTTTTTTATGTTAAAAAAGGGTATTGGCTGATTTTGTGTTGTTACTGGTAAAGTGTTGTTAGTGTCTACATGTCTCGTGCTTGGTTTCTTTTTACTGTAATGGGTCAACCCCCTGGTTTTGGCTGCTTTTAACTTCAAAAACAAATATTTTACTTTTAATATAGTAGTATATTACATACTAATATTATAAATTAGTAATATCTGCAAAAATCTTAAATTTTACTCTACAAGTTTCTAAATTCATATTTAAATATTTCAAAATTTAGAAACATTCATATCTGACAATTAAAAAAAATATATTTACAAAGTATTATAAAATAAAATATATTTATATTATAAAGTAAAATATTATATCACTTATAATAATTTTTACGATTTATTAATAAATTAAAGTGTCATTTTACAATTTTATAAAATATAATATGTCAATCTATATATCCAATAAATTTTTAAGCTTGATCCAAAAGTGAAAAATGACTATTACGACCATCAAATTCTAGACGTACACCCAACCTTATTATATTCACTTTGCAAATAATAAAATAACCTTAATAAAAACTTTGAGGTGAAATAACATCACCGTTTTAAATATGTAAGAATATCTTCTCTTTCTAAAAATAATATATAAGAAACTTATCTCTAATACACATTAATTCATGATGAGTTGAATGGACACATGTAATTCCATTAATAATACAATCCATAATACCCACGTGCAGCATCCTTTCCTTTTGGAAATTATGTTTGACGTGGATTTGGATTTTCTTGGCAATGTTTACATGAAGTTTCTAAATTTGTTTTCCACTTGTAATCATATAACTTTTTAAAGACCCCCTTGTGCAACTCATTATAAGTGACGTAAATTGGCACTTTGAGGACCATGAGCTTTTTATTCTTTTTCTAAGGAGTAGACATATTTATTGTGTGGGAATAGGCAAACGCACTTTAAAATAACACGTGGTCAAACATGTCCATGTGCAATTTTTTACCATCAATCATTATTTTCTTTTTCTTTTCTAGTTTTCTCATTTTCATGGATCATAGAGTATATACTATAATTCAAAATGGTGAAGATAAAAATTTTAGAGATTCGAATTTAGAGTCAATTTTTTCCATTTTGTTTAATGTTTCTGAACAATCTTGAATTGGTAGATGTTTTTGGTTCTTTTTGTTTTTAACAGTGAAGCTATTTATACATTTTATTTGAGCTTTGTATAGTGCATATACGGGGGTGATACTTATTAATGTATCATGTATGTTTATTCTATTTGTCATGGGGTTAGGAGAAGTGTACCCGTAGTGATTATAACTAATTTTGTGCACCCATAAATCTTAAATGGTAAATCATATTTTGACATATTTTTGTTGTCTTTGTATGCTACTTAATTGCTTATAGCTATTGTTATGGCTTTTAGGTAGTAAAGACGAACGTTGTAGGATCCATTATGTGTGCAAGGGTAAAAAAAGTGGTCATTTCAAAGTGTTGTCTTAAAGATATTCCCCATTACCCCATTACTTGTTTGCTTTGACAACCAACAAAATTGCACAATTGATCCAATACTTTTGTACAAATGCCTTAATAATAATCGTGCACTATTGGTACCAACAAACTTGCACAATTGACCGACTTACTAATTTTAATTCCTAAATATAGGTGGCTATTGGCTAATAGATGATTTTCAAGTGGGCTTTTCAATTGTGAAATCTAGTGTGTGGTAATTGGAACATGGGAGATAACTAATGCTCTTCCCCTAGTTCTTTGTGAAAATGTTCTTGTGTTGGTTGGTTAGTTAGAAGGTGGTTGCACCATGTGGTTTTTTTAATCATCTTTATTTTCTTTTAATGGCTTAAAGGAAGAATGTGTAGTTGTAGAGATTCTTAGTGCAAAGATGTGGTTTAAGACAATCATTTGGCATATACTTCTACCACCTAACTTGTATGACATTAAGTTTTGTAAGATAATTTTGAGGGGCTTGGCTTAAGTATATAAGGATCTTCTCATTCTAAAGCCATGATGTTGTAATATTGTATTACTTAGTTGACACATAGGGTTTTGAACATTTTGTTTAAAGTTTCGCTCCTACATATATGCTATTGCTAAATCATTTGATTGATTTGTTCACAACTCCTCTGTAAGAGAGCTATGATTAAACCCAAGGAGACATTAGATGCTCAAGGTAAAGGTATGTTTGGAGCTTAACTAGAGAAGATGCAATCCTTGAATAGGAATTTATTATTCAATAAAATAGTGTTAATACATTATGCCCATATAATTTATTGATTGGTTGAAAGGACTAATAAAACTTGACAAAGCTTACCACTTGTCTACTCTTTGTTCCTCAACCATGCCACTAACTTGCCACACATCAAACCCTATTTTGCTTGAGTACCATGTGTAACATATAAAATAGAATGATGATGTTATTAACATGTAAGATAAAGGATTTAGATGTTGTTTGTTAAAAATTGATTATGTTACTAAAATGTAAGATTATGAAAATGGGGGATGTAAATTGTTCTTTGAATTACCTAGATTGTATTTGATTCTTTTAACCTTGATTGAATTGAATTGATTGTGTATTTCAATTGTGATTAGGGAGAAGATAAGATGCTCCTTCCTTATTCCCAAATGCACAAATGGAAGATCCAAGTTGATCAACCCAAGAGAAGGGTTAATACACAAATGAATCAACTATTTGGAAAGGAGAATAACAAAGGAAATACCTTAAATTCTGTTAATTATATGTATAGAAATGATATAAAATAGTAATTGAAAAGATCTGAGAAATGCACTAACCTTGAAATATTGCAGATCAAAGAATGCTATTTTCTGAGGTCTGTAGACAGTTTCTGGAAAAATTGACAGTTGATACCGAACCGAAACGCAGAGACGAACAAAACCCAGAAATCATTTTTTGTTCTGATGTCGTCTTATGAAAAAGGTCAACCTTGACCCACAAATGTCAACCCTGACCCAATAATGTCGACCCTGATCTGCACAGCTCCGAAAGTGACTTTGTTCGCGGATCTTGAAAGTTTGCCGAAAAGGGTATCCAGATCTGGGCTCAAATCCACTGTTCTGTACCTGTACCTGCAAGAAAAAGGAGATTGTTTTGTTGTGGGGGAGGGGTTTGCCTTAGTCAAACCCCGATTTAGGAATTAACCTTGAAATCAATAAAGTACAGAATGCTAACATGTAGTAGAATT
>MU224059.1:413263-441214 GCA_018584345.1 Thuja plicata | reverse complement strand
TGGAACCTCAGAATGGCTTGTTATGAGATTGCAGCTTATTATCAATGAATGGTTGACCGATTCGGTGATGTGGAACCTCAGAATGGCTTGTTATGAGATTACAACTCATTATCAGTGTATGGTTGACTGATTCGGCGATGTGGAATCTCAGAATGGCTTGTTATGAGATTATAATTCATTATTAGTGAACGATTGACCGATTCAACAATGTGGAAGATCAAAATGACTTGTTATGAGATTACAGCTCATTATCAGCGAACGATTGACTGATTCGGCGATGTGGAACCTCAAAATAGTTTGTTATGAGATTACAACTCATTATCAGTGAATGATTGACCGATTCGGCGATGTGGAACCTCAGAATGGCTTGTTATTAGATTACAACTCATTATCTGTGAACAATTAACCGATTCAGTGATGTGGAAGCTCATAACAACTTGTTATCAGATTACAACTCATTATCAGTGAACGGTTGACCGATTCGATGATGTGGAAGCTCAGAACGGCTGGTTATGAGATTACAACTCATTATCAGTGAACGGTTGAGCGATTCGGCGATGTGGAAGCTCAGAATGACTTGTTATGAGATTACATCTCATTATCAGTGAACGGTTGATCAATTCGGCGATGTGGAAGCTTAGAATAGCTTGTTATGAGATTATAGCTCATTATCAGTAAACGATTGACCGATTCAGTGATGTGGAAGCTCAGAATAGCTTGTTATGAGATTACAGCTCATTATCAATGTATGGTTGACCGATTCGGTGATGTGGAACCTCAGAATGGCTTGTTATGAGATTACAACTCATTATCAATGAATGATTTACCAATCCAGTGATGTGGAAGCTCAGAACAGCTTGTTATGAGATTACAGCTCATTAGTAGCAAACGATTGACCGATTTAGTGATGTGGAACCCCAGAACGGCTTGTTATGAGATTATAACTCATTATTAGTGAACGGTTGACTGATTTGATTATGTGGAACCTTAGAATGGCTTGTTATGAGATTATAGCTCATTATCAATGTACGGTTGACCGATTCAGCGATGTCAAACCTCAGAAGAGCTTGTTATGAGATTACAACTCATTATCAGCGAACGGTTCACCGATTCTCTGATGTGGAAGCTCAGAACAGCTTGTTATGAGATTACAGCTCATTATCAGTGAATGGTTGATCGATTCAGTGATGTGGAACCTCAGAACATCTTGTTACGAGATTACAACTCATTAGCAGTGAATGGTTGACCGATACAGTGATGTGGAACCTCAGAATGGCTTGTTATGAGATTACAACTCATTATCAGTGAATGATTGACCGATTCAGCAATGTGGAACCTCAGAACAGCTTGTTATGATATTACAGCTCATTATTAGTGAACGGTTGACCGATTCAGTGATGTGGAACCTTAGAATGGCTTATTATGAGATTACAACTCATTATTAGTGAACGATTGACCGATTCAGTGATGTGGAAGCTCAGAATAGCTTATTATGAGATTACAACTCATTATCAGCAAACGGTTGACTGATTCGGTGATGTGGAATCTCAGAATGGCTTGTTATGAGATTACAGCTCATTATTAGCGAACGATTGAGTGATTCGGCAATGTTTAAGCTTAGAATAGCTTGTTATGGGATTACAGCTCATTATTAGTGAATGATTGACCGATTCGGCAATGTGGAAGCTCAGAACGGCTTGTTATGAGATTACAACTCATTATGAGTGAACGGTTGACCAATTCGGTGATGTGGAACCTCAGAATGGCTTGTTATGAGATTACAACTTATTATCAGCGAACAGTTGACTGATTTGGTGATGTGGAACTTTAGAATGGCTTGTTATGAGATTACAACTCATTATCAGCGAATGATTGACCGATACGGCGATGTGGAACCTCAGAAAAACTTGTTATGAGATTAAAACTCATTATCAGTGAATGGTTGACCGATTCGATGATGTGGAACCTCAGAATGGCTTGTTATGAGATTACAACTCATTATTAGCGAATGATTTTTACTGATTCGGTGATGTGGAAGCTCAGAATGGCTTGTTATGAGATTATAACTCATTATCAGCAAACGATTGACCGATTTGATGATGTGAAACCTCAGAACAACTTGTTATGAGATTAGAGCTCATTATCAGCAAACGATTGATCGATTCAGCAATGTGGAAGCTCAGAACAACTTGTTATGAGATTACAGCTCATTATCAGTGAATGATTAACCAATTTGATGATGTGGAAGCTCAGAATGACTTGTTATGAGGATACGACTCATTATCAGTGAACAGTTGACCGATTCAGTGACGTGGAACCTCAGAATGGCTTGTTATGAGATTACAAGTCATTATCAGCAAATGATTGACCAATTCGGCAGTGTGGAAGCTCAAAACAGCTTGTTATGAGATTACAGCTCATTATTAGTGAACAGTTGACTGATTTGACAATGTGGAACCTTACAATAGCTTGTTATGAGATTACAATTCATTATCAGTGAATGGTTGATCGATTCAGTGATGTGGAACCTCATAATGGCTTATTATGAGATTACAACTTATTATCAGTGAACAATTGACCGATTCGGTGATGTGGAAACTCATAATAGCTTGTTAAGAGATTATAACTCATTATCAGCAAATGGTTGATCGATTCAGTGATGTGGAACCTCAGAATGGCTTTTTATTAGATTACAACTCATTATCAGTGAACGGTTGACCGATTAGGTGATGTGGAACCTTAGAATGGCTTGTTATGAGATTACAACTCATTATCAGCGTACGATTGACTGATTTGGTGATGTGGAACCTCAGAATGGCTTGTTATGAGATTACAACTCATTATCAGTGAACAGTTGACCGATTTTGTGATGTGGAACCTCAGAATGGCTTGTTCTGAGATTACAACTCATTATCAGTGAACGATTGACCGATTCGGTGATGTGGAACCTCAGAATAGCTTGTTATGAGATTATAGCTCATTATCACTGAATGGTTGACCGATTCGGTGATGTGGAACCTCAAAATAGCTTGTTATGAGATTACAACTCATTATCAGTGAACGATTGACCGATTCGGTGATGTGGAAGCTCAAAATGGCTTGTTATGAAATTACAACTCATTATCAGTGAAGGGTTGACCGATTCGGTGATGTGGAAACTCAGAATGGATTTTTATGAGATTACAGCTCATGATCAGCGAATGATTGACTGATTTGGTGATGTGGAAGCTCAGAATAGCTTGTTATGAGATTACAACTCATTATCAGTGAATGATTGACTGATTCAGCGATGTGGAAGCTCAGGACGGCTTCTTAAGAGATTATAACTCAATATCAGCGAACGGTTGACTAATTCGATGATGTGGAACCTCTAAATGGCTTGTTGTGAGATTACAACTCATTATCAGTGAATAATTGACTGATTCAGTGATGTGGAAGCTCAGAACAGCTTGTTATGAGATTACAGCTCATTATTAGCGAACAGTTGACCGATTCGGTGATGTGGAACCTTAGAATGGCTTGTTATGAGATTACAACTCATTAACAGTGAATAGTTGACCGATTCGGTGATGTGGAACCTTAGAATGGCTTGTTATGAGATTACAACTCATTATCAGCCAACAGTTGACTAATTTGGCAATGTGGAAGCTCAGAACGGCTTGTTATGAGATTACAACTCATTATCAGTGAACCGTTTACCGATTTAGCGATGTGGAACCTCAGAATGACTTGTTATGAGATTACAGCTCATTATCAATGTATGGTTGACCGATTCGACGATGTGGAACCTCAGAACGGCTTGTTATGAGATTACAACTCATTATCAATGTACGGTTGACCGATTTAGTTATGTGGAAGCTCAGAATAGGTTTTTATGAGATTACAACTCATTATCAATGAACAGTTGACCGATTCGGTGATGTGGAACCTAAAAATGGCTTGTTATGAGATTGTAGCTCATTATCAATGAACGGTTGACTGATTCGGGGATGTGGAACCTCAGAATGGCTTGTTATGAGATTACAGCTCATTTTCAGTTAACGATTGACCAATTTGGTGATGTGGAACCTCAGAATGGCTTGTTATGAGATTACCACTCATTATCAGCAAATAATTGATTGATTCGGCGATGTGGAACCTCAGAATTGCTTGTTATGAGATTACAGCTCATTATCAGTGAATGGTTGACCAATTCAGCGATGTGGAACCTTAGAATGGCTTGTTATGAGATTACAACTCATTATCAGTGAATGGTTGACCGATTCAACAATGTGGAACCTCAGAATAGCTTGTTATGAGATTACAACTCATTATCAGTGAACAATTGACCGATTTGGTGATGTGGAAGCTCAGAATAGCTTGTTACAAGATTACAACTCATTATCGGCAAACGGTTGACCGATTTGGCAATGTGGAAGCTCAGAATAGCTTGTTATGAGATTATAGCTCATTATCAGTGAACGGTTGACCGATTCAGTGATTCAGAACCTCAGAATGGCTTGTTATGAGATTATAACTCATTATCAGTGAATGGTTGACCGATTCGGTGATGTGGAACATCAGAATAGCTTGTTATGAGATTACAGCTCATTATCAATGTATGGTTGACCGATTTGGCAATGTGGAACCTCAAAAAGTCTTGTTACAAGATTACAACTCATTATCAGTGAATGATTGACCGATTCGGCGACATGGAAGCTCAGAACAACTTGTTATGAGATTACAGCTCATTATCAGCGAATGGTTGACTGATTCAGTGATGTGGAACCTCAGAATGGCTTGTTATGAGATTACAACTCGTTATTAGTGAATGGTTGACCAATTCAGTGATGTGGAACCTTAGAACGGCTTGTTATGAGATTACAACTCACTATCAGCGAATGATTGACCGATTCAGCGATGTGGAACCTCAGAATTGCTTGTTATGAGATTATAGCTCATTATTAGTGAATGGTTGACCAATTCGGCGATGTTGAACCTCTGAATGGCTTGTTATGAGATTAAAACTCATTATCAACAAATGATTGATTGATTCGGCGATGTGGAACCTCAGAATGGCTTGTTATGAGATTACAGCTCATTATTAGTGAACAATTGACCGATTTGGCGATGTGGAAGCTCAGAACAGCTTGTTATGAGATTACAGCTCATTATCAATGAACAATTAACCGATTCTGCGATGTGGAAGCTCAGAATGACTTGTTATGAGATTACAACTCATTATAATCAATGAATGGTTGACTGATTTGGCGATGTGGAACCTCAGAATGGCTTTTTATGAGATTAAAACTCATTATCAGTGAACTATTGATCAATTTGGTGATGTGGAAGCTTAGAATAGCGTCTTATGAGATTACAGCTCATTATCAGTGAATGGTTGACCGATTTGACGATGTAGAACCTTAGAACAGCTTGTTATAAGATTAAAACTTATTATCAGTGAACGGTTGATCGATTCGATGATGTGGAACCTTCGAATGACTTGTTATGAGATTGTAACTCATTATCAATGAACAGTTGACCGATTCGATGATGTGGAACCTCCGAATGACTTATTATGAGATTATAGCTCATTATCAATGTACCGTTGACTGATTCGGTGATGTGGAAGCTCAGAACAACTTGTTATGAGATTACAACTCATTATCAATGAACGGTTGACCGATTCAGTGATGTGGAACCTTAGAATGACTTGTTATGAGATAGAAGCTCATTATCAATGAATGGTTGACTGATTCAGTGATGTGGAACCTCAGAATGGCTTGTTGTGAGATTACAACTGATTATCAGTGTACAATTGACCGATTTAGCGATGTGGAACCTCAGAATGGCTTGTTATGAGATTACAACTCATTATAAGTGAATGATTGACTGATTCAGTGATGTGGAAGCTTAGAACAACTTGTTATGAGATTGCAGCTCATTATCACCGAACGATTGACCGATTCGGCGATGTGGAAGCTCAGAATAGCTTGTTATGAGATTACAGCTCATTATCAGCAAATGGTTGACCGATTTGGTGATGTGGAAGCTCACAATGACTTGTTATGAGATTACAACTCATTATTAGCAAACGGTTGACCGATTCGGTGATGTGGAAGCTTAGAATGGCTTGTTATGAGATTACAACTCATTATCAGTGAATGGTTGACCAATTCAGTGATGTGGAAGCTCAGAACAACTTGTTATGAGATTATAGCTCATTATCAGTGAACGGTTGACTGATTCACCAATGTGGAACCTCTGAATGGCTTGTTATGAGATTACAACTCATTATCAGTGAACAATTTACCAATTCGGCAATATGGAACCTCAGAATAGCTTGTTATGAGATTACAACTCATTATCAGCACACGGTTGATTGATTCGGTGATGTGGAAGCTCAGAACAGCTTGTTATGAGATTACAGCTCATTATCAATGTACGGTTGACCGATTCGGTGATGTGGAAAATCAGAATGGCTTGTTATGAGATTACAACTCATTATCAGCGAATGATTGACCAATTCAGCGATGTGGAAGCTCAGAATAGCTTGTTATGAGATTACAACTCATTATCAGCAAACGGTTGACCGATTGGGCAATGTGGAACCTCATAATGGCTTGTTATGAGATTACAACTCATTATCAGACAACGGTTGACCGATTCGGTGATGTGGAACTTCAGAATGGCTTGTTATGAGATTACAGCTCATTCTCAATGTACGGTTGACTGATTCGGCGATGTGGAACGTTAGAATGGCTGGTTATGAGATTACAACTCATTATTAGTGAACGATTGACCGATTTAGTAATGTGGAAGCTCATAATAGCTTGTTATGAGATTATAGCTTATTATCACCGAACGGTTGACCGATTCGGCAATGTGGAACCTCAGAACTTCTTTTTATGAGATTACAACTCATTATCAGCGAAGGGTTGACCGATTAGGAAATGTAGAAACTTAGAATGGCTTGTTATGAGATTATAACTCATTATTAGTGAATGATTGACCGATTCGGCGATGTGGAACCTCAGAACAGCTTGTTATGAGATTATAGCTCATTATCAGCGAACGGTTGACCAGTCAATAATGTGGAACCTTAAAATGGCTTTTTATGAGATTACAACTCATTATTAGTGAATGATTAACCGATTTGGTGATGTGGAACATCATAATGGCTTGTTATGAGATTACAACTCATTATCAGTGAACGGTTGACTGATTCGATAGTGTGGAACCTCAGAACGGCTTGTTATGAGATTACAGCTCATTATCAGTGAACGATTGACCAATTCGGCGATGTGGAAGCTTAGAATAGCTTGTTATGAGATTACAACTCATTATCAGTGAGCAATTGACCGATTTGGCGATGTGGAAGCTCAGAATGGCTTGTTATGAGATTACAACTCATTATCAGCGAACGGTTGACTGATTCGATGATGTGGAACCTTAGAATGGCTTATTATGAGATTACAACTTATTATCAGCGAATGGTTGACCGATTTGGTGATGTGGAAGCTCAAAATGGCTTGTTATGAGATTACAGCTCATTATCAATGTACGGTTGACCGATTCGGTGATGTGGAACCTCAGAACGGCTTGTTATGAGATTACAACTCATTATCAGCATATGATTGACTGATTCAGTGATGTGGAAGCTCAGAATATATTGTTATGAGATTACAGCTCATTATCAATGAACGGTTGACCAATTCGGTGATGTGGAATGTCAGAACGGCTTGTTATGAGATTACAACTCATTATCAGCAAATAGTTGACCGATTCAGTGATGTGGAACCTTAGAATCGCTTGTTATGAGATTACAACTCATTATCAACAAATGATTGACCGATTCGGCGATGTGGAACCTCATAATAGCTTATTATGAGATTACAACTCATTATTAGTGAATGGTTGACCGATTTGGTGATGTGGAACCTCAGAATAGCTTGTTATGAGATTACAACTCATTATCAGTGAATGATTGACCGATTCAGTGATGTGGAATCTCAGGATGGCTTGTTATGAGATTACAACTCATTATCAGTGAATGGTTGGCCGAATCGGTGATGTGGAAGCTCAGAATGGCTTGTTATGAGATTACAACTCATTATCAGTGAACGATTGACCGATTCGGTGATGTGGAAGCTCAGAATAGCTTGTTATGAGATTACAGCTCATTATCAGCAAACAATTGATCAATTCAGTGATGTGGAAGCTCAGAATGGCTTGTTATGAGATTACGAGTCATTATCAGTGAATGGTTGACCGATTCAGTGATGAGGAACCTCAAAATGGCTTTTTATGAGATTAAAACTCATTATCAGCGAATGATTGACCGATTTGGCATTGTGGAAGCTCAAAATATCTTGTTATGAGATTACAGCTCATTATCAGTGAATAGTTGACCGATTCAGTGATGTGGAACCTCATAATGGCTTGTTATGAGATTACAACTCATTATCAGTGAATGGTTGACCGATTCAGTGATGTGGAACCTTAGAACTGCTTGTTATGAGATTACAACTCATTATCAGTGAACAATTGATTGATTCGGTGATGTGGAAGCTCAGAATAACTTGTTATGAGATTACAACTCATTATCAGTGAACGATTGACCGATTCGGCGATGTGGAACCTCAGAATGACTTGTTATGAGATTTTACCTCATTATCAATGAATGGTTGACTAATTCGGCGATATTGAACCTTAGAAAAGCTTGTTATGAGATTACAGCTCATTATCAATGTACGGTTGACAGATTTGGCAGTGTGGAAGCTCAGAATAGCTTGCTATGAGATTACAGCTCATTATCAATGAACGATTGACCGATTCAGTGATGTGGAACCTCAGAATGGCTTGTGATGAGAATACAGCTCATTATTAGTGTACAGTTGACCGATTCGACGATGTGGAACATTAGAATGGCTTGTAATGAGATTACAACTCATTATCAGCAAAGGATTGACCGATTTGGTGATGTGGAAGCTCAAAATAACTTGTTATGAGATTATAGCTCATTATTAGTGAACAGTTGACCGATTTGGCGATGTGGAACCTCAGAATGGCTTGTTATGAGATTACAACTCATTATCAGCGAACGATTGACCGATTCAGTGATGTGGAAGCTCAAAATAGCTTGTTATGAGATTATAGCTCATTATCAGCGAACGGTTGACCGATTCGGTGATGTGGAAGATCAGAACAGCTTGTTATGAGATTACAACTCATTATCAGTGAATGGTTGACCGATTTGGTGATGTGGAAGCTCAGAATGGCTTGTTATGAGATTATAACTCATTATCAGTGAACGGTTGACCGATTCGGTTATGTGGAAGCTCAGAATAGCTTGTTATTAGATTACAGCTCATTATTAGCAAATGGTTGATGAATTCAGTGATGTGGAACCTCAGAATGGCTTGTTATGAGATTACAACTCATTATCAGCAAATGGTTGATCGATTCGGTGATGTGGAAGCTCAGAATGGCTTGTTATGAGATTATAGCTCATTATCAATATAGATTGACCGATTTGGCGATGTAATACCTCAGAACGGCTTGTTATGAGATTACAACTCATTATCAGTGAATGATTGACTGATTAGCGATGTGAAAGCTCAGAATAGCTTGTTATGAGATTACAGCTTGTTATCAGTGAACGGTTCACTGATTTGGCGATGTGGAACATTAGAATGGCTTGTTATCAGATTACAACTCATTATCAGTGAACGGCTGACTAATTCGGTGATGTGGAACCTCAGAATGGCTTGTTATGAGATTACAGCTCATTATCAATGTACGGTTGACTGATTTGGCGATGTGGAACCTCAGACCAGCTTGTTATGAGATTACAACTCGTTATCAGCGAATGATTGACCGATTTGGCGATGTGGAAGCTTAGAATAGCTTGTTATGAGATTACAGCTCATTATCAGCGAACGGTTGACTGATTCAGCGATGTGGAACCTCAGAACAGCTTGTTATGAGATGAAAACTCATTATCAGTGAACGGTTGACCGATTCAGTGATGTGGAACCTCAGAATGGCTTGTTATGAGATTACAACTCATTATCAGTGAACGGTTGACCGATTCAGTGATGTAGAAGCTCAGAACAACTTGTTATGAGATTACAACTCCTTATCAGTGAACGCTTGATCGATTCAGTGATGTAGAACCTCAGACTGACTTGTTATGAGATTACAGCTCATTTTACTGTATGGTTGACCGATTTGGTGATGTGGAACGTAAGAATGGCTTGTTATGAGATTACCACTCATTATCAGTGAATGATTGACCGATTCAGTGATGTGGAACCTTAGAACATCTTGTTATGAGATTAAAGCTCATTATTAGTGAACGGTTGACCAACTTGGTGAAGTGGAACCTCAGAATGGCTTGTTATGAGATTACAACCCATTATCAGCGAATGGTTGACCGATTCGGTGATGTGGAACCTCAGAATGCCTTGTTATGAGATTACAACTCATTATCAGCAAATGATTGACCGATTCGGCGATGTGGAAGCTTAGAATAGCTTGTTTTGAGATTACAGCTCATTATCAACAAACGGTTGACCGATTTGGTGATCTGGAACCTTAGAACAGCTTGTTATGAGATTACAGCTCATTATCAGTGAACGGTTGAATGATTTGGTGATGTGGAACCTCAGAATGGCTTGTTATGAGAATACAACTCATTATCAGCGAACACTTGACCAATTTGATGATGTGGAACCTCAAAATAGCTTGTTATGAGATTACAACTCATTATCAATGTATGGTTGACCAATTGAGCAATGTGGAACCTCATAATGGCTTGTTATGAGATTACAACTCATTATCAGTGAATGATTGACCGATTTGGCAATGTGGAAAATTAGAATAGCTTATTATGAGATTATAGCTCATTATCAGCAAACGGTTGACCGATTCGGTGATCTGGAACCTCAGAATGGCTTGTTATGAGATTACAACTCATTATCAGTGAACAGTTCATCGATTCGGTGATGTGGAACCTCAGAATAGCTTGTTATGAGATTACAACTCATTATCAATGAATGATTGACCAATTCAGTGATGTGGAACCTCAGAATAGCTTTTTATGAGATTATAGCTCATTATCAGTGAATGGTTGACCAATTCAGCGATGTTGAACCTCAAAATGGCTTGTTATGAGATTACAACTCATTATCAGTGAATAATTGACTAATTCAGTAATGTGGAAGCACAGAATGGCTTGTTATGAGATTACAACTAATTATCAGTGAATGGTTGACCGATTCGGCGATGTGGAACCTCAGAACGGCTTGTTATGAGATTACAACTCATTATCAGTGAATGATTGACTGATTCAACGATGTGAAAGCTCAGAATAGCTTGTTATGAGATTACAGCTCGTTATCAGTGAACGATTGACTGATTTGGCGATGTGGAACATTAGAATGGCTTATTATCAGATTACAACTCATTATCAGTGAACGGCTGACTGATTCAGTGATGTGGAACCTCAGAATGGCTTGTTATGAGATTACAGCTCATTATCAATGCACGGTTGACTGATTTGGCAATGTGGAACCTCAGAATGGCTAGTTATGATATTACAACTCGTTATCAGCGAATGATTGACCGATTTGGCAATGTGGAAGCTTAGAATAGCTTGTTATGAGATTACAGCTCATTATCAGTGAACCGTTGACCGATTCAGCGATGTGGAACCTCAGAACAGCTTGTTATGAGATGACAACTCATTATCAGCGAACGGTTGACCGATTCAGTGATGTGGAACCTCAGAATGGCTTGTTATGAGATTACAACTCATTATCAGTGAACGGTTGACCGATTCAGTGATGTGGAGGCTCAGAACGGCTTGTTATGAGATTACAACTCCTTATCAGTGAACGCTTGACCGATTCAGTGATGTAGAACCTCAGACTGACTTGTTATGAGATTACAGCTCATTTTAATGTATGGTTGACCGATTTGGTGATGTGGAACCTAAGAATGGCTTGTTATGAGATTACCACTCATTATTAGTGAATGATTGACCGATTCGGTGATGTGGAACCTTAGAACAGCTTGTTATGAGATTAAAGCTCATTATTAGTGAACGGTTGACCAATTTGGTGAAGTGGAACCTCAGAATGGCTTGTTATGAGATTACAACTC
Source organism: Thuja plicata (assembly GCA_018584345.1). NCBI lineage: Eukaryota > Viridiplantae > Streptophyta > Pinopsida > Cupressales > Cupressaceae > Thuja > Thuja plicata. The sequence continues at coordinate 429,067 of MU224059.1, read as the reverse complement.
ATTATCAGTGAATGGTTGACCGATTCGGTGATGTGGAACCTCAGAATGCCTTGTTATGAGATTACAACTCATTATCAGCAAATGATTGACCGATTCGGTGATGTGGAAGCTTAGAATAGCTTGTTATGAGATTACAGCTCATTATCAACAAACGGTTGACCGATTTGGCGATCTGGAACCTTAGAATAGCTTGTTATGAGATTACAGCTCATTATCAGTGAACGATTGACCGATTCGGTGATGTGGAACCTCAGAATGGCTTGTTATGAGATTACAACTCATTATCAGCGAACACTTGACCAATTTGATGATGTGGAACCTCAGAATAGCTTGTTATGAGATTACAGCTCATTATCAATGTATGCTTGACCAATTCAGCGATGTGGAACCTCATAATGGCTTGTTATGAGATTACAACTCATTTTGAGCGAATGATTGACCGATTCTGCAACGTGGAAGCTTAGAATAGTTTGTTATGAGATTACAGCTCATTATCAGCAAACGGTTGACCGATTCGGTGATCTGGAACCTCAGAATGGCTTGTTATGAGATTACAACTCATTATCAGTGAACAGTTCACCGATTCGGTGATGTGGAACCTCAAAATAGCTTGTTATGAGATTACAACTCATTATCAGTGAATGATTGACCGATTCAGCGATGTGGAACCTTAGAATATCTTGTTATGAGATTATAGCTCATTATCAGTGAATGGTTGACCAATTCAGCGATGTTAAACCTCAGAATGGCTTGTTATGAGATTACAACTCATTATCAGTGAATGATTGACTAATTCAGTGATGTGGAAGCTCAAAACGGCTTGTTATGAGATTACAACTAATTATCAGTGAATGGTTGACTGATTCGGCGATGTGGAACCTCATAACAGCTTGTTATGAGATTACAGCTCATTATCAGTGAACGATTGACCGATTTGGCAATGTGGAAGCTCACAACAGCTTGTTATGAGATTACAGCCCATTATCAGTGAACGATTGACCGATTCAGCGATGTGGAAGCTCAGAACGGCTTGTTATGAGATTACAACTCATTATCAGCAAACGGTTGACCGATTCGGCGAAGTCGAACCTCAAAATGGCTTGTTTTAAGATTACAACTCATTATCAACAAACAATTGACCAATTCGGCGATGTGGAAGCTCAGAATAGCTTGTTATGAAATTACAGCTCATTATCAGTGAATGGTTGACTGATTCGGCAATGTGGAACCTCAGAATGACTTGTTATGAGATTACAACTCATTATCAGTGAACAGTTGACCAATTCGGTGATGTCAAACCTCAAAATGGCTTGTTGTGAGATTACAACTCATTATCAATGTATGGTTTACCGATTTTGCGATGTGGAACCTCAGAATAGCTTGTTATGAGATTACAACTCATTATCAATGAACGGTTGACCGATTCGGCGATGTGGAACCTCAGAACAACTTGTTATGAGATTGCAGCTCATTATCAATGAATGGTTGACCAATTCGGCGATGTGGAACCTCAGAACGGCTTGTTATGAGATTATAGCTCATTATTAATGTACGGTTGACCAATTCGGCGATGTGGAACCTCACAACGGCTTGTTATGAGATTAAAATTCATTATCAGTGAACGAATGACCAATTCAGTGACGTGAAAGCTCAGAATAGCTTGTTATGAGATTACAGCTCATTATCAAAAAATGGTTTACCGATTGGGTGATGTGGAACCTCAGAACGGCTTGTTATGAGATTACAACTCATTATCAGTGAATGGTTGACCAATTCGGCGATGTGGATCCGTAGAACGGCTTGTTATGAGATTATAACTCATTATCAGTGAATGATTAACCGATTCGGTGATGTGGAAGCTTACAATAGCTTGTTATGAGATTACAGCTCATTATCAGCAAACGGTTTACCGACTCAGTGATGTGGAAGCTCAGAATGGCTTGTTATGAGATTACAACTCATTATCAGTGAACAGTTGACTGATTTGGCAATGTGGAAGTTCAGAATGGCTTTTTATGAGATTACAACTCATTATCAATGAACGGTTGACCAATTCAGTGATGTGGAAGTTTAGAACAGCTTGTTATGAGATTATAGCTCATTATTAGTGAACAGTTGACCGATTCAGCAATGTGGAACCTTAGAATGGCTTGTTATGAGATTATAACTCATTATCAATGAATGATTGACCGATTCAGTGATGTGGAACCTCAGAATGACTTGTTATGAGATTACAACTCATTATCAGTGAATGGTTGATTGATTCAAGGATGTGGAAGCTTAGAACGGCTTGTTATTAGATTACAAATCATTATCAATGTATGATTGACTGATTCGGTGATGTGGAACCTCAGAACAACTTGTTATGAGATTACAACTCATTATCAGTGAATGATTGATCGATTCAGCGATGTGGAAGCTCAAAATAGGTTGTTATGAGATTACAGCTCATTATCAGTGAATGGTTGACCGATTCGGCGATGTGGAACCTCAGAAGGGCTTGTTATGAGATTACAACTCATTATCAGCGAACGGTTGCCCGATTTGGCAATGTGGAACCTGAGAATGGCTTGTTATGAGATTATAGCTCATTATCAATATACGGTTGACTGATTTGGCGATGTGGAACCTCAGAATGGCTTGTTATAAGATTACAACTCATTATCAGTGAACGGTTGACCGATTAGGTGATGTGGAACCTCAGAACAGCTTGTTATGAGATTACAACTCATTATCAGCAAATGATTGACCGATTTGGTGATGTGGAACCTTAGAATAGCTTATTATGAGATTACAGCTCATTATCAGTGAACAATTGACCGATTCACCGATGTCGAACCATAAAATGGCTTGTTATGAGATTACAACTCATTATCAGTGAACGATTGACCGATTCGGCGATGTGGAACTTCAGAATGGATTGTTATGAGATTACAACTCATTATCAGTGAATAGTTCACCAATTCGGCGATGTGGAACCTCAGAATGGCTTATTATGAGATTACAGCTCATTATCAGTGAATGATTGACTGATTCAACGATGTGGAAGCTCATAATAGCTTGAGATTACAACTCATTATCACGGAACGATTGACCGATTCGGCAATGAGGAAGCTCAGAACGGCTTGTTATGAGATTACAACTCATTATCAGCGAATAGTTGACTGATTCGGTGATGTGGAACCTCAGAATGGCTTGTTATGAGATTACAACTCATTATCAGTGAACGGTTGACCAATTTGGAGGTGTGGAAGCTCAGAATGCCTTGTCATGAGATTATAGCTCATTATCAATGTACGGTTGATCAATTTGGTGATGTGGAACCTCAGAATGGCTTGTTATGAGATTACAACTCATTATCAGCAAATGATTGACCGATTCGACAATGTGGAATCTCAGAATAGATTGTTATGAGATTACAGCTCATTATCAGTGAACGATTGATCGATTTGGTGATGTGGAACCTCAGAATAGCTTGTTATGAGATTACAACTCATTATCAGTGAATGATTGACTGATTCGGTGATGTGGAACCTCAGAATAGCTTATTATGAGATTACAGCTCATTATCAGTGAATGGTTGACCGATTCGGCAATGTGAAACCTCAGAATGGCTTGTTATGAGATTACAAGTCATTATCAGTGAATGATTGAATGATTCGGCAATGTGGAAGCTTAGAATGGCTTGTTATGAGATTACAACTCATTATTAGCAAATGGTTGAGTGATTCAGCGATGTGGAAGCTCAAAAGGGCTTGTTATGAGATTACAACTCATTATCAGCAAATGATTGACCGATTCGGCAATGTGGAAGCTCAGAATAGCTCGCTATGAGATTACAACTCATTATCAGCAAATGGTTGACCGATTCGGTGATGTGGAACCTCAGAATGGCTTGTTATCAGATTACAACTCATTATAAGCAAATGATTGACCGATTCGACAATGTGGAAGCTCAGAATAGAATGTTATGAGATTACAGCTCATTATCAGTGAACGATTGACCGATTTGGTGATGTGGAACCTCAAAATGGCTTGTTATGAGATTACAACTCATTATCAGTGAACGGTTGACCGATTCGGTGATGTGGAACCTCAGAATGGCTTGTTATGAGATTACAACTCATTATCAGTGAATGATTGACCGATTCAGTGATGTGGAACCTCAGAATAGCTTATTATGAGATTACAACTCATTATCAGTGAATGGTTGACCGATTCGGCGATGTGGAACCTCAGAATGGCTTGTTATGAGATTACAAGTCATTATCAGTGAATGATTGAATGATTCGGCGATGTGGAAGCTTAGAATGGCTTGTTATGAGATTACAACTCATTATCAGCGAATGGTTGACTGATTTGGTGATGAGGAGCCTCAGAACAGCTTGTTATAAGATTACAACTCATTATTAGTGAATGATTGACCGATTCGGCAATGTGGAAGCTCAGAATAGCTTCTTATGAGATTCCAGCTCATTATCATGGAACGGTTGACAAATTTAGTGATGTGGAACCTAAGAACGGCTTGTTATGAGATTACAACTTATTATCAGTGAATGGTTGATTGATTCAGTGATGTGGAACCTCAAAATGGCTTGTTATGAGATTAGAACTCATTATCAGTGAACGGTTGACTAATTCGGTGACATGAAAGCTCAGAATAACTTGTTATAAGATTACAACTCATTATCAGCGAATGATTGACTGATTCGGCGATGTGGAACCTCAGAATGACTTGTTATGAAATTGTAACTCATTATCTATGAATGGTTGACTGATTCGGCGATGTGGAACCTCATAATGGCTTGTTATGAGATTACAACTCATTATCAATGTACGGTTGACCGATTTGGTGATGTGAAAGCTTAGAACAGCCTATTATGGGATTACAACTCATTATCAATAAATGGTTGACCGATTCAGTGATGTGGAACCTCAGAATGGCTTGTTATGAGATTGTAACCCATTATCAATGAACGGTTGACCAATTCAGCGATGTGCAACCTCAGAATTGCTTGTTATGAGAATACAGCTCATTATCAGTGTATGATTAACCGATTTGGTGATGTGGAACATCAGAATGACTTGTTATGAGATTAAAACTCATTATTAGCAAATGATTGACCAATTTGGCAATGTGGAAGCTCAGAACAACTTGTTATGAGATTACAGCTCATTATCAGTGAACGGTTGACTGATTTGACAATGTGGAACCTCAGAATGGCTTGTTATGAGATTACAACTCATTATCAGTGAACTATTGTTTGCTTCGGTGATGTGGAACCTCAGAACGGCTTGTATTGAGATTACAACTCATTATCAGTGAATGATTGACCGATTCAGCGATGTGGAACCTCAAAATAGCTTGTTATGAGATTACAGCTCATTATCAGCAAATGGTTGACCGATTCGGCGATGTGGAAGCTTAGAACAGCTTATTATGAGATTACAACTCATTATCAGTGAACGGTTGACCAATTCGGTGATGTGGAAGCTCAGAATGGCTTGTTATGAGATTACAACTCGTTATCAGTGAACGATTGACCAATTCGGTGATGTGGAAGCTTAGAACTGCTTGTTATGAGATTACAACTCATTATCAGTGAATGGTTGACCGATTTAGTGATGTGGAACCTAAGAATGGCTTGTTATGAGATTACAACTCATTATCAGTGAATGATTGACTGATTCGGTGATGTGGAACCTCAGAATGGCTTGTTATGAGATTACAACTCATTATCATCGAACGGTTGATCGATTCAGCGATGTGGAAGCTTAGAAAGGCTTGTTATGAGATTATAGCTCATTATCAATGTACAGTTGACCGATTCAGTGATGTGCAACCTTAGAACGGCTTGTTATAAGATTACAACTCATTATCACTGAATGATTGACTGATTCAGTGATGTGGAAGCTCAGAACAGCTTGTTGTGAGATTACAGCTCTATCAGCAAACGGTTGACTGATTCAGTGATGTGGAACCTCAGAATGGCTTGTTATGAGATTACAACTCATTATCAGCGAACGGTTGACCGATTTAGTGATGTGGAACCTTAGAAGAACTTGTTATAAGATTACAACTCATTATCAGCAAATGGTTGACCAATTTAGCGATGTGGAAGCTCAGAACGGCTTGTTATGAGATTACAACTCATTATCAATGTACGGTTGACCAATTTGGTGGTGTGGAACCTTAGAACGGCTTGATATGAGATTACAACTCATTATCAGTGAACGGATGATCGATTCAGCGATGTGGAAGCTTAGAATGGCTTGTTATGAGATTATAGCTCATTATCAATGTACGGTTGACCGATTTGGTGATGTGCAACCTTAGAATGGCTTGTTATGAGATTACAACTCATTATCAGCGAATGATTGACTTATTCAACGATGTGGAAGCTTAGAACAGCTTGTTATGAGATTACAGCTCTATCAACGAACGGTTGACCGATTCAGCGATGTGGAACCTTAGAACGGCTTGTTATGAGATTACAACTCATTATTAGCAAATGATTGACCAATTCGGCAATGTGGAAGCTCAGAACAACTTGTTATGAGATTACAGCTCATTATCAGCAAACGGTTGACCGATTCGGCGATGTGGAACCTCAGAACAGCTTGTTATGAGATTACAACTCATTATTAGTGAATGGTTGACCAATTCGGTGATGTGGAACCTCAGAATGGCTTGTTGTAAGATTACAACTCATTATCAGTGAATGATTGATTGATTCGGCGATGTGGAAACTCAGAACAACTTGTTATGAGATTATAGCTCATTATCAATGAACGGTTGATCGATTTAGCAATGTGGAAACTCAGAAACGCTTGTTATGAGATTACAACTCATTATCAGCGAATGATTGACCGATTCGGTGATGTGGAAGCTCATAATGACTTGTTATAAGATTACAACTCATTATCAGCAAATGGTTGACTGATTCAGCGATGTGGAAGCTCAGAATGGCTTGTTATGAGACTATAACTCATTGTCAATGTATGGTTGACCGATTCGGTGATCTGGAACCTCAGAATGGCTTATTATGAGATTACATCTCATTATCAGCGAATGATTGACCAATTTGTTGATGTGTAAGCTCAAAATAGCTTGTTATGAGATTATAACTCATTATTAGTGAACAGTTGACTAATTCGGCGATATGGAACCTCAGAACGGCTTGTTATGAGATTACAACTCTTTATCAACAAATGATTGACTGATTCGGTGATGTGGAAGCTCAGAACGGCTTATTATGAGATTACAACTCATTATCAGTGAACGATTGACCAATTCGGTGATGTGGAACCTCAAAATGGCTTGTTATGAGATTACAACTCATTATCAATGAATGGTTGAACGATTCGGTGACGTGGAAGCTCAGAATGGCTTGTTATGAGATTACAGCTCATTATCAATGTACGGTTGACCAATTCTGCGATGTGGAACCTCAGAATGGCTTGTTATGAGATTACAACTCATTATCAGTGAATGATTGACCGATTCGGCGATGTGGAACCTCCGAACAGCTTGTTATGAGATTACAGCTCATTATCAGTGAACGGTTGACCGATTCAGTGATGTGGAACCTTAGAATGCCTTGTTATGAGATTTAAACTTATTATCAGCGAATGATTAACCGATTTGCATGCTGGAAGCTCACAATGGCTTGTTATGAGATTACAACTCATTATCAGTGAATAGTTGACCGATTCGGTGATGTAGAACCTCAGAACAGCTTGTTATGAGATTACAGCTCATTATCAGCGAACAATTGACCGATTCGGTGATGTGGAAGCTAAGAATCGCTTGTTATGAGATTACATCTCATTATCAGTGAACAGTTGACCGATTCAGTGATGTGGAACCTTAGAATGACTTGTTATCAGATTACAACTCATTATCAGCAAATGGTTGACCGATTTAGCAATGTGGAAGCTCAGAATGGCTTGTTATCAGATTACAACTCATTATCAACGTACGGTTGACTGATTTGGTGATGTGGAACCTTAGAATGGATTTTTATGAGATTACAACTCATTATCAGTGAACGATTGACCGATTTGGCGATGTGGAAGCTCATAATAGCTTGTTATGAGATTACAGCTCATTATTAGCGAATGGTTTACCGATTTGGTGATGTGGAACCCCAGAATGGCTTGTTATGAGATTACAACTCATTATTTGTTAACGGTTGACCAATTCGATGATGTGGAACCTCAGAATAGGTTGTTATGAGATTATAACTCATTATCAGTCAACGATTGACCAATTCAGTGATGTGGAACCTCAGAACAGCTTGTTATGAGATTACAGCTCATTATCAGTGAATGGTTGACCGATTCAGCGATGTGGAACCTCAGAATGGCTTGTTATGAGATTACAACTCATTATCAGTGAACGATTGACCGATTTGGCGATATGGAAGCTCAGAACAGCTTATTATGAGATTACAACTCATTATTAGTGAATGGTTGACTGATTCGGCGATGTGGAACCTCAGAAAGGCTTATTGTGAGATTACAGCTCATTATCAGTGAACGATTGACCGATTCGGCAATGTGGAAGCTCAGAATAGATTCTTATGAGATTACAGCTCATTATCAGCGAATGATTGACTGATTTGACGATGTGGAATCTTAGAATGGCTTGTTATGAGATTACAACTCATTATCAGCAAACGATTGACCAATTCGATGATGTGGAACCTCAGAACGGCTTGTTATGAGATTACAACTCAGTATCAATGAACGATTGACCAATTCGGCAATGTGGAACCTCAGAACAGCTTGTTATGAGATTACAGCTCATTATCAGTGAACGGTTGACTGATTTGGCGATGTGGAACCTCAGAACGGCTTGTTATGAGATTACAACTCATTATCAGCGAACGGTTGACCGATTTGGTGATGTGGAACCTTAGAATGGCTTTTTATGAGATTGCAACTCATTATCAGTGAACGGTTGACCGATTCGGTGATGTGGAAGCTCAAAACAGCTTGTTATGAGATTATAACTCATTATCAGCAAACGATTGACTGATTCGGCAATGTGGAACCTTAGAATGACTTGTTATGAGATTGCAGCTCATTATTAATGAACGGTTGACTGATTCAGTGATGTGGAACGTTAGAAAAGCTTGTTATGTGATTACACCTCATTATCAATGTACGGTTGACTGATTCAACGATGTGGAATGTCATAATAGCTTGTTATGAGATTACAACTTATTATCAATGAATGGTTGACTGATTCGGCGATGTGGAACCTCAGAATGGCTTGTTATGAGATTGTAGCTCATTACCAATGAACGGTTGACCGATTCAGCAATGTGGAACCTCAGAATGGCTTGTTATAAGATTACAACTCATTATCAGTGTACGATTGACCGATTCAGCGATGTGGAACCTCAGAATGGCTTGTTATGAGATTACAACTCATTATCAGTGAACGATTGACCGATTTGACAATGTGGAAGCTCAAAATGGCTTGTTATAAAATTACAGCTCATTATCAGCGAACAGTTGACCGATTCGGCGATGTGAAACCTCAAAATAGCTTGTTATGAGATTACAAGTCATTATTAGTGAATAATTGACCAATTCAGCGATCTGGAACCTCAGAATGGCTTGTTATGAGATTACAACTCATTATCAGCAAACAATTAACCGATTCAGCGATGTGGAAGATCAAAATAGCTTGTTATCAGATTACAACTCATTATTAGTGAACGGTTGACCGATTCGGTGATGTGGAAGCTCAGAATGGCTGGTTATGAGATTACAACTCATTATCAGTGAACTGTTGACCGATTCGGCGATGTGGAAGCTCAGAATGGCTTGTTATGAGATTACAACTCATTATCAGTGAACGGTTGACCGATTCGATGATGTGGAAGCTCAGAATAGCTTGTTATGAGATTATAGCTCATTATCAGTGAACGGTTGACTGATTCAGTGATGTGGAACCTTTGAACGGCTTGTTATGAGATTACAACTCATTATCAGTGAATGATTGACTGATTCGGTGATGTGGAACCTTAGAATGACTTGTTATGAGATTACAACTCATTATCAGTGAATAGTTGATCGATTTAGCAATGTGGAAGTTTAGAACAACTTGTTATGAGATTACAGCTCATTATCAATGTATGGTTGACAGATTTAGTGATGTAGAACCTTAGAATGACTTGTTATGAGATTGCAGCTCATTATCAATGAATGGTTGACCGATTTGGCGATGTGGAACCTTAGAATAGCTTGTTATGAGATTACAGCTCATTATCAATGTATGGTTGACCGATTCGACGATGTGGAAGCTCAGAACAACTTGATATGAGATTACAACTCATTATCAATGAACGGTTGACCGATTCAGTGATGTGGAACCTTAGAATGGCTTGTTATGAGATTGCAGCTCATTATCAATGTATAGTTGACTGATTCAGTGATGTGGAACCTCAGAATGGCTTGTTATGAGATTACAACTCATTATCAGTATACGGTTGACCAATTTGGCGATGTGGAACCTCAAAATGGCTTGTTATGAGATTACAACTCATTATCAGTGAATGATTGACTGATTCAACAGTGTGGAAGCTCAAAAGGGCTTGTTATGAGATTACAGCTCATTATCAGTGAACGGTTGACTGATTCGGTGATGTGGAACCTCAAAACAACTTGTTATGAGATTATAACTCATTATCAGTGAACGATTGACTGATTCAGCGATGTGGAACCTTAGAATGGCTTGTTATGAGATTACAACTCATTATCAGTGAACAATTGACTGATTCAGTGATGTGGAAGCTCAAAATAGCTTATTATCAGATTACAACTCATTATAAGTGAATGGTTGACTAATTCGATGATGTGGAAGCTGAGAACGACTGGTTATGAGATTACAACTCATTATCAGTGAATGGTTGACCGAATCAGTGATGTGGAAGCTCAAAATGGCTTATTATGAGATTATAACTCATCATCAGTGAATGGTTGACCGATTCAGCGATGTGGAAGCTCAGAATAGCTTGTTATGAGATTATAGCTCATTATCAGTGAATGATTCACCGATTTAGCAATGTGGAAGCTCAGAACAACTTGTTATGAGATTACAGCTCATTATCAATGTATGGTTGACTGATTCGGCGATGTGGAACCTCAAAATGGCTTGTTATGAGATTACAACTCATTATCAGTGAATGATTGACCGATTCGGTGATGTGGAACCTCAGAATAGCTTGTTATGAGATTACAGCTCATTATCAGTGAACGGTTGACCGATTTAGTAATGTGAAACCTTAGAACGGCCTGTTATGAGATTACAACTCATTATCAGTGAATGGTTGATAGATTCGGCGATGTGGAACCTCAAAATGGCTTGTTATGAGATTACAGCTCATTATTAATGTACGGTTGATCGATTCAGCAATGTGGAACCTCAGAACAGCTTTTTATGAGATTACAACTCATTATCAGCAAACGGTTCACCGATTCGGTGATGTGTAAGCTCAGAATAGCTTGTTATGACATTACAGCTCATTATCAGTGAACGGTTGATCGATTCGGTGATGTGGAAGCTCAGAACGGCTTGTTATGAGATTACAACTCATTATCAGCGAATGGTTGACCAATTTAGTGATGTGGAACCTCAGAATGGCTTGTTATGAGATTACAACTCATTATTTGTGAATGATTGACCGATTCAGAGATGTGGAACCTCAGAATAGCTTGTTATGAGATTACAGCTCATTATCAGTGAACGGTTGACCGATTCGGCAATGTGCAACCTTAGAATGGCTTGTTATGAGATTAAAACTCATTATCAGTGAACAATTGACTGATTCAGTGATGTGAAAGCGCAGAAAAACTTATTATGAGATTACAACTCATTATCAGTGAACAGTTGACCGATTCAGTGATGTGGAACCTTAGAATGGCTTGTTATGAGATTACAGCTCATTATTAGTGAATGATTGACCGATTCGGTGATGTGGAAGCTTAGAATAGCTTGTTATGAGATTACAGCTCATTATCAGTGAATGATTGACCGATTTGGCGATGTGGAAGCTCAGAACGGCTTGTTATGAGATTACAACTCATTATCAACGAACGGTTGACCAATTCAGCGATGTGGAACCTTAGAACGGCTTGTTATGAGATTACAACTCATTATCAGTGAATGATTGATCGATTCAGTGATGTGGAAGCTCAGAATAGCTATTTATGAGATTACAACTCATTATCAATGAACAGTCGACTGATTCAGCGATGTGGAAGCTCAAAACATCTTGTTATGAGATTACAACTCATTATCAGTGAATGGTTGACTGATTCGGGGATGTGGAAGCTCAGAATAGCTTGTTATGAGATTACAACTCATTATCAATGATTGGTTGACCGATTCGGTGATGTGGAACCTCAAAATGGCTTGTTATGAGATTATAGCTCATTATCAGTGAACGATTGACTTATTCGGTGATGTGGAAGCTTAGAATAGCTTGTTATAAGAGTACAACTCATTATCAGTGAATGATTGACCGATTCGGCAATGTGGAAGCTCAGAACAACTTGTTATGAGATTACAGCTCATTATCAGTGAATGGTTGACCGATTCGGCAATGTGGAACCTTAGACCAGCTTGTTATGAGATTACAACTCATTATCAGTGAACAGTTGACCGATTCGGTGATGTGGAACCTCAGAATATCTTTTTATGAGATTACAACTCATTATCAGTGAACGATTGACTGCTACGGTGATGGGGAACCTCAGAACAGCTTGTTATGAGATTACATCTCATTATCACAATGTGGAACCTCAGAACGACTTGTTATGAGGTTACAACAGATTATCAGTGAATGATTGACCAATTTGGCAATGTGGAAGCTTAGAATGGCTTGTTATGAGATTACAACTCATTATCAGTGAACAGTTGACCGATTCAGCGATGTGGAACCTCAGAATGGCTTATTATGAGATTACAACTCATTATCAATGAATGATTGACTGATTCAGTGATGTGGAAGCTCAAAATAGCTTGTTATGAGATTACAGCTCATTATCAGCGAATGATTGACTGACCTGATGATGTGGAAGCTTAGAACAACTTGTTATCAGATTACAACTCATTATCAGTCAATGGTTGACCAATTTGGTGATGTGGAACCTTAGAATGGCTTATTATGAGATTACAACTCATTATTAGTGAATGATTGACCAATTCGGCGATGTGAAAGCTTAGAACAGCTTGTTATAAGATTACAGCTCATTATCAGTGAACGGTTGACCGATTCAGCGATGTGGAACCTCAGAATGGCTTGTTATGAGATTACCACTCATTATCAGTGAACGGTTGACCGATTCGGCAATCTGGAACCTTAGAATGGATTGTTATGAGATTATAGCTCATTATCAATGTACGGTTGACCGATTTAGCAATGTGGAACCCTAGAACGGCTTGTTATGAGATTACAACTCATTATCAGTGAACAATTGAGTGATTCAGCGATGTGGAAGCTCATAACAACTTGTTATGAGATTGTAGCTCATTATCAGAGAACGGTTGACTGATTCAGTGATGTGGAACCTCAGAATGGCTTGTTATGAGATTACAACTCATTATCAGTGAATGGTTGACCGATTCAGTGATGGGGAACCTCATAATGGCTTGTTATGAGATTACAACTCATTATCAGTGAACAGTTGACCAATTCAGTGAGGTGGAAGCTAAGAATGGCTTGTTATGAGATTAAAGCTCATTATCAATATATGGTTGACCGATTCGGTGATGTGAAACCTTAGAATGACTTGTTATGAAATTACTACTCATTATTAGTGAATGATTGATCGATTCGGTGAGGTGGAACCTCAGAACAGCTTATTATGAGATTACAGCTCATTATCAGTGAATGGTTGACCGATTTGGCGATGTGGAACCTCAGAATGGGTTGTTATGAGATTACAACTCATTATCAGTGAATGATTGATCGATTCGGCGATGTGTAAGCTCAGAATGGCTTGTTTTGAGATTACAACTCATTATCAGTGAACAGCTGACCGATTCAGCGATGTGGAACCTCAGAACGGCTTGTTACGAGATTACAGCTCACTATCAGTGAATGATTGACCGATTCGGTGATGTGGAAGCTCAGAACAGCTTGTTATGAGATTACAGCTCATTATCAGTGAATGATTGACTGATTTAGTGATGTGGAAGCTCAGAATCGCTTGTTATGAGATTACAACTCATTATCAGTGAACGGTTGACCGATTTGGCGATGTGGAACCTTAGAACAGGTTGTTATAAGATTACAACTCATTATCAGTGAACAATTGACCGATTCAGTGATGTGGAAGCTTAGAACAACTTGTTATAAGATTACAGCTCATTATTAGCAATCAATTGACCGATTTGGCGATGTGGAACCTCGGAACGGCTTGTTATGAGATTACAACTCATTATTAGCGAATGATTGACCAATTTAGTGATGTGGAACCTCAAAACAACTTGTTATGAGATTATAACTCATTATCAATGAACGGTTGAGTGATTCGGTGATGTGGAAGCTTAGAATGGCTTGTTATGAGATTACAACTCATTATCAGTGAACAGTTGACCGATTCGGTGATGTGGAACCTCAGAATGACTTGTTATGAGATTATAGCTCATTATCAATGTATGGTTGACCGATTTGGTGATGTGGAACCTCAGAATGGCTTGTTATGAGATTACAACTCATTATCAATGTACAGTTGACCGATTCGGTGATGTGGAAGCTCTGAATAGCTTGTTATGAGATTAAAACTCATTATCAATGAACGGTTGACCGATTCGGTGATGTGGAACCTAAGAATGGCTTGTTATGAGATTGTAGCTCATTATTAATGAATGGTTGACCAATTCGGCGATGTGGAACCTAGAATGGCTTGTTATGAGATTACAGCTCATTATCAGTGAGCGGTTGACTGATTCAGTGATGTGGAACCTCAGAATGGCATGTTATGAGATTACAACTCATTATCAGTGAATGATTGACCGATTCGGTGATGTGGAACCTCAGAATAGCTTGTTATGAGATTACAGCTCATTATCAACGAACAGTTGATTGGTTCGGTGATGTGGAACCTTAGAACAACTTGTTATGAGATTACAACTAATTATCAGTGAATGGTTGACCGATTCGGTGATGTGGAACCTCAGAATGCCTTGTTATGAGATTAAAACTCATTATCAGCATATGGTTGACTGATTTGGTGATGTGGAAGCTCAGAATGGCTTGTTATGAGTTTACAACTCATTATCAGTGAATGATTGACTGATTTAGCGATGTGGAACCTTAGAACAGCTTGTTATGAGATTACAGCTTATTATCAACGAATGGTTGACCGAGTCAGTGATGTGTAACCTCAGAATGGCTTGTTATGAGATTACAACTCATTATTAGCAAATGATTGACCGATTCGGTGATGTGGAAGCTCAGAACAGCTTGTTATGAGATTGCAGCTCATTCTAAATGAACGGTTGACCAATTTGGCGATGTGGAACTTTAGAACAACTTGTTATGAGATTACAGCACATTATCAATGTATGGTTGACCGATTTGGCGATGTGGAAGCTCAGAACGGCTTGTTATGAGACTGCAAGTCATTATCATTGAACGGTTGATTGATTCGGCGATGTGGAAGCTCAGAACAGCTTGTTATGAGATTACAACTCATCATCATCGAACGGTTGATCGATTCGGCGATGTGGAAGCTCAGAATGGCTTGTTATGAGATTGCAAGTCATTATCATCAAACGGT
>MU224059.1:372882-385174 GCA_018584345.1 Thuja plicata | reverse complement strand
CTCAGAACAGCTTGTTATGAGATTACAACTCATCATCATCGAACGGTTGATCGATTCGGCGATGTGGAAGCTCAGAACGGCTTGTTATGAGATTGCAAGTCATTATCATTGAACGGTTGATCGATTCGGCGATGTGGAAGCTCAGAACAGCTTGTTATGAGATTACAACTCATCATCATTAAACAGTTGATGGATTCGGCGATGTGGAAGCTCAGAACAGCTTGTTATGAGATTGCAGCTTATTATCATCTAACAATTAACCGATTCGGTGATGTGGAAGCTCAGAATGGCTTGTTATGAGATTACAACTCATTTTCATTGAACAGTTGATCGATTCGGCGATGTGGAAGCTCAGAATAGCTTGTTATGATATTACAGTTGATTATCATTGAACGATTGATTGATTCGGTGATGTGGAAGCCCAGAACGGCTTGTTATGAGATTATAACTCATTTTCATTGAACGGTTGATCGATTCGGCGATGTGGAAGCTCAAAATAGCTTGTTATGAGATTACAACTCATTATCATTGAACGATTGATCGATTCGGCGATGTTGAAGCTCAGAATAGATTGTTATGAGATTACAACTCATTATCATCGAACGGTTGATCCATTTGGCGATGTGGAAGCTTAGAATGGCTTGTTATAAGATTACAACTCATTATCATTGAACGGTTGACCAATTTGGCGATGTGGAAGCTCAAAACGGCTTATTATGAGATTACAACTCATTTTCATTGAACAGTTGATCGATTCGGCGATGTGGAAGCTCAGAACATCTTGTTATGAGATTGTAGCTGATTATCATCAAAGGATTGACCGATTCGGCGATGTGGAA
This sequence comes from Thuja plicata, assembly GCA_018584345.1. Classification (NCBI taxonomy): domain Eukaryota; kingdom Viridiplantae; phylum Streptophyta; class Pinopsida; order Cupressales; family Cupressaceae; genus Thuja; species Thuja plicata. The sequence continues at coordinate 384,335 of MU224059.1, read as the reverse complement.
GCTTAGAACAGCTTGTTATGAGATTGCAACTCATCATCATCGAACGGTTGATCGATTTGGTGATGTGGAAGCTCAGAATGGCTTGTTATGAGATTGCAAGTCATTATCATCGAACGGTTAATCGATTCGGCGATGTGGAAGCTCAGAACAGCTTGTTATGAGATTACAACTCATTATCATCGAACGGTTGATCGATTTAGTGATGTGGAAGCTCAGAACGGCTTGTTATGAGATTACAAATCATTGTCATCGAACGGTTGACCAATTTGGCGATGTGGAAGCTCAGAACGGCTTGTGATGAGATTACAACTAATTATCATCGGATGGTTGATCGATTCGGCGATGTGGAAGCTCAGAACAACTTGTTATGAGATTACAACTCATCATCATCGAATGGTTGATCAATTCGGCGATGTGGAAGCTTAGAACGGCTTGTTATGAGATTGCAAGTCATTATCATTGAATGGTTGATCGATTAAGCAATGTGGAAGCTCAGAACAGCTTGTTATGAGATTACAACTCATCATCATTGAACGGTTGATGGATTCGGCGATGTGGAAGCTCAGAACAGCTTGTTATGAGATTGCAGCTGATTATCATCGAACGATTGACTGATTCAGGTATGTGGAAGCTCAGAACGGCTTGTTATGAGATTACAACTCATTTTCATCGAATGGTTGATCGAGTCGGCGATGTGGAAGCTTAGAACAGCTTGTTATGAGATTGCAGCTGATTATCATCAAACAATTGACCGATTTGGCGATGTGGAAGCTCAGAATAGCTTGTTATGAGATTACAACTGATTATCATCGAACGGTTGATCGATTCGGTGATGTGGAAGCTTAGAACGGCTTGTTATAAGATTACAACTCATTGTCATCGAACGGTTGACCAATTCGGCGATGTGGAAGCTAAGAACGGTTTGTTATGAGATTACAACTCATTATCATCGAACAGTTGATTGGTTCGGCGATGTGGAAGATCAGAAGAACTTGTTATGAGATTACAACTCATCATCATCGAACGGTTGATCGATTCGATTATGTGGAAGCTCAGAACGGCTTGTTATGAGATTGCAAGTCATTATCATCGAACGGTTGATCGAGTCGGCGATGTGGAAGCTTAGAACAGCTTGTTATGAGATTACAACTCATCAATCATTGAACGGTTGATGGATTCGGCGATGTGGAAGCTCAGAATAGCTTGTTATGAGATTACAGCTGATTATCATCAAACGATTGACCGATTCGGCGATGTGGAAGCTCAGAATAGCTTGTTATGAGATTACAACTCATTTTCATCGAACGGTTGATTGATTCGGTGATGTGGAAGCTCAAAATAGCTTGTTATGAGATTGTAGCTGATTATCATCAAACGATTGACCGATTCGGCGATGTGGAAGCTTAGAACGGCTTGTTATGAGATTACAACTCATTGTCATCAAACGGTTGATCGATTTGGCGATGTGGAAGCTCAGAATAGCTTGTTATGAGATTACAATTCATTATCATCAAACGGTTGATCGATTCAGTGATGTGGATGCTCAGAATAGCTTGTTATCAGATTACAACTCATTATCATCGAATGGTTGATCGATTCGGTGATGTGGAAGCTCAGAACGGCTTGTTATGAGATTACAACTCATTGTCATCGAACGGTTGACCAATTCGGCGATGTGGAAGCTCAGAACAGCTTGTTATGAGATTAAAACTCATTATCATCGAATGGTTGATCGATTCGGCGATGTGGAAGCTCAGAACAGCTCGTTATGAGATTACAACTCATCATCATCAAACGGTTGATTGATTCGGCGATGTGGAAGCTCAGAATGGCTTGTTATGAGATTGCAAGTCATTATCATCGAACGGTTGATCGATTCGGCGATGTGGAAGCTCATAACAGCTTGTTATGAGATTACAACTCATTATCATCAAACGGTTGATCCATTCAGTGATGTGGAACCTCATAATGGATTATTATGAGATTACAACTCATTGTCATCAAACAGTTGACCAATTTGGTGATGTGGAAGCTCAGAACAGCTTGTTATGAGATTACAACTCATTATCATCAAACGGTTGATTGATTCGGTGATGTGGAAGCTCAGAACACCTTGTTATGAGATTACAACTCATCATCATCGAACGGTTGATCGATTTGGTGATGTGGAAGCTTAGAATGGCTTGTTATGAGCTTGCAAGTCATTATCATCGAACGGTTGATCGATTCAGCGATGTGGAAGCTCAGAATAGCTTGTTATGAGATTACAACTCATTATCATCGAACGGTTGATCAATTCGGTGATGTGGAAGCTTAGAACGGCTTGTTATGAGATTACAACTCATTGTCATCGAATGGTTGACCAATTCGGTGATGTGGAAGCTCAGAACGGCTTGTTATGAGATTACCACTCATTATCATCGAACGGTTGATCGATTCAGTGATGTGGAAGCTGAGAACAGCTTGTTATGAGATTACAACTCATCATCATCAAACGGTTGATCGATTTGGCGATGTGGAAGCTCAGAACGGCTTGTTATGAGATTGCAAGTCATTATCATTGAACGGTTGATCGATTCGGTGATGTGGAAGCTCAGAAAAACTTGTTATGAGATTACAACTCATCATCATTCAACGGTTGATGGATTTCGCGATGTGGAAGCTCAGAACAGCTTGTTATGAGATTGCAGCTGATTATCATCGAACGATTGACCGATTCGGTGATGTGGAAGCTCAGAACGGCTTGTTATGAGATTACAACTCATTTTCTTCGAACGATTGATCGATTCGGCGATGTGGAAGCTCAAAATTGCTTGTTATGAGATTACAACTCATTGTCATCGAATGGTTGATCGATTCGGTGATGTGGAAGCTCAGAATAGCTTGTTATGAGATTACAACTCATTATCATCAAACGGTTGATCGATTCAGCGATGTGGAAGCTCAGAACAACTTGTTATGAGATTACAACTCATTATTATCGAACGGTTGATCGATTCAGTGATGTGGAAGCTCACAATGGCTTGTTATAAGATTACAACTCATTGTCATCAAACGGTTGACCAATTCGGTGATGTGGAAGCTCAGAATGGCTTGTTATGAGATTACAACTCATTATCATCGAACAGTTGATTGATTCTGCGATGTGGAAGCTCAGAACAGCTTATTATGAGATTACAACTCATCATCATTGAATGGTTGATCGAGTCAGCGATGTGGAAGCTCAGAATGGCTTGTTATGAGACTGCAAGTCATTATCATCGAATGGTTGATCGATTCAGCGATGTGGAAGCTCAAAATAGCTTGTTATGAGATTACAACTCATCATCATTGAACGGTTGATCGATTCGGCAATGTGGAAGCTCAGAACAGCTTGTTATGAGATTGCAAGTCATTATCATCAAACGGTTGATCGATTCAGCGATGTGGATGCTCAGAAAAGCTTGTTATGAGATTACAACTCATTATCATCGAACGGTTGATCGATTCGGTGATGTGGAAGCTCAAAACGGCTTGTTATGAGATTACAACTCATTGTCATCGAATGGTTGACCAATTCGGCGATGTGGAATTTCAGAACAGCTTGTTATGATATTACAACTCATTATCATCGAACGGTTAATCGATTCGGCGATGTAAAAGCTCAGAATAGCTTGTTATGAGATTACAACTCATCATCATTGAACGGTTGATCGATTCGGCGATGTGGAAGCTCAGAATAGCTTGTTATGAGATTACAAGTCATTATCATCAAATGGTTGATCGATTCAGTGATGTGGAAGCTCAGAAAAGCTTGTTATGAGATTACAACTAATCATCATCAAACAGTTGATGGATTCGGTGATGTGGAAGCTCAGAACAGCTTGTTATGAGATTGCAGCTGATTATCATCGAATGATTGACCGATTTGGTGATGTGGAAGCTTAGACTGGCTTGTTATGAGATTATAGCTCATTGTCATCAAACGGTTGATCAATTCGGCGATGTGGAAGCTCAGAATAGCTTGTTATGAGATTGCAGCTGATTATCATCGAACGATTGTCCGATTCGGCGATGTGGAAGCTTAGAACGGCTTGTTACGAGATTACAACTCATTGTCATCAAATGGTTGATCAATTTGGTGATGTGGAAGCTTAGAACAGCTTGTTATGATATTACAACTCATTATCATCAAACGGTTGATCGATTCGGCGATGTGGAAGCTCAGAACAGCTTGTTATGAGATTGCAGTTGATTATCATCAAACGGTTAATCGATTCGGTGATGTGGAAGCTCAGAATGGCTTGTTATGAGATTACAACTCATTTTCATTGAACGGTTGATCAATTCGGTGATGTGGAAGCTCAGAATAGCTTGCTATGAGATTACAACTCATTATCATCGAACAGTTGATCGATTCGGCGATGTGGAAGCTCAGAACAGCTTGTTATGAGATTGCAGCTGATTATCATCGAACGGTTGATCAATTCGGTGATGTTGAAGCTTAGAACAGCTTGTTATGAGTTTACAACTCATTATCATCGAATGGTTGATCGATTCGGCAATGTGGAAGCTCAGAACAGCTTGTTATGAGATTACAGCTCATCATCATCAAACGGTTGATCGATTCGGTGATGTGGAACCTCAGAACAGCTTGTTATTAGATTACAGCTGATTGTCATCAAACGGTTGATCAATTCGGCAATGTGGAAGCTTAGAACAGCTTGTTATGAGATTATAACTCATTGTCATCGAACGGTTGACCGATTCGGCGATGTGGAAGCTCAAAACAGCTTGTTATGAGATTGTAGCTGATTATCATCGAATGATTGACCGATTCGGCGATGTGGAAGCTCAGAACGGCTTGTTATGAGATTACAACTCATTGTCATTGAATGGTTGATTGATTTGGTGATGTGGAAGCTTAGAACAGCTTATTATGAGATTACAACTCATTATTATCGAACGGTTGATCGATTCGGCGATGTGGAATCTCAGAATAGCTTGTCATGAGATTGCAGCTGATTATCATCGAACGGTTGATCGATTCGGTGATGTGGAAGCTCAGAATGGCTTGTTATGAGATTAAAACTCATTGTCATCGAACGGTTGATCAATTCGGCGATGTGGAAGCTCAGAACAGCTTGTTATGAGATTACAACTCATTATCATCGAATGGTTGATCGATTCGGCAATGTGGAAGCTCAGAATAGCTTGTTATGAGATTACAACTCATTATCATCAAACGGTTGATCGATTCAGCAATGTGGAAGCTTAGAACGGCTTGTTATGAGATTACAACTCATTGTGATCAAACGGTTGACCAATTCAGTGATGTGGAAGCTTAGAACAGCTTTTTATGAGATTACAACTCATTATCATCGAACAGTTGATCGATTCGGCAATGTGGAAGCTCAGAACAACTTGTTATGAGATTACAACTCATCATCATGGAACGGTTGATCGATTTAGTGATGTGGAATCTTAGAAAAGGTTGTTATGAGATTGCAAGTCATTATCATCGAACGGTTGATCGATTCGGCAATGTGGAAGCTCAGAATAGCTTGTTATGAGATTACAACTAATAATCATCAAACGGTTGATGGATTCGGCGATGTGGAAGCTCAGAATAGCTTGTTATGAGATTACAGCTGATTATCATGGAATGATTGACCGATTCGGCAATGTGGAAGCTCAGAACGGCTTGTTATGAGATTACAACTCATTCTCATCAAACGGTTGATCAATTCGGTGATGTGGAAGCTCAGAACGGCTTGTTACAAGATTACAACTCATTATCATTAAACGGTTGACCAATTCAGTGATGTGAAAGCTCAGAACAGCTTGTTATGAGATTACAACTCATTATCATCAAACGGTTGATCGATTCCGCAATGTCAAAGCTCAGAATAGCTTCTTATGAGATTGCAGTTAATTATCATCGAAAGGTTGATCGATTCGGTGATGTGGAAGCTCAGAACGGCTTGTTATGAGATTAAGACTCATTGTCATCGAACGGTTGACCAATTCGGCGATGTGGAAGCTCAGAATGGCTTGTTATGAGATTACAACTCATTATCATCGAATGGTTGATCGATTAGGTGATGTGGAAGCTCAGAACAACTTGTTATGAGATTACAACTCATCATCATCGAACGGTTGATCGATTCAGTGATGTGGAAGCTTAGAATAGCTTGTTATGAGATTGCAAGTCATTATCATCGAACGGTTGATCAATTCAGCGATGTGGAAGCTCAGAATAGCTTGTTATGAGATTACAACTCATCACCAATGAATGGTTGATCGATTCAGCGATGTGGAACCTCAGAACAGCTTGTTATGAGATTGCAGCTGATTATCATCAAACTGTTGATCGATTCGGCAATGTGGAAGCGCAGAACAGGTTGTTATGAGATTAAAACTCATTATCATCGAACGGTTGATCAATTCGGCGATGTGGAAGCTCAGAACAACTTGTTATGAGATTGCAGCTGATTATGATCAAACGGTTGATCGATTCGTTGATGTGAAAGCTTAGAACGGCTTGTTATGAGATTACAGCTCATTGTCATCGAACGGTTGACCGATTTGGCAATGTGGAAGCTCAGAATGGCTTGTTATGAGATTACAGCTCATTATCATTGAATCGTTGATCGATTCGGTGATGTGGAAGCTCTACGAGATTACAACTCATTATCATCGAACGGTTGATCAATTCAGCAATGTGGAAGCTCAGAACAGCTTGTTATGAGATTACAACTCATTATCATCGAACGGTTGATTGATTTGGCGGTGTGGAAGCTCAGAATAGCTTGTTATGAGATTACAACTCATTGTCATCAAACGGTTGATCGATTCGGCAATGTGGAAGCTCAGAACAGCTTGTTATGAGATTGCAGCTGATTATCATCGAATGATTGACCGATTCGGCGATGTGGAAGCTTAGAACGGCTTGTTATGAGATCACAACTCATTGTCATAGAATGGTAAATCGATTCGGCGATGTGGAAGCTCAGAACAGCTTGTTATGAGATTACAACTCATTATCATCAAACGGTTGATCGATTCGGTGATGTGGAAGCTCAGAACAGCTTGTTATGAGATTGCAGCTAATTATCGTCGAACACTTGATCGATTCGGCAATGTGGAAGCTCAGAACGGCATGTTATGAGATTACAACTCATTGTCATCGAACGGTTGACCAATTTGGTGATGTGGAAGCTCAAAACGGCTTGTTATGATATTACAACTCATTATCATCGAACGGTTGATCGATTCGGCAATGTGGAAGGTCAGAATATCTTGTTATGAGATTACAACTCATCATCATCGAACGGTTGATCAATTCGGTGATGTGGAAGCTCAGAATAGCTTGTTATAAGATTACAAGTCATTATCATCGAATGGTTGATTGATTCGGCGATGTGGAAGCTCAGAACAGCTTGTTATGAGATTACAACTAATCATCATCGAACAGTTGATGGATTCTGCGATGTGGAAACTTAGGACAGCTTGTTATGTGATTGCAGCTGATTATCATCAAACGATTGACCAATTTGGTGATGTGGAAGCTCAGAACGGCTTGTTATGATATTACAACTCATTGTCATTGAACGGTTGATCGATTCGGCGATGTGGAAGCTCAGAACAGCTTGTTATGAGATTGCAGCTGATTATCATCGAATGATTGACCAATTCGGCAATGTGGAAGCTCAAAACGGCTTGTTATGAGATTACAACTCATTGTCATCGAACGGTTGATCGATTCGGCAATGTGGAAGCTCAGAACAGCTTGTTAAGAGATTACAACTCATTATCATTGACCGGTTGATCGATTCAGCGATGTGGAAGCTTAGAACAGCTTGTTATGAGATTGCAGCTGATTATCATCGAACGGTTGATCGATTTGGTAATGTGGAAGCTCAGAATGGCTTGTTATGAGATTACAACTCATTATCATCGAACAGTTGATCGATTCGCCGATGTGGAAGCTCAGAATAGCTAGTTATGAGATTACAACTCATTATCATCGAACGATTGACCGATTCGGCGATGTGGAAGCTCAGAACGGCTTGTTACGAGATTACAACTCATTGTCATCGAATGGTTGATCGATTCGGTGATGTGGAACGTCAGGACAGCTTGTTATGAGATTGCAGCTGATTATCATTGAATGATTGACTGATTCGGCAATGTGGAAGCTCAGAATGGCTTTTTATGAGATTACAACTCATTGTCATCAAACGGTTGATCGATTTGGTGATGTGGAAGCTCAGAACAGATTGTTATGAGATTGCAGCTGATTATCGTCAAATGATTGACCGATTCAGTGATGTGGAAGTTCAGAATGGCATGTTACGAGATTACAACCCATAGTCATCAAACGGTTGATCGATTCAGCGATGTGGAAGCTCAAAACAGCTTGTTATGAGATTAGATTTCATTATCATCGAATGATTGATCGATTCGGTGATGTGGAAGCTCAGAACAGCTTGTTATGAGATTGTAGCTGATTATGATCGAACGGTTGATCGATTCGGTGATGTGGAAGCTCAAAATGGCTTGTTATGAGATTACAACTCATTGTCATCGAACGGTTGACCAATTCGGTGATGTGGAAGCGCAGAATAGCTTGTTATGAGATTACAACTCATTGTCATCGAATGGTTGATCGATTCGGTGATGTGGAAGCTCAGAACAGCTTGTTATGAGATTAAAACTCATTATCATTGAACGGTTGATCAATTCGGTGATGTGGAAGCTCAGAATAGCTTGTTATGAGATTGCAGCTGATTATGATCGAACGGTTGATCGATTCGGCGATGTAAAAGTTTAGAACGGCTTGTTATGAGATTACAACTCATTGTCATCGAACGGTTGACCGATTCGGCAATGTGGAAGCTCAGAATGGCTTGTTATGAGACTACAACTCATTATCATTGAACCATTGATCAATTTAGCGATGTGGAAGCTCTATGAGATTACAACTCATTATCATCGAACGGTTGATCAATTCGGCGATGTGGAAGCTCAGAACAGCTTGTTATGAGATTACAACTCATTATCATCGAACGGTTGATTGATTCAGCGGTGTGGAAGCTCAGAATGGCTTGTTATGAGATTACAACTCATTGTCATCGAACGGTTGATCGATTCGGCAATGTGGAAGCTCAGAATAGCTTGTTATGAGATTATAGCTAATTATCATCGAACGATTGACCGATTCGGCGATGTGGAAGCTCAGAACGGCTTGTTATGAGATCACAACCCATTGTCATCGAATGGTAAATTGATTCGGCAATGTGGAAGCTCAGAACAGCTTGTTATGAGATTACAACTCATTATCATCAAACGGTTGATCGATTCGGCGATGTGGAAGCTCAGAACAACTTGTTATGAGATTGCAGCTAATTATCATCGAACACTTGATCGATTCGGCAATGTGGAAGCTCAGAATGGCTTGTTATGAGATTACAACTCATTGTCATTGAACGGTTGACCAATTCGGTGATGTGGAAGCTCAGAACGGCTTGTTATGATATTACAACTTATTATCATCGAACGGTTGATCGATTCGGCGATGTGGAAGTTCAGAACAGCTTGTTATGAGATTACAACTCATCATCATCAAATGGTTGATCCATTCGGCGATGTGGAAGCACAGAATAGCTTGTTATGAGATTACAAGTCATTATCATCGAATGGTTGATTGATTCGGCGATGTGGAAGCTCAGAATAGCTTGTTATGAGATTACAACTCATCATCATCGAACGATTGATGGATTCTGTGATGTGGAAACTCAGAACAGCTTGTTATGAGATTGTAGCTGATTATCATCGAATGATTGACCGATTTGGCGATGTGGAAGCTCAGAACGGCTTGTTATGAGATTACAACTCATTGTCATTGAACGGTTGATCGATTCGGCGATGTGGAAGCTCAGAACAGCTTGTTATGAGATTGCAGCTGATTATCATCGAATGATTGACCGATTCGGCAATGTGGAAGCTCAAAACGGCTTGTTATGAGATTACAACTCATTGTAATGAAATGGTTGATCGATTCAGCGATGTGGAAGCTCATAACAGCTTGTTATGAGATTACAACTCATTATCATTGAACGGTTGATTGATTCAGCGATGTGGAAGCTCAGAACAGCTTGTTAGGAGATTGCAGCTGATTATCATCGAACGGTTGATCGATTCGGTGATGTGGAAGCTCAGAATGGCTTGTTTTGAGATTACAACTCATTTTCATTGAACGGTTGATCAATTTGCCAACGTGGAAGCTTAGAATAGCTTGTTATGAGATTACAACTCATCATCATCGAATGGTTGATCGATTCGGTGATCTGGAACCTCAGAACAAATTTTTATGAGATTGCAGCTGATTATCATCAAATGGTTGATCGATTCGGCGATATGGAAGCTTAGAATATCTTGTTATGAGATTAGAACTCATTATCATTGAACGGTTGATCAATTCAGTGATGTGGAAGCTCAGAATGGCTTGTTATGAGATTACAGCTCATCATCATCAAACAGTTGATCGATTCAGTGATGTGGAACCTCAGAATAGCTTGTTATGAGATTATAGCTAATTGTCATCGAACGGTTGATCGATTTGGCAATGTGGAAGCTCAGAACAGCTTGTTATGAGATTACAACTCATTATCATCGAACGGTTGATTGATTCAGCGATGCGGAAGCTCAGAACAGCTTGTTATGAGATTGCAGCTGATTATCATCGAATGATTAACCGATTCAGCAATGTGGAAGCTCAGAATGGCTTGTTATGAGATTACAACTCATTGTCATCGAACAGTTGATCGATTCGGCGATGTGGAAGTTTAGAATAGCTTGTTATGAGATTGCAACTGATTATCATCAAACGATTGACTGATTCAGCGATGTGGAAGCTCAGAATGGCTTGTTATGAGATTACAACTCATTGTCATCAAACGGTTGATCAATTCGACGATGTGGAAGCTCAGAATAGCTTGTTATGAGATTGCAGCTGATTATCATCGAATGATTGACCGATTCGGTGATGTGGAAGCTCAGAACGGCATGTTACGAGATTACAACTCATAGTCATCGAATGGTTGATCAATTCAGTGATGTGGAAGCTCAGAACAGCTTGTTATGAGATTACATTTCATTATCATCAAACGGTTGATCGATTCGGTGATGTGGAAGCTCAGAACAACTTGTTATGAGATTGCAGCTGATTATGATTGAACGGTTGATCGATTCGGTGATGTGGAAGCTCAAAATAGCTTGTTATGAGATTACAACTCATTGTCATCGAATGGTTGACCAATTCAGCGATGTGGAAGCTCAGAACGGCTTGTTATGAGATTACAACTCATTATCATTGAACGGTTGATCGATTCGGTGATGTGGAAGCTCAGAACAGCTTGTTATGAGATTACAACTCATCATCATCAAACGGTTGATCGATTCGGCGATGT
>MU224059.1:346157-372832 GCA_018584345.1 Thuja plicata | reverse complement strand
TCATCAAACGGTTGATCGATTCGGCGATGTGGAAGCTCAAAATAGCTTGTTATGAGATTACAAGTCATTATCATCGAACGGTTGATCGATTCGGCGATGTGGAAGCTCAGAATAGCTTGTTATGATATTACAACTCATCATCATCGAACGGTTGATCAATTCGGTGATGTGGAACCTCAGAATAGCTTGTTATTAGATTGCAGCTGATTATCATCGAACTGTTGATCGATTCGGCAATGTGGAAGCTCAGAATGGCTTGTTATGAGATTACAACTCATTATCATTGAACAGTTGATCGATTTGGCGATGTTGAAGCTCAGAACAGCTTGTTATGAGATTACAACTCATTATCATCAAATGGTTGATCGATTCGGCGATGTGGAAGCTTAGAACAGCTTGTTATGAGATTGCAGTTGATTATCATCGAATGGTTGATCGATTCGGCGATGTAGAAGCTTAGAATGGCTTGTTATGAGATTACAACTCATTATCATCAAACGGTTGACCGATTCGGCGATGTGGAAGCTCAGAACGGCTTCTTATGAGATTACAGCTCATTATCATCGAACGGTTGATCGATTTGGCAATGTGGAAGCTCAGAATGACTTGTTATGAGATTACAACTCATTGTCATCGAACGGTTGATCAATTTGGCGATGTGGTAGCTCACAATAGCTTGTTGTCAGATTACAACTCATTATCATCGAACGGTTGATCGATTCGGCAGTGTGGGAGCTCAGAACAGCTTGTTATGAGATTACAACTCATTGTCATCGAACGGTTGATTGATTCAACAATGTGGAAGCTCAGAACAACTTGTTATGAGATTGCAGCTGATTATCATCGAATGATTGACCGATTTAGCAATGTGGAAGCTCAGAATAGCTTGTTATAAGATTACAACTCATTGTCATCGAACAGTTGATCGATTCGGGGATGTGGAAGCTCAGAACAGCTTGTTATGAGATTACAACTCATTATCATCAAATGGTTGATCGATTCGGCAATGAGGAAGCTCAGAATAGGTTGTTATGAGATTGCAGCTAATTATCATCGAATGGTTGATCGATTCGGTGATGTGGAAGCTCAGAATGGCTTTTTATGAGATTACAACTCATTATCATCGACCGGTTGACCAATTCAGCAATGTGGAAGCTCAGAACAGCTCTCTATGAGATTACAACTCATTATCATCAAATGGTTGATCGATTCGGCGATGTGGAAGCTCAGAATAGCTTGTTATGAGATTGTAGCTAATTATTATCAAACGGTTGATCGATTCAGCGATGTGGAAGCTCAGAACGGCTTTTTATGAGATTACAACTCTTTATCATCAACTGGTTGACCAATTCGGCAATGTGGAAGCTCAGAATAGCTTGTTATGAGATTACAACTCATTATCTTCAAACGGTTGATCGATTCGGTGATGTGGAAGCTCAAAACAGCTTGTTATGAGATTACAACTCATCATCATCGAATGGTTGATCGATTCGGCGATGTGGAAGCTCAGAACAGCTTGTTATAAGATTACAAGTCATTATCATTGAATGGTTGATTGATTCAGTGATGTGGAAGCTCAGAACAACTTGTTATGAGATTACAACTCATCATCATCGAACGGTTGATGGATTTGGCGATGTGGGAGCTTAGAACAGCTTGTTATGAGATTGCAGCTGATTATCATCGAACGATTGATCGATTTGGTGATCTGGAAGCTCAGAATGGCTGTTTATGAGATTACAACTCATTGTCATTGAACGGTTGATCAATTCGGCAATGTGGAAGCTCAGAATAGCTTGTTATGAGATTGCAGCTGATTATCATCAAATGATTGACCGATTCGGCAATGTGGAAGCTCAGAACGGCTTGTTACGAGATTACAACTCATTGTGATGGAACGGTTGATCGATTCGGCGATGTGGAAGCTCAGAACAGCTTGTTATGAGATTATAACTCATTATCATCGAACAGTTGATCGATTTGGCTATGTGGAAGCTCAGAACAGCTTGTTATGAGATTGTAGCTGATTATCATCGAACGGTTGATCGATTGAGTGACGTGGAAGCTCAGAATGGCTTGTTATGAGATTACAACTCATTGTCATCAAACGGTTGATCAATTTGGCGATGTGGAAGCTCAGAACAACTTGTTTTGAGATTACAACTCATTATCATCGAACGGTTGATCGATTCAGCGATGTGGAAGCTCAGAACAGCTTGTTATGAGATTGCAGCTGATTATCAATCAACGGTTGATCGATTTGGCGATGTGGAAGCTTAGAACAGCTTGTTATGAGATTACAACTCATTATCATTGGACAGTTGATCGATTCAGTGATGTGGAAGCTCAGAATAGCTTGTTATGAGATTACAGCTCATCATCATCGAATGGTTGATCAATTCGGCGATGTGGAACCTCAGAACAGCTTGTTATGAGATTGCAGGTAATTGTCATTGAATGGTTGATCGATTCGGCAATGTGTAAGCTTAGAATAGCTTGTTATGAGATTACAACTCATTGTCATCGAACGGTTGATCGATTCGGGGATGTGGAAGCTCAGAACAGCTTGTTATGAGATTGCAGCTGATTATCATCGAATGATTGACCGATTCGGTGATGTTGAAGCTCAGAACGGCTTGTTGCGAGATTACAACTCATTGTCTTCGAATGGTTGATCAATTCAGCGATGTGGAAGCTCAGAACAGCTTGTTATGAAATTACAACTCATTATCATCGAACGGTTGATCGATTCGGTGATGTGGAAGCTTAGAACAGCTTGTTATGAGATTGCAACTGATTATCATCAAACGGTTGATCGATTCGGTGATGTGGAAGCTCAAAACGGCTTGTTATGAGATTACAACTCATTGTCATTGAATAGTTGATCAATTCAGTGATGTGGAAGCTCAGAACAACTTGTTATGAGATTACAACTCATTATCATCGAACGGTTGATCGATTCAGTAATGTGGAAGCTCAGAACAGCTTGTTATGAGATTGCAGCTGATTATCATCGAACGGTTGATTGATTCGGTGATGTGGAAGCTTAGAACAGCTTGTTATGAGATTACAACTCATTATTATTGAACGGTTGATCGATTCGGCGATGTGGAAGCTCAGAATGGCTTGTTATGAGATTACAGGTCATCATCATCAAACGGTTGATCGATTCGGTGATGTGGAACCTCAGAATAGCTTGTTATGAGATTGCAGCTGATTGTCATCGAACGGTTGATCGATTCGGCAATGTGGAAGCTCAGAATGGCTTGTTATGAGATTACAACTCATTTTCATCAAATGATTGATCGATTCGGTGATGTGGAAGCTTAGAACAGCTTGTTATGAGATTCCAACTCATTATCATCGAACGGTTGATCGATTTGGCGATGTGGAAGCTCAGAACAACTTGTTATGAGATTGCAGCTGATTATCATCAAATGGTTGATCGATTCAGTGATGTGGAAGCTTAGAATGGCTTGTTATGAGATTACAACTCATTATCATCGAACAGTTGACCGATTTGGCGATGTGGAAGCTCAGAACAGCTTGTTATGAGATTACAGCTCATTATCATCAAACGGCTGATCGATTCGGTGATGTGGAAGCTCAAAATAGCTTGTTATGAGATTATAACTCATTATCATCGAATAGTTGATTGATTCGGTGATGTGGAAGCTCAGAGCGGCTTGTTATGAGATTACAACTCATTGTCATCGAACGATTGACCAATTCGGCGATGTGGAAGCTCAGAATGGCTTATTATGAGATTACAACTCATTATCATCGAACGGTTGATCGATTCGGCGATGTGGAAGGTTTATAACAGCTTGTTATGAGATTACAACTCATCATCATCAAAGGGTTGATCGATTCGGTGATGTGGAACCTCAGAATAGCTTGTTATGAGATTGTAGCTGATGATCATCGAACGGTTGATCGATTCGGCGATGCGGAAGCTCAGAATGGCTTGTTATAAGATTACAACTTATTATCATCAAACGGTTGATCGATTTGGTGATGTGGAAGCTCAGAAAAGCTTGTTATGAGATTACAACTCATTATCATCGAATGGTTGATCGATTTGGTGATGTGGAAGCTTAGATTGGCTTGTTATGAGATTACAACTCATTGTCATCGAACGGTTGTTTGATTCGGCGATGTGGAAGCTCAGAACGGCTTGTTATGAGATTACAACTCATTATCATCGAACGGTTGATCGATTCGGCGATGTGGAAGCTCAGAATAGCTTGTTATGAGATTACAACTCATCATCATCGAACGGTTGATCGATTCAGTGATGTGGAAGCTCAGAACAGCTTGTTATAAGATTACAACTCATTATCATCAAATAGTTAATCGATTTGGTGATGTGGAAGCTCAGAACAGCTTGTTATGAGATTACAACTCATCATCATCGAGCGGTTGATCGATTCAGCGATGTGGAACCTCAGAACAGCTTGTTATGAGATTACAGCTGATTATCATTGAATAGTTGATCGATTCGGTGATGTGGAAGCTCAGAACAGCTTGTTATTCAATTATAACTCATTGTCATCGAACGGTTGATCGATTCGGCGATGTGGAACCTCAGAATAGCTTGTTATGAGATTGCAGCTGATTGTCATCGAATGATTTATCTATTCGGCAATGTGGAAGCTCATAACAGCTTGTTATGAGATTACAACTCATTGTCATTGAACGGTTGATCGATTCGGCGATGTGGAAGCTCAGAACAACTTGTTATGGGATTACAACTCATTATCATTGAACGGTTGATCGATTCGGCGATGTGGAAGCTCAGAACAACTTGTTATGAGATTGCAGCTGATTATCATCGAATGGTTGATCGATTTGGCAATGTGGAAGCTTAGAACGGCTTGTTATGAGATTACAACTCATCATCATCAAAGGGTTGATCGATTCGGTGATGTGGAACCTCAGAATAGCTTGTTATGAGATTGTAGCTGATGATCATCGAACGGTTGATCGATTCGGCGATGTGGAAGCTCAGAATCGCTTGTTATGAGATTACAACTAATTGTCATCGAACAGTTGATCGATTCGGTGATGTGGAAGCTCAGAAAAGCTTGTTATAAGATTACAACTCATTATCATCGAATGGTTGATCGATTCGGTGATGTGGAAGCTTAGATTGGCTTGTTATGAGATTAAAACTCATTGTCATCGAACGGTTGTCTGATTTGGCGATGTGAAAGCTCAGAACGGCTTGTTATGAGATTACAACTCATTATCATCGAACGGTTGATCGATTTGGCGATGTTGAAGCTCAAAATAGCTTGTTATGAGATTACAACTCATCATCATCGAACGGTTGATCGATTTGGTGATGTGGAAGCTCAGAACAGCTTGTTATAAGATTACAACTCATTATAATCAAACGGTTAATTGATTTTGTGATGTGGAAGCTCAGAACAGCTTGTTATGAGATTACAACTCATCATCATCGAGCGGTTGAGCAATTCGGCGATGTGGAACCTCAAAACAGCTTGTTATGGGATTACAGCTGATTATCATCGAACGGTTGATCGATTCGGTGATGTGGAAGCTCAGAAGGGCTTGTTATGAGATTATAACTCATTGTCATCGAACAGTTGATCGATTCGGCGATGTGGAACCTCAAAATAGCTTGTTATGAGATTGCAGCTGATTGTCAACGAACAGTTTATCTATTCGGCAATGTGGAAGCTCATAACAGCTTGTTATGAGATTGCAACTCATTATCATCGAACGGTTGATTGATTCGGCGATGTGGAAGCTCAGAACAACTTGTTATGGGATTACAACTCATTATCATTGAACAGTTGATCAATTCGGCGATGTGGAAGCTTAGAACAACTTGTTATGAGATTGCAGCTGATTATCATCGAATGGTTGATCGATTTGGCAATGTGGAAGCTTAGAATGGCTTGTTATGAGATTACAAGTCATTATCATCGAATGGTTAACCGATTCGGCAATGTGGAAGCTTAGAAGGGCTTGTTATGAGATTACAGCTCATTATCATCGAACGATTGATCGATTTGGTGATGTGGAAGCTCAGAATAGCTTGTTATGAGATTACAACTCATCATCATCAAATGGTTGATCGATTCGGTGATGTGGAAGCTCAGAACAACTTGTTATGAGATTAAAACTCATTATCATTGAATGGTTGATCGATTCGGCGATGTGGAAGCTCAGAACAACTTGTTATGAGATTGCAGCTGATTATCATCAAACGGTTGATCGATTTGGTGATGTGGAAGCTCAGAATGACTTGTTATGAGATTACAACTCATTGTCATCGAATGGTTGACCGATTCAACAATGTGGAAGTTTAGAATGGCTTGTTATGAGATTACAACTCATTATCATCAAACGGTTGATCGATTCGGTGATGTGGAAGCTCAGAAGAACTTGTTGTGAGTTTACAACTCATCATAATCAAATGGTTGATCAATTTGCTGATGTGGAAGCTCAGAATAGCTTGTTATGAGATTACAACTCATTATCATCGAACAGTTGATCGATTCGGCGATGTGGAAGCTCAGAACAGCTTGTTATGAGATTACAAATCATCATCATCGAACGGTTGATCGATTCGGCTTTGTGGAAGCTCAGAACAGCTTGTTATGAGATTACAACTCATTACCATCGAACGGTTGATCGATTCGGTGATGTTGAAGCTCAGAACAGCTTGTTATGAGATTACAACTCATCATCATCAAACGGTTGATTGATTCGGTGATCTGGAACCTCAAAACAGCTTGTTATGAGATTGCAGCTGATTATCATCGAACGGTTGATCGATTTGGCGATGTAGAAACTCAGACTGGCTTGTTATGAGATTATAACTCATTGTCATCGAACAGTTGATCAATTCAGCGATGTGGAAGCTCAGAATAGCTTGTTATGAGATTATAACTCATTATCATCGAACGGTTGATCGATTCGGTGATGTGGAACCTCAGAATGGCTTGTTATGAGATTGCAGCTGATTATCATCGAACGGTTGAACGATTTGGAGATGTGGAACCTCAGAACGGCTTGTTATGAGATTACAACTCATTGTCATCGAACGATTGATTGATTCGGTGATGTGGAAACTTTGAATAGCTTGTTATGAGATTTTAACTCATTGTCATCGAACGATTGATCGATTCGGCGATGTTGAAGCTCAGAATAGCTTGTTATGAGATTACAACTCATTATCATCGAACGGTTGATCGATTTGGTGATGTGGAACCTCAGAATAGCTTGTTATGAGATTGCAGCTGATTAACATCGAATGGTTGACCGATTCAACAATGTGGAAGCTCAGAACAGCTTGTTATGAGATTACAACTCATTGTCATCAAATGGTTGATCGATTTGGTGATGTGGAAGCTAAGAATAACTTGTTATGAGATTACACCTCATTATCATTGAACTGTTGATCAATTCGGCGATGTGGAACCTCAGAATAGCTTGTTATGAGATTCCAAGTGATTATCATTGAATGGTTGACCGATTCGGCAATGTGGAACCTAAGAATGGCTTGTTATGAGATTACAACTCATTGTTATCGAACAGTTGATCGATTCAGCGATGTGCAAGCTTAGAACAGCTTGTTATGAGATTACAACTCATTGTCATCAAACGGTTGATCGATTCGGCGATGTGGAAGCTCAGAATAGCTTGTTATGAGATTACAACTCATTATCATCGAACGGTTGACCGATTCAGCGATGTGAAACCTCATAACAGCTTGTTATGAGATTGCAGCTGATTATCATCGAACGGTTGACCGATTCGGTTATGTGGAACCTTAGAATGGCTTGTTATGAGATTACAACTCATTGTCATCAAACGGTTGATCAATTCGGCAATGTGGAAGCTCAGAATAGCTTGTTATGAGATTACAACTCATTATCATCAAATGGTTGATCGATTCGGTGATGTGGAACCTCAGAATAGCTTGTTATGAGATTGCAGCTGATTATCATTGAACAGTTGACCAATTTGGCGATGTGGAACCTCAGAATGGCTTGTTATGAGATTAGAACTCATTATCATCAAACGGTTGACCGATTCGGTGATGTGGAAGCTCAGAACAGCTTGTTATGAGATTACAACTCATTGTCATCAAACGGTTGATCGATTCAGTGATGTGGAAGCTCAGAACAGCTTGTTATGAGATTACAAATCATTGTCATCGAACGGTTGATCGATTCGGCGATGTGAAAGCTCAGAACAGCTTGTTATGAGATTACAACTCATTATCATCGAACGGTTGATCAATTCGGCGATGTGGAACCTCAGAACAGCTTGTTATGAGATTGCAGCTGATTATCATCAAACGGTTGACCGATTCGGCGATGTGGAACCTCAGAATGGCTTGTTATCAGATTACAACTCATTGTCATCAAACGGTTGATCAATTCGGCAATGTGGAAGCTCAGAACAGCTTGTTATGAGGTTACAACTCATTGTCATCGAACGGTTGATCGATTCAGCTATGTGGAAGCTTAGAACAACTTGTTATGAGATTACAACTCATTATCATCAAACGGTTGATCGATTCGGTGATGTGGAACCTCATAACAGCTTGTTATGAGATTGCAGCTGATTATCATTGAACGGTTGACCGATTCAGTGATATGGAACCTCAGAATGGCTTGTTATGAGTTTACAACTCATTGTCATCAAACGGTTGATCAATTCGACGATGTGGAAGCTCAGAATAGCTTGTTATGAGATTACAACTCATTGTCATCAAACGGTTGATCGATGCGGTGATGTGGAAGTTCAGAATAGCTTGTTATGAGATTACAACTCATTATCATCGAACGGTTAATCGATTCGGCGATGTGGAACCTCAGAACAATTTGTTATGAGATTACAGCTGATTATCATCAAACGGTTGATCGATTCAGCGATGTGGAACCTCAGAATGGCTTGTTATGAGATTACAACTCATTGTCATCAAATGATTGATCGATTCGGTGATGTGGAAGCTCGGAATAGCTTGTTATGAGATTACAGCTCATTATCATCGAACGGTTGATTGATTCGGTGATGTGGAACCTCAGAACAGGTTGTTATGAGATTGCAGCTGATTATCATCGAACGGTTGACCGATTCGACAATGTGGAACCTCAGAATGGCTTGTTATGAGATTACAACTCATTGGCATCAAACGGTTGATCGATTCGGTGATGTGGAAGCTCAGAACAACTTGTTATGAGATTACAACTCATTGTCATCAAACGGTTGATCGATTCGGCAATGTGGAAGCTCAGAATAGCTTGTTATGAGATTACAACTCATTATCATCGAACGGTTGATCGATCCGGCGATGTGGAACCTTAGAACAACTTATTATGAGATTAAAACTAATTATCATCGAACGGTTGACCGATTCAGCAATGTGGAACCTCAAAATGGCTTGTTATGAGATTACAACTCATTGTCATCAAACGGTTGATCAATTCAGCGATGCCAAAGGTCAGAATAGCTTGTTATGAGATTAAAACTCATTATCATCAAACGGTTGATCGATTCGATGATGTGGAAGCTCAGAACAGCTTGTTATGAGATTACAACTCATTATCATCGAACGGTTGATCGATTCGGCGATGTGGAACCTCAGAACAGCTTGTTATGAGATTGCAGCTGATTATCATTGAACAGTTGACCGATTCAGCAATGTGTAACCTCAGAACGGCTTGTTATGAGATTACAACTCATTGTCATCAAATGGTTGATCGATTCAGCGATGTGGAAGCTCAGAACAGCTTGTTATGAGATTACAACTCATTATCATCAAACGGTTGATCGATTCGGTGATGTGGAAGCTCAGAATAGCTTGTTATGAGATTACAACTCATTATCATCGAATGGTTGATCAATTCGGTGATGTGGAACCTCAGAAAATCTTGTTATGAGATTGCAGCTGATAATCATCGAATGGTTGACCGATTCGGCGATGTGGAACTTCAGAATGGCTTGTTATGAGATTACAACTCATTGTCATCGAACAATTGATCAATTCGGTGATGTGGAAGCTTAGAACAGCTTGTTATGAGATTAAAACTCATTATCATTGAACGGTTGATCGATTCGGCAATGTGGAAGCTCAGAACAGCTTGTTATGAGATTACAACTACTTATCATCGAATGGTTGATCGATTCGGTGATGTGGAACCTTAGAACAGCTTGGTATGAGATTGCAGCTGATTATCATCGAACGGTTGACCGATTTGGTGATGTGGAACCTTAGAACGGCTTGTTATGAGATTACAACTCATTGTCATCAAACGGTTGATCAATTCGGCGATGTGGAAGCTCACAACAGGTTGTTATGAGATTACAACTCATTGTCATCGAACGGTTGATCGATTCGGTGATGTGAAAGCTCAGAACAACTTTTTATGAGATTACAACTCATTATCATCAAACGGTTGATCGATTCGGCGATGTGGAACCTCAGAATAGCTTGTTATGAGATTGTAGCTGATTATCATAGAATGGTTGACTAATTCGGCGATGTGGAACCTCAAAACAGCTTGTTATGAGATTACAACTTATTGTCATCAAATGGTTGATTGATTTGGTGATGTGGAAGCTCAGAACAACTTGTTATGAGATTACAACTCATTATCATTGAACGGATTGATCGATTCAGCGATGTGGAACCTCAGAATAGCTTGTTATGAGATTGCAGCTAATTATCATCGAACGATTGACCGATTCGGTGATGTGGAACCTCAGAACAACTTGTTATGAGATTGCAGCTCATTATCATTGAACGGTTGACCGATTTGGAAATGTGGAACCTCAGAACAACTTGTTAGGAGATTGCAACTCATTATCAGTGAACGATTGATTGATTCGGTGATGGGGAACCTCAGAATAGCTTATTATGAGATTACAACACATTATCATCGAACGGTTGATTGATTCGGCAATGTGGGACCTCAGAACAGCTTGTTATGAGATTACCACTCATTATCATCAAACGGTTGACTGATTCGGTGATGTGGAACGTTAGAACAGCTTGTTATGAGATTGTAGCTCATTATCATCGAATAGTTGCTCAATTCGGTGATGTGGAACCTTAGAATAGCTTTTTATGAGATTACAACTCATTATCATCGAACGGTTGATCGATTCGGCGATGTGGAACCTCAGAACGGCTTGTTATGAGATTAAAACTCATTATCATCGAATGGTTGACCAATTCGGCAATGTGGAACCTCAGAACAGCTTGTTATGAGATTGTAGCTCATTATCATCGAACGATTGACCGATTCGGTGATGTGGAAACTCAGAACAGCTTGTTATGAGATTACAACTCATTATCATTAAACGGTTGACCGATTCGGTGATGTAGAACCTCAGAACAACTTGTTATGAGATTGTAGCTGATTATCATCAAACGGTTGACCAATTCGGCGATGTGGAACCTAAAAATGGCTTGTTATGAGATTACAACTCATTATCATCGAACGGTTGACTGATTCGGTGATGTAGAACCTCAGAACAGCTTGTTACGAAACTGTAGCTCATTATCATCAAACGGTTTACCGATTCAGCAATGTGGAACCTCATAATAGCTTATTATGAGATTGCAACTCATTATCATCAAACGGTTGATCGATTCAGTGATGTGGAACCTCAGAACAGCTTGTTATGAGATTACAACTCATTATCATCAAATGATTGATCGATTCGGCGATGTAGAACCTCAGAACGGCTTGTTATGAGATTACAACTCATTATCATCAAACAGTTAACCGATTCGGTGATGTGGAACCTTAGCACAGCTTGTATGAGATTACAACTCATTATCATCGAACGATTGACCAATTCGGGGATGTAGAACCTTAGAACAGGTTGTTATTAGATTGCAGCTGATCATCATTTAACGGTTGACCGATTATGCAATGTGGAACCTCAGAATGGCTTGTTAAGAGATTAGAACTCATTATCATCGAATGGTTGACCAATTTGGCGATGTGGAACCTCAAAACAGCTTGTTATGATAATGTAGCTCATTATCATCGAACGGTTGACCGATTCGGCAATGTGGAACCTCAGAATAGCTTGTTATGAGATTGCAACTCATTATCATTGAATGATTGATCGATTCGGCAATGTGGAACCTCAGAATAGCTTGTTATGAGATTACAACTCATTATCATCAAACGGTTGATCGATTCGGTGATGTGGAACCTCAAAATGGCTTGTTATGAGATTATAACTCATTATCATCGAACGGTTGACCGATTCAGTGATGTGGAACATCAGAATAGCTTGTTATGAGATTGTAGCTAATTATCATCAAATGGTTGACTGATTTGGCAATGTGGAACCTCAGAATAGCTTGTTATAAGATTACAACTCATTATCATCAAACAGTTGACCGATTCAGCAATGTAGAACCTCAGAAAACCTTGTTATGAGATTGCACATGATTATCATCGAACGGTTGACCGATTCGGTGATGTGGAACCTCAAAATGGCTTGTTATGAGATTACAACTCATTATCATCAAATCGTTGATCGATTCAGCGATGTGGAACATCAGAACAACTTGTTATGAGATTACAATTCCTTATCATTGAATGGTTGATCGACTCGGTGATGTGGAACCTAAGAATGGCTTGCTATGAGATTACAACCCATTATCATCGAACGGTTGACCGATTCGATGATGTGGAAACTCAGAAAAGCTTGTTATGAGATTACAGCTCATTATCATCGAACAGTTGATCAATTTAGCGATGTGGAACCTCAAAACAGCTTGTTATAAGATTGCAACTCATTATCATTGAATGGTTAACTGATTCGGTGATGTGGAACCTCAGAACAGCTTGTTATGAGATTGTAGCTGATTATCATCGAATGGTTGACCGATTTAGCAATGTGGAACCTTAGAATGGCTTATTATGAGATTAAAACTCATTATCATCGAATGGTTGACCGATTCAGCGATGTGGAACCTTAGAATGGCTTGTTTTGAGATTACAACTCATTATCATCGACCGGTTGACCGATTTAGTGATGTGGAACCTCAGAACAACTTGTTATGAGATTGTAGCTTATTATAATCAAATGATTGACCGATTTGGTGATGTGGAACCTCAGAACAGCTTGTTATGAGATTGCAACTCATTATAATCGAACGATTGATCGATTTGGCGATGTGGAACCTCAGAACAGCTTGTTATGAGATTACAACTCATTATCATCAAACGGTTGATAGATTCAGCAATGTGGAACCTCAGAATAGCTTTTTATGAGATTAGAACTTGTTATCATCGAATGGTTGACCGATTCGGCAATGTGGAACCTCAGAACAGCTTGTTATGACATTGTAGCTCATTATCATCAAACGGTTGATCGATTCGGTGATGTGGAACCTCAGAATGGCTTGTTATAAGATTGCAACTCATTATCATCAAACGGTTGATCGATTCGGCGATGTGGAACCTCAGAATAGCTTGTTATGATATTACAACTCATTATCATTGAATGGTTGATCGATTCAGTGATGTGGAACCTCAGAATAGCTTATTATGAGATTACAACTCATTATCATCGAATGGTTGACCGATTAGGCAATGTGAAACCTCAGAACAACTTGTTATGAGATTACAGCTGACTATCATCAAATGGTTGACCGATTCGGCGATGTGGAACCTCAAAATAGCTTGTTATGAGATTACAACTCTTTATCATCGAATGGTTGACCGATATAGCAATGTAGAACCTTAGAACAGCTTGTTATGAGATTGCAGCTGATTATCATCGAACGGTTGACTGATTCGGTGATGTGGAACCTCAGAATGGCTTGTTATGAGATAACAACTCATTATCATCGAACGATTGATCGATTTGGTGATGCAAAACCTTAGAATAGCTTGTTATGAGATTGCAGCTCATTATCATTGAATGGTTGACCAATTTGGCAATGTCGAAGCTCAAAACAACTTGTTATGAGATTGTAACTCATTATCATTGAACGGTTGATCGATTCAGCAATGTGGAACCTCAGAATAGCTTATTATGAGATTACAACACATTATCATCAAACGGTTGATCGATTCAGTGATGTGGAACCTCATAATGGCTTGCTATGAGATTACAACTCATTATCATTGAGTGGTTGACTGATTTAGCGATGTGGAACCTCAGAATAGCTTGTTATGAGATTGCAGCTCATTATCATCGAACGGTTGACCAATTCGGCAATGTGGAACCTTAGAACAGCTTGTTATGAGATTACAACTCATTATCATCAAACGGTTGATCAATTCAGTGATGTGGAACCTTAGAACAGCTTGTTATGAGATTAGAACTCATTATCATCGAATGCTTGATCGATTCGGTGATTTCGAACCTCAAAATGGCTTGTTATGAGATTACAACTCACTATCATCGAACGGTTGACTCATTCAGGGATGTGGAACGTCAGAAGAGCTTGTTATGAGATTGTAGCTGATTATCATCAAACGGTTGACTGATTCGGCGATGTGGAACCTCAGAACAGCTTGTTATGAGATTACAACTCCTTATCATTGAACGGTTGACCGATTTGGCAATGTAGAACCTCAGAACAACTTGTTATGAGATTGCAGCTAATTATCATCAAATGGTTGACTGATTCAGCGATGTGGAACCTCAGAACGGCTTGTTATGAGATTACAACTCATTATCATCGAACGGTTGACCGATTCGGCGATGTGGAACCTCAGAACAGCTTGTTATGAGATTACAGCTCATTATCATAGAATAGTTGACCGATTCGGCAATGGGGAACCTCAGAACAACTTGTTATGAGATTGCAACTCATTATCATCGAACGGTTGATCGATTCAGCGATGTAGAACCTCAGAACAGATTTTTATGAGATTACAACTCATTATCATCGAACAGTTGATTGATTCGGCAATGTGGAACCTCAGAATGGCTTGTTATGAGATTACAACTCATTATCACCGAATGATTGACCGATTCGGCGATGTGGAACCTTAGAATAGCTGGTTATGAGATTGTAGCTCATTATCATCGAACTGTTGACCAATTCGGTGATGTGGAACCTCAGAACATCTTGTTATGAGATTACAACTCATTATCATCAAATGGCTGACTGATTCGGTGATGTAGAACCTCAAAACATCTTGTTATGAGATTGCAGCTGATTATCATCAAACTACTGATTGATTCAGTGATGTGGAACCTCAGAATAGCTTTTTATGAGATTACAACTCATTATCATCAAATGGTTGATGAATTTGGTGATGTAGAACCTCAGAACAGCTTGTTATGAGATTGCAGCTGATTATCATCGAATGGTTGACCAATTCGGTGATGTGGAACCTCAGAACAGATTATTATGAGATTACAACCTTTTATCATCAAATGGTTGACCGATTCAGTGATGTGGAACCTTAGAATAGGTTGTTATGAGATTATAACTCATTATCATCGAACGGTTGACCAATTCAGTGATGTGGAACCTCAGAATGGCTTGTTATGAGATTGCAACTCATTATCATCGAACGGTTGATCGATTTGGCAATGTGGAACCTCAGAATAGCTTGTTATGAGATTACAACTCATTATCATTGAACGGTTGATCGATTTGGTGATGTGGAACCTTAGAACGGCTTGTTATGAGATTACAACTTATTATCATCGAACGGTTGACTTATTCAGCGATGTGGACCCTCAAAATAGCTTGTTATGAGATTGCAGCTCATTATCATCAAACAGATGACTGATTCGGTGATGTGGAACCTCAGAACAGCTTGTTATGAGATTGCAACTCATTATCAATGAACAGTTGACTGATTCGGTGATGTGGAACCTCAGAATGGCTTCTTATGAGATTACAACTCATTATCATCAAACAGTTGACCGATTCAGTGATGTGGAATCTCAGAATAGCTTGTTATTAGATTGCAACTCATTATCATCGAACGGTTGACCGATTCGGCGATGTGGAACCTCAGAATAGCTTGTTATGAGATTGTAACTCATTATCAGTGAGTGGTTGACTGATTCGACAATGTGGAACCTCAGAATGGCTTGTTATGAGATTACAACTCATTATCATCAAACAGTTCACCAATTCGGTGATGTGGAACCTCAGAATAACTTGTTATGACATTGCAGCTCATTATCATCGAATGGTTGACCAATTCGACGATGTGGAACCTTAGAAGAGCTTGTTATGAGATTTCAACTCATTATCAATAAAGGGTTGACCGATTCGGTGATGTGAAACCTCAGAATGGCTTGTTATGAGATTACAACTCATTATCAACAAACGATTGACCGATTCAGCAATGTGGAACCTCAAAATGGCTTATTATGAGATTACAACTCATTATCATTGAATGGTTGACCGATTCGGCAATGTGGAACCTTAGAATGGATTGTTATGAGATTGCAACTCATTATCATCAAACAGTTGAGCGATTTGGCGATGTGGAACCTTAGAATGGCTTGTTATGAGATTGTAGCTCATTATTATCGAACGGTTGACCGATTCAGCGATGTGGAACCTTAGAATAGCTTGTTATGAGATTGCAACTCATTATCAGTGAACGGTTGACCAATTCAGTGATGTTGAACCTTAGAATAGCTTGTTATGAGATTACAACTCATTATCATCAAACGGTTGATCGATTCGGTGATGTGGAACCTCAGAACAACTTGTTATGAGATTGTAGCTCATTATCATCAAACGGTTGACCAATTCAGTGATGTGGAACCTCAGAATAGCTTGTTATGAGATTGCAACTCATTATCAACAAACAGTTGACCGATTCAGTGATGTGGAACCTCAGAACAGCTTGTTATGAGATTGAAACTCATTATCAGTGAACGATTGACCAATTCTGTGATGTGGAACCTCAGAATGGCTTGTTATGAGAGTGCAGCTCATTATCAGTGAATGGTTGACCAATTCGGTGATGTGGAACCTTAGAACAACTTTTTATGAGAATACAGCTCATTATCAATGAACAGTTGACTTATTGGGCGATGTGGAACCTCAGTATGGCTTGTTATGAGATTACAACTCATTATCACTGAATGGTTGACCGATTCGGTGATGTGGAACCTCAGAATACCTTGTCATGAGATTACAACTCATTATTAGTGAACTCTTGAATGATTCAACGATGTGGAACTTCAGAATGACTTGTTATGAGATTGCAGCTCATTATCAATGAATGGGTGACCGATTCGGTGATGTGGAACCTCAGAACAGCTTGTTATGAGATTATAGCTCATTATCAATATATGGTTGATCGATTCAGTGATGTGGAACCTCAAAATGGCTTGTTATGAGATTACAACTCATTATCAGTGAAGGGTTGACCGATTCAGTGATGTGGAACCTCAGAATGGCTTGTTATGAGATTACAACTCATTATCAAGGAATGATTGACCGATTTGGTGATGTAGAACCTCATAACAGCTTGTTATGAGATTATAGCTCATTATCAGTGAATGGTTGACCGGTTTGGCGATGTGGAACCTTAGAACAGCTTGTTATGAGATTACAGCTGATTATCAGTGAACAGTTGACCGATTCGGTGATGTGAAACCTCAGAATGACTTGTTATGAGAATAGAACTCATTATCAGCAAATGGTTGACTGATTTGGTGATTTGGAACCTTAGAATGACTTGTTATGAGATTGTAGCTCATTATCAATGTACGGTTCACCGATTTGGTGATGTAGAACCTTAGAACGGCTTGTTATGAGATTACAACTCATTATCAATGAATGGTTGACTGATTTGGCGATGTGGAACCTCAGAACTGCTTGTTATGAGATTACAACTCATTATCAGGGAATGGTTGACCGATTCGGCGATATGGAACCTCAGAATGGCTTATTATGAGATTACAACTCATTATCAATGAACGCTTGACCAATTTGGTGATGTGGAACCTCAGAATAGCTTGTTATGAGATTATAACTCATTATCAGAGAATGGTTGACCAATTTAGCGATGTGGAACCTGAGAATGACTTGTTATAAGATTACAACTCATTATCAGTGAACGCTTGACCGATTCAGCGATGTGGAACCTCAGAACAGCTTGTTATGAGATTACAACTCATTATCAGTGTACAGTTTATCGATTTGGCAATGTGGAACTTCAGAATAGCTTGTTATGAGATTACAGCTCATTATCAGTGAATGGTTGACCGATTCAGTGATGTGAAACCTCAGAATAGCTTGTTATGAGATTACAACTCATTATCAGTGAATGGTTGACCGATT
Source organism: Thuja plicata (assembly GCA_018584345.1). Taxonomy (NCBI): domain Eukaryota; kingdom Viridiplantae; phylum Streptophyta; class Pinopsida; order Cupressales; family Cupressaceae; genus Thuja; species Thuja plicata. The sequence continues at coordinate 354,540 of MU224059.1, read as the reverse complement.
CAGTGATGTGGAACCTTAGAATAGCTTGTTATAAGATTACAACTCATTATCAGTGAACGGTTGACCGATTTGGTGATGTGGAACCTCAGAATGACTTGTTATGAGATTGCAAGTCATTATCAATGAACGGTTGACCGATTCGGTGATGTGGAACCTCAGAATGTCTTGTTATGAGATTACAGCTCATTATCAATGTACAGTTAACCGATTCAAAGATGTGGAACCTCAGAAAGGCTTGTTATGAGATTACAACTCATTATTAGTGAACGGTTGACTGATTCGACAATGTGAAACCTTAGAATGACTTGTTATGAGATTACAACTCATTATTAGTGAATGATTGACTGATTCGGTGATGTGAAACCTTAGAACAACTTGTTATGAGATTAGAGCTCATTATCAGTGAACGATTGACCGATTCAGCGATGTGGAACCTCAGAACAACTTTTTATGAGATTACAGCTGATTATCAGTGAATAGTTGACCAATTCAGTGATGTGGAACCTCAAAATGACTTGTTATGAGATTACAACTTATTATCAGCGAACGGTTGATCGATTCGGCGATGTGGAACCTCAGAATGAATTGCTATGAGATTGTAGCTCATTATCAATGTACGGTTGACTGATTCAGTGATGTAGAACTTCAAAATGGTTTGTTATGAGATTACAATTCATTACCAATGAATGGTTGACCGATTTGGTGATGTGGAACCTCAGAAGGGCTTGTTATGAGATTACAACTCATTATTAGTGAACGGTTGATCGATTCAGTGATGTGGAACCTCAAAATGGCTTGTTATGAGATTACAACTCATTATCAGTGAGCGGTTGACCGATTCGGCGATGTGGAACCTTAGAATAGCTTGTTATGAGATTACAACTCATTATCAGTGAATGGTTGACCGATTCAGTGATGTGGAACCTCATAACGACTTGTTATGAGATTACAGCTCATTATCAATGAACGGTTGACCGATTCAGCGATGTGGAACCTTAGAATGGCTTGTTATGAGATTATAGCTCATTATCAATGTATAGTTGACCAATTTGGCAATGTGGAACTTTAGAACGGCTTGTTATGAGATTAGAACTCACTATCAGTGAATGGTTGACCGATTTGGTGATGTAGAACCTCAGAACGGCTTGTTATGAGATTACAACTCATTATCAATGAACGCTTGACCAATTTGGTGATGTGGAACCTTAGAATAGCTTGTTATGAGATTACAGCTCATTATCAGTGAACGGTTGACTGATTCGGTGATGTGGAACCTCAGAATAGCTTGTATGAGATTACAACTCATTATCAACAAACGATTGACCATTTTGGCGATGTGAAACCTTAGAATAGCTTGTTATGAGATTACAACTCATTATCAGTGAATGGTTGACCGATTCGGCGATGTGGAACCTCAGAATGACTTGTTATGAGATTGCAACTCATTATCAATGAATGGTTGACTGATTCAGCGATGTGGAACCTGAGAATGGCTTGTTATGAGATTACAGCTCGTTATCAATATACAGTTGACTGATTTAGTGATGTGGAACCACAGAATGATTACAACTCATTATGAGCAAACGGTTGATCGATTCGGTGATGTAGAACCTCAGAATGACTTGTAGAACCTTAGAGCAAACGGTTGACTGATTCAGTGATGTAGAACCTTAGAATGGCTTGTTATGAGATTACAACTCATTATCAATGAACGGTTGACCGATTCGGCAATGTGGAACCTCAAAATGGCTTGTTATGAGATTACAACTCATTATCAGCCAATGGTTGATCGATTCGGCAATGTGGAACCTTAGAATGGCTTGTTATGAGATTACAACTCATTATCAGCATACGGTTGATCGATTCAGTGATGTGGAACCTCAGAACAACTTGTTATGAGATTGCAGCTCATTATTAGAAAATGGTTGACCGATTTGGCGATGTGGAACCTCAGAACAACTTGTTATGAGATTACAACTCATTATCAGTGAACGCTTGATCGATTCAGCGATGTGGAACCTCAGAATAGCTTGTTATGAGATTATAACTCATTATTAGTGTATGGTCGATCAATTCGGCGATGTGGAACCTGAGAACAACTTGTTATAAGATTGTAGCTCATTATCAGTGAACGATTGACCGATTTGGCGATGTGGAACCTCAGAACAACTTGTTATGAGATTATAGCTCATTATCAGCAAACGGTTGACTAACTCAGCGATGTGGAACCTTAGAATGGCTTGTTATGAGATTACAACTCATTATTAGTGAACGGTTGACCGATTTGGTGATGTGGAACCTTAGAACAACTTGTTATGAGATTACAACTCATTATCAACGAATGATTGACCGATTTAGTGATGTGGAACCTCGAAATAGCTTGTTATGAGATTATAGCTCATTATCAGCGAATGGTTGACCGATTTGGTGATGTGGAACCTCAGAACAACTTTTTATGAGATTACTGCTGATTATCAGCAAACAGTTGACCGATTCGACGATGTAGAACCTCAGAATGGCTTGTTATGAGATTACAACTAATTATCAATGAAGGGTTGACCAATTTGGTGATGTGGAACATTAGAATAACTTGTTATGAGATTACAACACATTATCAATGAACGGTTGACTGATTCGGTGATGTAGAACCTTAGAATGGCTTGTTATGAGATTATATCTCATTATTAGCAAACGGTTGATTGATTCGGTGATGTGGAAGCTCAGAACAGCTTGTTATAAGATTACAATTCATTATCAGCAAATGGTTCACCGATTCGATGATGTGGAACCTCAGAATGGCTTGTTATGAGATTACAACTCATTATCAGTGAACAGTTGATTGATTTGGCGATGTGGAACCTCAGAATGGCTTGTTATGAGATTACAACTCATTATTAGTGAACGGTTGACCGATTCGGCGATGTGGAACCTCAGAATGGCTTGTTATGAGATTATAACTCATTATCAGTGAATGATTGACCGATTTGGCGATGTGGAACCTCAAAATAGCTTGTTATGAGATTAAAACTCATTATCAGCAAACGGTTGACTGATTCAACGATGTGGAACCTCAGAATAGCTTGTTATGAGATTACAGCTCATTATCAGTGAATGGTTGACTGACTCAGCGAAGTGGAACCTCAGAATAGCTTGTTATGAGATTACAACTCATTATCAGCAAACGCTTGAACATTTTAGTGATGTGGAACCTCAGAATAGCTTGTTATGAGATTACAACTCATTATCAGTGAATGGTTGACCAATTTGGTGATGTGGAACCTCAAAATGACATGCTATGAGATTGCAGCTCATTATCAATGAATGATTGACCAATTTGGCAATGTGGAACCTCATAACAACTTGTTATGAGATTGTAGCTCATTATCAGTGAATAGTTGACCGATTTGGTGATATACAACCTTAGAACAACTTGTTATGAGATTATAGCTCATTATCAACAAATGGTTGACCAATTTGGCGATGTGGAACCTCAAAACGGCTTATTATGAGATTACAACTCATTATCAGTGAACATTTGACCGATTTGGCAATGTGGAACCTCAGAACAACTTGTTATGAGATTACAACTCATTATCAGCAAATGGTTGACCGATTCGGTGATGTGGAATCTTAGAATGACTTGTTATGAGATTGCAGCTCATTATCAATGAATGGTTGACTAATTTGGCGATGTGGAACCTCAGAAAAGCTTGTTATGAGATTATAGCTCATTATCAATGTATGGTTGACTTATTTGGTGATGTGGAACCTTAGAATGGCTTGTTATGAGATTACAACTCATTATCAAGGAATTGTTGACTGATTCAGCGATGTGGAACCTCAGAACACCTTGTTATGAGATGACAACTCATTATCAGTGAATAATTGACTGATTCAGTGATGTGGAACCTCAGAATAGCTTGTTATGAGATTACAGCTCATTATCAGTGAATCATTGACTGATTCGGTGATGTGGAACCTCAAAAAAGCTTTTTATGAGATTACAGTTGATTATCAGTGAACGGTTGACTGATTTGGTGATGTGGAACCTTAGAACAACTTGTTATGAGATTTGTAACTCATTATCAGCGAACGGTTGACCGATTTGGTGATGTGGGACCTCAGAATGACTTGTTATGAGATTATAGCTCATTATCAATGTACGGTTGACTGATTCGGTGATGTGGAACCTTAGAGTAGCTTGTTATGAGATTATAGCTCATTATCGGTGAATGGTTAATGGATTCAGCAATGTGGAACCTAAAAATGGCTTGTTATGAGATTACAACTCATTATCAGTGAATGATTGACTGATTTAGTGATGTGGAACCTCAGAATAGCTTGTTATGAGATTACAGCTGATTATCAGTGAACGGTTGACAGATTCGGTGATGTGGAACCTCAGAACAGCTTGTTATAAGATTACAGCTCATTATCAATGAATGGTTGACCGATTCTACAATGTGGAACCTCAAAATAGCTTCTTATGAGATTACAACTCATTATCAGTGAATAGTTGACTAATTCGGCAATGTGGAACCTCAGAATAGCTTGTTATGAGATTACAACTCATTATCAGCGAATGGTTGACCAATTTTGCAATGTGGAACCTCAGAATGACTTGTTATGAGATTGTAGCTCATTATCAATGAATGGTTGATTGATTCGGCAATGTGGAACCTCAGAATGGCTTATTATGAGATTACAACTCATTATCAATGTATAGTTGACTGATTCGGTGATGTAGAACCTCAGAACAGCCTCTTATGAGATTACAACTCAATATTAATGAATGGTTGACCGATTCAGTGATGTGGAACCTGAGAACGGCTTGTTATGAGATTACAACTCATTATTAGTGAATGATTGATCAATTCGGCGATGTGGAACCTCAGAACAGCTTGTTATGATATTACAGCTCATTATCAGGAAATGGTTGACTAATTCGGCGATGTGGAACCTCAGAGTAGCTTGTTAATAGATTACTGCTAATTATCAGTGAATAGTTGACCAATTCAGCGATGTGGAACCTTAGAATGACTTGTTATGAGATTACAACTCATTATCAGCAAACAATTGACCGATTCGGCGATGTGGAACCCAGAACAACTTGTTATGAGATTATAGCTCATTATCAATGTACAGTTGACCGATTCGGCGATGTAGAACCTCAGAATGGCTTTTTATGAGATTACAACTCATTATCAATGAATGGTTGACCAATTTGGTGATGTGGAATCTCAGAATGGCTTGTTATGAGATTGCAACTCATTATCAGCGAATGGTTGACCGATTCAGTGATGTGGAATCTTAGAACAGCTTGTTATGAGATTATAACTCATTATCAGCGAATGGTTGACTAATTCAGCAATGTGGAACCTTAGAACAACTTGTTATGAGATTATAACTCATTATCAGCAAACGGTTGACCGATTCAGTGATGTGGAACCTCAGAATGACTTGTTATGAGATTGCAACTCATTATCAATGAATGGTTGACCGATTCAGTGATATGGAACCTCAGAATGGCTTGTTATGAGATTAATGCTCATTATCAATGTACGGTTGACTGATTCGATGATGTGGAACCTCAGAATGGCTTGTTATGAGATTACAACTCATTATCAGTGAACGGTTGACCGATTCAGTGATTTGGAACCTTAGAACAGCTTGTTATGAGATTAAGACTCATTATCTGTGAATGATTGATCGATTCAGTGATGTGGAACCTCAGAACAACTTGTTATGAGATTACATCTCATTATTAGTGAATGGTTGACTGATTTGGTGATGTGGAACCTCAGAATGGCTTGTTATGAGATTACAGATCATTAGCAGTGAACGGTTGACCGATTCAGTGATGTGGAACCTCAGAACAACTTGTTATGAGATTACAAATCATTATCAGTGAACGATTGACGGATTTGGTGATGTGGAACCTCAGAACAGCTTGTTATGAGATTACAACTCATTATCAGCGAACGGTTGACCGATTCGGCGATGTGGAACCTCAGAATGACTTGTTATGAGATTGCAAGTCATTATCAGTAAATAGTTGACCAATTCAGTGATCTAGAACCTCAGATTGGCTTGTTATGAGATTACAACTCATTATCAGGAAATGGTTGACCGATTCGGTGATGTGGAACCTCAAAATGACTTGTTATGAGATTGTAGCTCATTATCAATGAACGGTTGACCAATTCGGTGATCTAGAATCTCAGAATGACTTGTTATGAGATTACAGCTCATTATCAGCAAATGGTTGACCAATTCGGTGATCTAGAACCTCAGAATGGCTTGTTATGAGATTATAGGATATAGTTGTGCCAACCCTCCCACCTCGAGCAACAACTATGAAACTCCCCCCTTTTCGACTAAAGAACTTTACTATTGGTTGGCTGCATCTCTGGCTTGGTTCATTCACAATAATAGAATAGTAGGGGCCGGCCGGCAGAGAATACTTGTTCTCAGCCTCACCCGCCCCCTATTCGAATCGAAGGGCTATTGGGCTGCTTTCTGGCCCCATATCAATCTTATTCATGGTGGCTGATTCATTTGTCCACTTCCTCCCCGGGCCCTATCAATAGTAGTGTAGCTCATTATCAGCAAACGGTTGACCGATTTGATGATCTAAAACCTCAAAATGGCTTTTTATGAGATTACAGCTCATTATCAGCAAACTGTTGACCGATTTGGCAATCTAGAACCTCAGAATAGTTTGTTATGAGATTACAGCTCATTATCAGCAAATGGTTGACCCGGTGATCTAGAACCTCAGAACGGCTTGTTATGAGATTAGAGCTCATTATCGGCAAATGATTGACCAATTCGGTGATGTGGAATCTCCGAATGACTTGTTATGAGATGCTAGCTCATTATCAGCAAACGGTTGACTAATTTGGCAATCTAGAACCTCAGAATGGCTTGTTATGAGATTACAACTCATTATCAATGAATGGTTGACTGATTCAGTAATGTGGAACCTCAAAACAACTTGTTATGAGATTACAGCTCATTATTAGTGAACAGTTGACTGATTCGGTGATCTAGAACCTTAGAATGACTTGTTATGAGATTAGAGCTCATTATCAGCAAACAATTAACCAATTTGATGATGTAGAACCTCAGAATAGCTTGTTATGATATTATTGCTCATTATCAGTGAATGGTTGACCGATTCGGTGATGTGGAACCTCAGAATGGCTTGTTATGAGATTAAAGCTCATTATCAATGAACAGTTGACTGATTCAGCAATCTGGAACCTTAGAATGACTTATTATGAGATTACAGCTCATTATCAGTGAATGGTTGACTTATTCACCGATGTGGAACCTCAGAATGACTTATTATGAGATTGTAGATCATTATCAGTGAACAGTTGACCGATTCAGCGATGTGGAACCTCAGAATGATTTGTTATGAGATTACAACTCATTATCAGTGAATGGTTGAACGATTTGGTGATGTGGAATCTCAGAATAATTTGTTATGAGATTACAACTCATTATCAGCAAATGGTTGACCGATTCGACAATCTAGAACCTCAAAATGGCTTGTTATGAGATTATAGCTTATTATGAGCAAACAGTTGACTGATTCGGTGATCTAGAACCTCAGAATGGCTTATTATAAGATTACAGCTCATTATCAGCAAACTGTTGACCGATTCAACAATGTAGAATCTCAGAATGGCTTGTTATGAGGTTACAGCTCATTATCAGCAAATGATTGACTGATTTGGTGATCCAGAACCTCAGAATGACTTTTTATGACATTATAGCTCATTATCAGCAAACGGTTGACCAATTCAGTAATGTGGAACCTCAGAATGACTTGTTATGAGATTATATCTCATTATCAATGAATGTTTTGTAGGATTTGAGAGATACAAATCCACAGAACGCCAAGAATACCTGCATGCAAATAACTTGTTACAGGAGAGAAGCAAAAAGAAGCAAAAGGTAGAACTCAGAAGTTACTAAAAAATGAGAGCAAAATTAGGATCTGAGTTAATTGAAAAAAATATTTATAAGGTTCAACCTATAAAGGTGAACAAAACCCTAAAGCCTAAAAAAGCTAGGTTGCACATTATAATTAATAAAGATATTAATTATAATGCACCTAAGAGATAGCTTAAGAAAATAGAGTAATAAATAACTTAATTAATTAAATTGAAGTGATTTAATTAATAAGTGTAAAATATAATTACTCAGGAGGTAAGCTGACCTAGCACAAATATGAAAGAAGGAAATGGGTCCTAACAACAAGGCCTGATCAGGTACCCAAAGGAGAAAACCCAGTGGGAAAAAATCCTCTCCAAAAAGAGACTCTCTCAAAGCCATAAGTACAATGCATGTTGCCAACCCCCCCCCCCCCATG
>MU224059.1:334795-345590 GCA_018584345.1 Thuja plicata | reverse complement strand
CAACTATCCTTGTAGCAACAATGCCACCTGTCACACTATCCCAAATGAAGACTGAATCTGACGTGAACTCAACTGTCTTCCCTGATCCACTGTGTGTAATTTGGTAAATCGAGAGAAGGTTTGCAGATAGAGATGGAACATATAATACATCATTGAATGTACCATCCTAAATGTGTATAGAACCTTTCCTACAGACTGGCATAACACTGTTATTCCCCATGAGAATGTGGGGAATATGAGAAGCCTCAATAGAAGAGAAGATCTCCAGAGAAGATGCCTATGGTGAGAAGCACCTAAATCCAATATCCAAGGGACCTGGGAAGGGGATGCAATAGAAGCCCATAATGCATGACCCTGTCCAAAATCCTATCCAGATGTTGAAGATGAGGCAGAAGAGGATGGAGAGGAAATGGTGCTCTTCTGAAGGAGAGCTTGTAAATCTACAATCTATTTCTCATAGCCATCAAATCTCTTCTGAAAATAAGAACATGTAGGGTTCTCAGTCTTCTATTTCTTCTTCTTAGAAGAAGATGGTGGGCTAGTAGAGTGCTGATAATGAGTTATCTGCTTCAGCTTTGGCTTTCATGCATCTTGAGATGACTTGACAAGCAATGCCTGTGACTATGAACCTATAAGAGAATCCATCTGATTGAGCTTGGACTGCTCACAAGTTAACTTGTAGTAGGTCTCAAAAGAGGGCATAACATAATGTGCACCCAGTGCATCCATAGTGGACTAGAAGGTAGAAGTGAAAATATGATAAGGGCCATGAAGCTTTGAGAGTATTAGAAAGATACACTCATCATCTGACTTCGTCTTTCTAGCAACCTATCAAATAGATCAAAGAGACTTGAACTTCATCAAAAAGTCCTCAATGCTAGTGAATGATTCAGGTACCAAGGAGGTGAACTCTGCATCTATATGGAGAACCCTGAACTGATTCATTGTGCCAAACAAGGTGGAAAACTTTTCCCACATATCCCTGGGTGTGGTCAGACCATCTAGGCAGAACAACAACCCATCTGAAATATTCATGGCAATGAGGCCCATTGCCTCATCCATCCTATTTTTGTGCATAAGAGCCGCATAAGGCCTCTATAGAACTGGCTGAGCCACATCGAGGCATGACCATAACCCTTTTTTCATAAGCAATCTAGTAATCTGCCCTTTCCAAATGTGATAGTTGTGAGGTGTAAGGTGAGTGACAGAAGAGTCTTCCATTCAGAGAAGGTAGCAAGAAGTAGAAGGGTCTCTTTGAAATAAATGACAGAAAGAGAATTTGCACCCCCCACAAAGTATTATACTATCTCTCCTACACTTCAAATAAGTATGTAAGAAAAGAAAATAAGGAAAAAAATTGATTTACAGATGCCTCCACTTTGACGCCAAAAAAATGATCAAATGGCAAAATTTGAAAATAAAACTAGCATGGTTGGATTAGGCTTGGAAAGAGCTTTCCAATGATATATCACACTTTGATTTTTGATATGGCATGCAAAAATTTCTCAAAAATGGGTTCGGCGATGTGGAAGCTCAGAACGGCTTGTTATGAGATTACAACTCATTTTTATTGAACGGTTGATCGATTCGACGATGTGGAAGCTTAGAACAGCTTGTTATGAGATTGTAGCTGATTATCATCGAACGATTGACCGATTCAGTGATGTGGAAGCTCAGAACGGCTTGTTATGAGATTACAACTCATTATCATTGAACGGTTCATCGATTCGGCGATGTGGAAGCTCAGAATAGCTTGTTATGAGATTACAACTCATTATCATCGAACGGTTGATCGACTCGGCAATGTGGAAGCTCAGAATAGCTTGTTATGAGATTACAACTCATTATCATCGAACGGTTGATCGATTCGGTGATGTGGAAGCTTAGAACAGTTTGTTATAAGATTACAACTCATTGTCATCAAACAGTTGACCAATTTGACGATGTGGAAGCTCAGAACGGCTTGTTATGAGATTACAACTCATTATCATCGAACGGTTGATTGATTCGGCGATGTGGAAGCTCAGAACAACTTGTTATGAGATTACAACTCATCATCATTGAATGGTTGATCGATTCGGCGATGTGGAAGCTCAGAATGGCTTGTTATGAGATTGCAAGTCATTATCATCAAATGGTTGATCGATTCAGCGATGTAAAAGCTTAGAACAGCTTGTTATGAGATTACAACTCATCATCATTGAACGGTTGATGGATTTGGCGATGTGGAAGCTCAGAACGGCTTGCTATCAGATTACAACTCATTATCATCGAACGGTTGATCGATTCGGCGATGTGGAAGCTCAAAACAGCTTGTTATGAGATTACAACTCATTATCATCGAACGGTTGATCAATTCAGTGATGTGGAAGCTCAGAATGGCTTGTTATGAGATTACAACTCATTGTCATCAAACGGTTAACCAATTCGGTGATGTGGAAGCTCAGAATGGCTTGTTATGAGATTACAACTCATTATCATCGAACGGTTGATCGATTCGGTGATGTGGAAGCTCAGAACAACTTGTTATGAGATTACAACTCATCATCATCGAACGGTTGATCGATTCGGCGATGTGGAAGCTCAGAATGGCTTGTTATGAGATTGTAAGTCATTATCATTGAACAGTTGATCGATTCAGCGATGTGAAAGCTCAGAACAGCTTGTTATGAGATTACAACTCATCATCATTGAACGGTTGATGAATTTGGCGATGTGGAAGCTCAGAATAGCTTGTTATGAGATTACAGCTGATTATCATCGAATGATTGACTGATTCGGTGATGTGGAAGCTCAGAACGGCTTGTTATGAGATTACAACTCATTTTCATCAAACGGTTGATCGATTCGGCGATGTGGAAGCTCAAAATAGCTTGTTATGAGATCGTAGCTGATTATCATCGAACGATTGACCGATTTGGCGATGTGGAAGCTCAAAACGGCTTGTTATGAGATTACATCTCATTGTCATCGAATGGTTGATCGATTCAGCGATGTGGAAGCTTAGAATAGCTTGTTATGAGATTACAACTCATTATCATCGAACGGTTGATCGATTCAGTGATGTGGAAGCTCAGAATAGCTTGTTATGAGATTACAACTCATTATCATCAAAAGGTTGATCGATTCGGCGATGTGGAAGCTCAGAACGGCTTGTTATAAGATTACAACTCATTGTCATTGAACGGTTGACGAATTCGGTGATGTGCAAGCTCAGAACGGCTTGTTATGAGATTATAACTCATTATCATTGAACGGTTGATTGATTCAGCGATGTGGAAGCTCAGAACAGCTTATTATGAGATTACAACTCATCATCATCGAACAGTTGATTGATTCGGTGATGTGGAAGCTCAGAACGGCTTGTTATGAGATTACAAGTCATTATCATCGAAAGGTTGATCGATTCGGTGATGAGGAAGCTTAGAACAGCTTGTTATGAGATTACAACTCATCGTCATTGAATGGTTGATGGATTCGGCGATGTGGAAGCTCAGAACAACTTGTTATGAGATTGCAACTGATTATCATCGAACGATTGACCAATTCGGCGATATGGAAGCTCAGAACGGCTTGTTATGACATTACAACTCATTTTCATTGAACGGTTGAATTATTCGGTGATGTGGAAGCTCAGAACAGCTTGTTATGAGATTACACCTGATTATCATCGAACGATTGACTGATTTAGCGATGTGGAAGCTTATAACGGCTTGTTATGAGATTACAACTCATTGTCATCAAATGGTTGATTGATTCGGCGATGTGGAAGCTCAGAACAGCTTGTTATGATATTACAACTCATTATATCAAACGGTTGATCGATTTGGCAATGTGGAAGCTCAGAACAGCTTGTTATGAGATTACAACTCATTATCATCGAACGGTTGATCGAGTCGGTGATGTTGAAGCTCAGAACGGCTTGTTATGAGATTACAACTCATTGTCATCGAATGGTTGACCAATTCAGCGATGTGGAAGCTCAGAACGGCTTGTTATGAGATTACAACTCATTATCATTGAACGGTTGATCAATTTGGTGATGTGGAAGCTCAGAACAGCTTGTTATGAGATTACAACTCATCATCATCGAACGGTTGATCGATTCGGCGATGTGGAAGCTTAGAACGGCTTGTTATGAGATTGCAAGTCATTATCATCGAACGGTTGATCGATTCGGTGATGTGGAAGCTTAGAACAACTTGATATAAGATTACAACTCATTATCATCGAACGGTTGATCAATTCGGTGATGTGGAAGCTCAGTACGACTTGTTATGAGACTACAACTCATTGTCATCGAATGGTTGACCAATTTGGCGATGTGGAAGCTCAGAATGGCTTGTTATGAGATTATAACTCATTATCATTGAATGGTTGATCGATTCGGTGATGTGGAAGCTCAGAATAGCTTGTTATGAGATTACAACTCATCATCATCGAACGGTTGATCGATTCGGCGATGTGGAAGCTCAGAACGACTTGTTATGAGATTGCAAGTCATTATCATTAAACAGTTGATCGATTCACTGATGTGGAAGCTCAGAACAGCTTGTTATGAGATTACAACTCATCACCATTGAACGGTTGATGGATTTGGCGATGTGGAAGCTCAGAACAGCTTGTTATGAGATTGCAGCTGATTATCATCGAACGATTGTACAATTCGGTGATGTGGAAGCTCAGAACGGCTTGTTATGAGATTGCAGCTGATTATCATCAAACGATTGACCGATTTGGCAATGTGGAAGCTCAGAATGGCTTGTTATGAGATTACAACTCTTTTTCATCGAATGATTGATTGATTCGGTGATGTGGAAGCTCAGAATAGCTTGTTATGAGATTACAACTCATTATCATCGAACGGTTGATCGATTCAGCGATGTGGTAGCTTAGAATAGCTTGTTATGAGATTACAACTCATTATCATCGAACGGTTGATCAATTTGGCGATGTGGAAGCTCATAATGGCTTGTTATAAGATTACAACTCATTTTCATCGAACGGTTGACCAATTCGGTGATGTGGAAGCTCAGAACGGCTTGTTATGAGATTACAACTCATTATCATCGAACATTTGATTGATTCAGCGATGTGGAAGCTCAGAATAGCTTTTTATGAGATTACAACTCATCATCATCGAATGATTGATCGATTCGGCGATGTGGAAGCTCAGAACGGCTTGTTATGAGATTGCAAGTCATTATCGTCAAGCGGTTGATCGATTCGGCGATGTTGAAGCTCAGAATAGCTTGTTATGAGATTACAACTCATCATTATTGAACGGTTGATGGATTCGGTGATGTCGAAGCTTAGAACAGCTTGTTATGAGATTGCAACTGATTATCATCGAACAATTGACTGATTCGGTGATGTGGAAGCTCAGAACGGCTTGTTATGAGATTACAACTCATTTTCATCGAACAGTTGATTGATTCGGTGATGTGGAAGCTTAGAATAGCTTGTTATGAGATTACAACTCATTTTCATCGAACGATTGATCGATTCAGTGATGTGGAAGCTCAGAATAGCTTGTTATGAGATTACATCTCGTTATCATCAAACGGTTGATCGATTCGGTGATGTGGAAGCTCAGAACAGCTTGTTATGAGATTACAACTCATTATCATCGAACGGTTGATCGATTCGGTGATGTGGAAGCTCAGAACAACTTGTTATAAGATTAGAACTCATTTTCATCGAACGGTTGATTGATTCGGCGATGTGGAAGCTCAGAACAGCTTGTTATGAGATTGCAGCTGATTATCATCGAACGATTGACCGATTCGGTGATGTGGAAGCTCAGAATGGCTTGTTATGAGATTACAACTCATTATCATCGAACGGTTGATTGATTCAGCGATGTGGAAGCTTAGAATAGCTTGTTATGAGATTACAACTCATTATCATCGAACGGTTGATCGATTCAGCGATGTGGAAGCTCAGAATAGCTTGTTATGAGATTACAACTCATTATCATCAAATGGTTGATCGATTCAGCGATGTGGAAGCTCAGAACGGCTTGTTATAAGATTACAACTCATTGTCATCAAACGGTTGACCAATTCGGCAATGTGGAAGCTCAGAACGGCTTGTTATGAGATTACAACTCATTATCATCGAACGGTTGATTGATTCGCCAATGTGGAAGCTCAGAACAACTTATTATGAGATTACAACTCATCATCATCAAACGGTTGATCAATTCAGCGATGTGGATGCTCAGAACAGCCTGTTATGAGATTGCAAGTCATTATCATCGAACGGTTGACCGATTCGGTGATGTGGAAGTTCAGAACAGCTTGTTATGAGATTACAACTCATTAACATTGAACGGTTGATGGATTTAGCGATGTGGAAGCTCAGAATAGCTTGTTATGAGATTACAGCTGATTATCATCGAACGATTGACCGATTCGGTGATGTGGAAGCTCAGAACAGCTTGTTATGAGATTACAACTCATTTTCATCTAATGGTTGATTGATTCGGCGATGTGGAAGCTCAGAACAGCTTGTTATGAGATTGCAGCTGATTATCATCGAATGATTGACCGATTCGGCGATGTGGAAGCTTAGAAAGGCTTGTTATGAGATTACAACTCATTGTCATCGAACGGTTGATGAATTCGCTAATGTGGAAGCTCAGAAGAACTTGTTATGAGATTACAACTCATTATCATCGAACGGTTGATCGATTCGGCAATGTGGAAGCTCAGAACAGCTTGTTATGAGATTACAACTCATTATCATCGAACGGTTGATCGATTCGGTGATGTGGAAGCTCAGAATGGCTTGTTATGAGATTATAACTCATTGTCATCGAACGGTTGACCAATTCAGTGATGTGGAAGCTATGAATGGCTTGTTATGAGATTACAACTCATTATCATCAAACGGTTGATCGATTTGGCGATGTGGAAGCTCAGAACAGCTTGTTATGAGATTACAACTCATCATCATTGAATGGTTGATCGATTCGGCGATGTGGAAGCTCAGAACAGCTTGTTATGAGATTGCAAGTCATTATCATCGAACGGTTGATTGATTTGGTGATGTGGAAGCTTAGAACAGCTTGTTATGAGATTACAACTTATTATCATCGAACGGTTGATCGATTCGGTGATGTGGAAGCTCAGAACGGCTTGTTATGAGACTACAACTCATTGTCATCGAACGGTTGACCAATTCGGTGATGTGGAAGCTCAGAATGGCTTGTTTTGAGATTACAACTCATTATCATCGAATGGTTGAACGATTTGGCGATGTGGAAGCTCAGAATAGCTTGTTATGAGATTACAACTCATCATCATCCAACGGTTGGTCGATTCAGTGATGTGGAAGCTCAGAACGGCTTGTTGTGAGATTGCAAGTCATTATCATTGAACAGTTGATCGATTCGGTGATGTGGAAGCTCAGAATAGCTTGTTATGAGATTAAAACTCATCATCATTGAACGGTTGATGGATTCGGCGATGTGGAAGCTCAAAACAACTTGTTATGAGTTTGCAGGTGATTATCATCGAACGATTGACCGATTCGGTGATGTGGAAGCTCAGAACGGCTATTTATGAGATTACAACTCATTTTCATCAAAAAGTTGATCGATTTGGTGATGTGGAAGTTCAGAATAGCTTGTTATGAGATTGCAGCTGATTATCATCGAACGATTGACCGATTCGGCGATGTGGAAGCTCAGAATAGCTTGTTATGAGATTACAACTCATTGTCATCGAACGGTTGATCGATTCAGCGATGTGGAAGCTCAGAATAGCTTGTTATGAGATTACAACTCATTATCATCGAACAGTTGATTGATTCGGCGATGTGGAAGCTCAAAACAACTTGTTATGACATTACAACTCATTATCATCGAACGGTTGATCGATTCGGCGATGTGGAAGCTCAGAACGGCTTGTTATAAGATTACAACTCATTGTCATCAGAAGGTTGACCAATTCGGCGATGTGGAAGCTCAGAATGGCTTGTTATGAGATTACAACTCATTATCATCGAACGGTTGATTGATTCGGTGATGTGGAATCTCAGAACAGCTTGTTATGAGATTACAACTCATCATCATCAAACGGTTGATCGATTCGGCGATGTCGAAGCTCAGAACAGCTTGTTATGAGATTGCAAGTCATTATCATCGAACGGTTGATCGATTCGGTGATGTGGAAGCTCAGAATAGCTTGTTATGAGATTACAACTCATCATCATTTAATGGTTGATGGATTCAGTGATGTGGAAGCTCAGAATAGCTTTTTATGAGATTGCAGCTGATTATCATCGAACAATTGACCGATTTGGTGATGTGAAAGCTCAGAACGGCTTGTTATGAGATTACAACTCATTGTCATCGAACGGTTGATCGATTCAATGATGTAGAAGCTCAGAATAGCTTGTTATGAGATTACAACTCATTATCATCGAACGGTTGATCGATTCGGCGATGTGGAAGCTCAGAACAGCTTGTTTTGAGATTACAACTCATTATCATCGAACGGTTGATCGATTCGGTGATGTGGAAGCTCAGAACGGCTTGTTATAAGATTACAACTCATTTTCATCAAATGGTTGACCAATTCGGCAATGTGGAAGCTCAGAACAGCTTGTTATGAGATTACAACTCATTATCATCAAATGGTTGATTTATTCGGTGATGTGGAAGCTCAGAACAGCTTGTTATGAGATTACAACTCATCATCATCGAACGGTTGATCGATTCGGCGATGTGGAAGCTCAGAATGGCTTGTTATGAGATTGCAAGTCATTATCATCAAACGGTTGATCGATTCGGCGATGTGGAAGCTCAGAATAGCTTGTTATGAGATTACAACTCATCATCATTGAACAGTTGATGGATTCGGTGATGTGGAAGCTCAGAACGGCTTTTTATCAGATTACAACTCATTATCATCGAACGGTTGATCAATTCGGCGATGTGGAAGCTCAAAATGGCATGTTATGAGATTACAACTATTTGTCATCGAACGGTTGACCAATTCGGCGATGTGGAAGCTCAGAATGGCTTGTTATGAGATTACAACTCATTATCATCGAACGCTTGATCGATTCAGTGATGTGGAAGCTCAGAATAGCTTGTTATGAGATTACAACTCATCATCATCGAACGGTTGATCGATTCGGTGATGTGGAAGCTCAGAATGGCTTGTTATGAGATTGCAAGTCATTATCATTGAATAGTTGATTGATTCGGCGATGTGGAAGCTCAGAACAGCTTGTTATGAGATTACAACTCATCATCATTGAATGGTTGATGGATTCGGCGATGTGGAAGCTCAGAACAGCTTGTTATGATTGACCAATTCGGTGATGTGGAAGCTCAGAACAACTTGTTATGATATTACAACTCATTTTCATCGAACGGTTGATCAACTCGGCGATGTGGAAGCTCAGAATAGCTTGTTATGAGATTGCAGCTGATTATCATTGAATGATTGACCGATTCGGCGATGTGGAAGCTTAGAACGGCTTGTTATGAGATTACAACTCATTATCATCGAACGGTTGATCGATTCGGTGATGTGGAAGCTTAGAATAGCTTGTTATGAGATTACAACTCATTATCATCGAACGGTTGATTGATTCAGTGATGTGGAAGCTCAGAATGGCTTGTTATAAGATTACAACTCATTGTCATCGAACGGTTGACCAATTCGGCAACGTGGAAGCTCAGAACGGCTTGTTATGAGATTACAACTCATTATCATCGAATGGTTGATTGATTCGGCGATGTGGAAACTCAGAATAGCTTTTTATGAGATTACAACTCATCATCATCAAACGGTTGATCAACTCGGTGATGTGGAAGCTTAGAACGGCTTGTTATGAGATTGCAAGTCATTATCGTCGAACAGTTGATCGATTTGGCGATGTGGAAGATCAGAATAGCTTGTTATGAGATTACAACTCATCATCATTGAACAGTTGATGGATTCGGCGATGTGGAAGCTCAGAATAGCTTGTTATGAGATTGCAGCTGATTATCATCGAACGATTGACCGATTCGGTGATGTGGAAGCTCAGAACGGCTTGTTATGAGATTACAACTCATTTTCATCAAACGGTTGATGGATTCGGCAATGTGGAAGTTCAGAACAGCTTGTTATGAGATTGCAGCTGATTATCATCGAAGGATTGACTGATTCGGCGATGTGGAAGCTCAGAATGGCTTGTTATGAGATTACAACTCATTGTCATCGAACAGTTGATCGATTCGGACATGTGGAAGCTTAGAATAGCTTGTTATGAGATTACAACTCATTATCATCAAATGGTTGATCGATTCAGTGATGTGGAAGCTCAGAATAGCTTGTTATGAGATTAAAACTCATCATCATCGAACAGTTGATCGATTCGGCGATGTGGAAGCTCAGAACGGCTTGTTATGATTGACCAATTCGGTGATGTGGAAGCTCAGAACGGCTTGTTATGAGATTACAACTCATTTTCATCGAACGGTTGATCGATTCGGCGATGTGGAAGCTTAGAATAGCTTGTTATGAGATTGCAGCTGATTATCATTGAACGATTGACCGATTCGGCGATGTGGATGCTTAGAATGGCTTGTTATGAGATTATAACTCATTGTCATCAAATGGTTGATCGATTCGGCGATGTGGAAGCTCAGAATAGCTTGTTATGAGATTACAACTCATTATCATCAAACGGTTGATTGATTCGGTGATTTGGAAGCTCAGAATGGCTTGTTATGAGATTGCAAGTCATTATCATCGAACGGTTGATCGATACGGCGATGTGGAAGCTCAGA
>MU224059.1:222130-236055 GCA_018584345.1 Thuja plicata | reverse complement strand
CAGAACGGCTTGTTATGAGATTACAACTCATTATCATCGAACGGTTGATTGATTCGGCGATGTGGAAGCTCAGAACAGCTTGTTATGAGATTACAACTCATCATCATTGAACGGTTGATCGATTCGGTGATGTGGAAGCTCAGAACGGCTTGTTATGAGATTGCAAGTCATTATCATCAAACGGTTGATCGATTCGGTGATGTGGAAGCTCAGAATAGCTTGTTATGAA
This sequence comes from Thuja plicata, assembly GCA_018584345.1. Classification (NCBI taxonomy): domain Eukaryota; kingdom Viridiplantae; phylum Streptophyta; class Pinopsida; order Cupressales; family Cupressaceae; genus Thuja; species Thuja plicata. The sequence goes on along the minus strand of MU224059.1, from coordinate 235,826 downwards.
ATTATAACTCATCATCATTAAATGGTTGATGGATTCGACGATGTGGAAGCTCAGAATAGCTTGTTATCAGATTACAACTCATTGTCATCGAACGGTTGATGGATTCAGTAATGTGGAAGCCCAGAATAGCTTGTTATGAGATTACAACTCATTATCATCGAACGGTTCATCGATTCGGTGATGTGGAAGCTCAGAATGGCTTGTTATGTGATTACAACTCATTGTCATCAAACGGTTGACCAATTTGGCGATGTGGAAGCTCAGAATGGCTTGTTATGAGATTACAAGTCATTATCATCAAACAGTTGATCAATTCAGCGATGTGGAAGCTCAGAACAGCCTGTTATGAGATTACAACTCATCATCATTGAACGGTTGATCAATTTGGTGATGTGGAAGCTCAGAATGGCTTGTTATGAGATTGCAAGTCATTATCATTGAATGGTTGATCAATTCGGCGATGTGGAAGCTCAGAACAGCTTGTTATGAGATAACAACTCATCATCATTGAACGGTTGATGGATTCAGTGATGTGGGAGCTCAGAACAGCTTGTTATGAGATTGCAGCTGATTATCATCGAATGATTGACCGATTCGGTGATGTGGAAGCTCAGAATGGCTTGTTATGAGATTACAACTCATTTTCATCAAACGGTTGATCGATTCGGAGATGTGGAAGCTCAGAATAGCTTGTTATGAGATTGCAGCTGATTATCATCGAACGATTGACCGATTCGGCGATGTGGAAGCTCAGAATGGCTTGTTATGAGATTACAACTCATTGTCATCGAACGGTTGATCGATTCGGCGATGTGGAAGCTCAGAATAGCTTGTTATGAGATTACAACTCATTATCATCGAACGGTTGATCGATTCGGCGATGTGGAAGCTCAGAATGGCTTGTTATGAGATTATAACTCATTATCATCGAATGGTTGATTGATTCAGCGATGTGGAAGCTCAGAACAGCTTGTTATGAGATTATAACTCATCATCATCGAACGGTTGATCGATTCGGTGATGTGGAAGCTCAGAACAGCTCGTTATGAGATTGCAAGTCATTATCATCGAACGGTTGATCGATTCGGCGATGTGGAAGCTCAGAATAGCTTGTTATGAGATTAGAACTCATCATCATTGAACGGTTGATGGATTCAGCGATTTGGAAGCTCAGAACAGCTTGTTATGAGATTGCAGCTAATTATCATCGAACGATTGACGAATTCGGCGATGTGGAAGCTTAGAACGGCTTGTTATGAGATTACAACTCATTTTCATCAAACGGTTGATTGATTCGGCAATGTGGAAGCTCAGAACAGCTTGTTATGAGATTACAGCTGATTATCATCGAATGATTGACCGATTCGGTGATGTGGAAGCTTAGAACGGCTTGTTATGAGACTACAACTCATTGTCATCGAATGGTTGATCGATTTGGCGATGTGGAAGCTCAGAATAGCTTGTTATGAGATTACAACTCGTTATCATCGAATGGTTGATAGATTCGGCAATGTGAAAGTTCAGAATAGCTTGTTATGAGATTACAACTCATTATCATCGAACACTTGATTGATTCGGTGATGTGGAAGCTCAGAACAGCTTGTTATGAGATTACAACTCATTATCATCGAACGGTTGATCGATTCGGCGATGTGGAAGCTCAGAAAATCTTGTTATGAGATTACAACTCATCATCATCGAACGGTTTATCGATTCAACGATGTGGAAGCTCAGAACGGCTTGTTATGAGATTGCAAGTCATTATCATCGAATGGTTGATCGATTCGGTGATGTGGAAGCTCAGAATAGCTTGTTATGATATTACAACTCATCATCATCGAACGGTTGATCGATTCGGTGATGTGGAAGCTCAGAACGGCTTGTTATGAGATTGCAATTCATTATCATTGAACAGTTGATCAATTCGGCGATGTGGAAGCTCAAAACAGCTTGTTATGAGATTACAACTCATCATCATTGAACGGTTGATGGATTCAGCGATGTGGAAGCTCAGAACAGCTTGTTATGAGATTGCAGCTGATTATCATCGAACGATTGACCGATTCGGTGATGTGGAAGCTCAGAACGGCTTATTATGAGATTACAACTCATTTTCATCAAACGGTTGATCGATTCAGCGATGTGGAAGCTCAGAATAGCTTGTTATGACATTGCAGCTGATTATCATCGAATGATTGACCGATTGGGTGATGTAGAAGCTTAGAATGGCTTGTTATGAGATTACAACTCATTGTCATCGAACGGTTGATCAATTCTACGATATGGAAGCTCAGAACAGCTTGTTATGAGATTACAACTCATCATCATCGAACAGTTGATCCATTCGGTGATGTGGAAGCTCAGAACAGCTTGTTATGAGATTGCAAGTCATTATCATCAAACGGTTGATCGATTCGGCGATGTGGAAGCTCAGAACAGCTTGTTATGAGATTACAACTCATTATCATCAAATGATTGATCGATTCGGTGATGTGGAAGCTCAGAACGGCTTGTTATGAGACTACAACTCATTGTCATCGAACCGTTGACCAATTTGGCGATGTGGAAGCTCAGAATCGCTTTTTATGAGATTACAACTCATTATCATCAAACAGTTGATCGATTTGGCGATGTCGAAGCTCAGAACAGCTTGTTATGAGATTACAACTCATCATCATCGAACGGTTGATCGATTCAGCAACGTGGAAGCTCAGAACAGCTTGTTATGAGATTGCAAGTCATTATCATTAAACAGTTCATCGATTCAGCAATGTGGAAGCTCAGAATAGCTTGTTATGAGATTACAACTCATCATCATTGAACGGTTGATGGATTCGGCGATGTGGAAGCTCAAAACAGCTTGTTATGAGATTGCAGCTGATTATCATTGAACAATTGACCGATTCGGTGATTTGGAAGCTCATAATAGCTTATTATGAGATTACAACTCATTTTCATCGAACGGTTGATCAATTCGATGATGTGGAAGCTCAGAATAGCTTATTATGAGATTGCAGCTAATTATCATCGAATGACTGACCGATTCAGCGATGTGGAAGCTCAGAACGGCTTGTTATGAGATTACAACTCATTGTCATCGAACGGTTGATCGATTCGGTGATGTGGAAGCTCAGAAAAGCTTGGTCTGAGATTACAACTCATTATCATCGAACAGTTGATCGATTCGGCGATGTGGAAGCTCAAAACAGCTTATTATAAGATAACAACTCATCATCATCGAACGGTTGATCGATTCGGCGATTTGGAAGCTCAGAATGGCTTGTTATGAGATTGCAAGTCATTATCATCGAACGGTTGATTGATTCGGCGATGTGGAAGCTCAGAACAGCTTGTTATGAGATTACAACTCATCATCATTGAACGGTTGATGGATTCGGCGATGTCAAAGGTCAGAACAGCTTGTTATTAGATTACAACTCATTGTCATCGAACGGTTGATCGATTCGGCAATGTGAAAGCTCAGAATAGCTTGTTATGAGATTAAAACTCATTATCATCAAACGATTGATCGATTCGGTGATGTGGAAGCTCACAATGGTTTTTTATGAGATTACAACTCATTGTCACCGAATGGTTGACCAATTCGGCGATGTGGAAGCTTAGAATAGCTTGTTATGAGATTACAACTCATTATCATCAAACAGTTGATCGATTCGGCGATGTGGAAGCTCAGAACAGCTTGTTATGAGATTACAACTCATCATCATCGAACGGTTGATCAATTTGGCAATGTGGAAGCTCAGAACGGCTTGTTATGAGATTGCAAGTCATTATCATTGAACGGTTGATCGATTCGGCGATGTGGAAGCTCAGAACAGCATGTTATGAGATTACAACTCATCATCATTGAATGGTTGATGGATTCGGCAATGTGGAAGCTCAGAATAGCTTATTATGAGATTGTAGCTGATTATCATCGAACGATTGACTGATTCGGTGATGTAGAAGCTCAGAACGGCTTGTTATGAGATTACAACTTATTTTCCTCGAACGGTTGATCGATTCGGTGATGTGGAATCTCAAAATAGCTTGTTATGAGATTGCAACTAATTATTATCGAATGGTTGATCGATTCGGCGATGTGGAAGCTCAGAATAGCTTGTTATGAGATTACAACTCATTATCATCGAACGGTTGATAGATTCGGTGATGTGGAAGCTCAGAACGGCTTGTTATAAGATTACAACTCATTATCATCGAACGGTTGACCAATTCGGCGATGTGGAAGCTCAGAACGGCTTGTTATGAGATTACAACTCATTATCATCGAACGCTTGATTGATTTAGCGATGTGGAAGCTCAGAATAGCTTTTTATGAGATTACAACTCATCATCATCGAACGATTGATCGATTCGGCGATGTGGAAGCTTAGAATGGCTTGTTATGAGATTGCAAGTCATTATCATCGGACGGTTGATCGATTCGGTGATGTGGAAGCTGAGAATAGCTTGTTATGAGATTACAACTGATCATCATTGAACGGTTGATGGATTCGACGATGTGGAAGCTCAGAACAGCTTGTTATGAGATTGCAGCTGATTATCATCGAACGATTGACCGATTCGGCGATGTGGAAGCTCAGAAAGGCTTGTTATGAGATTACAACTCATTTTCATCAAACGGTTCATTGATTCGGCAATGTGGAAGCTCAAAACAGCTTGTTATGAGATTCCAACTGATTATCATTGAACGATTGACCGATTCGGCGATGTGGAAGCTTAGAACGGCTTGTTATGATATTACAACTCATCATCATTGAACGGTTGATCAATTCAACAATGTGGAAGCTTAGAATGGCTTGTTATGAGATTGCAAGTAATTATCATCGAACGGTTGATCGATTCGGCGATGTGGAAGCTCAAAACAGCTTGTTATGAGATTACAACTCATCATCATTGAACGGTTGACCAATTCAGTGATGTGGAAGCTCAGAATAGCTTGTTATGAGATTACAACTCATTATCATCGAACGGTTGATCGATTAGGTGATGTGGAAGCTCAGAACGGCTTGTTATGAGATTGCAAGTCATTATCATCAACCAGTTGATCCATTCGGTGATGTGGAAGCTCAGAACAGCTTGTTATGAGATTACAACTCATCATCATTAAATGGTTGATGGATTCGGCGATGTGGAAGCTCAGAACAACTTTTTATCAGATTGCAGCTGATTATCATCGAACAATTGACCGATTCGGTGATGTGGAAGCTCAGAATGGCTTGTTATGAGATTACAACTCATTTTCATCAAACGGTTGATCGATTTGGCAATGTGGAAGCTCATAATAGCTTGTTATGAGATTGCAATTGATTATCATCGAACGATTGACCGATTCGGCGATGTGGAAGCTCAGAACGGCTTGCTATGAGATTACAACTCATTGTCATCAAACGGTTGATCAATTCGGTGATGTGGAAGCTCAGAATAGCTTGTTATGAGATTACAACTCATTATCATCGAACGGTTGATCGATTCAGCAATGTGGAAGCTTAGAAAAGCTTGTTATGAGATTACAACTCATTATCATCAAACGGTTGATCGATTCGGCGATGTGAAAGCTCAGAATAGCTTGTTATAAGATTACAACTCATTATCATCGAACGGTTGACCAATTCAGCGATGTGGAAGCTCAGAATGGCTTGTTATGAGATTACAACTCATTATCATCAAACGGTTGATTGATTCGGCGATGTGGAAGCTCAGAATAGCTTGTTATGAGATTACAACTCATCATCACCAAATGGTTGATCGATTCGATGATGTGGAAGCTTAGAACGGCTTGTTATGAGATTAAAAGTCATTATCATCGAATGGTTGATCGATTTGGTGATGTGGAATCTCAGAACAGCTTGTTATGAGATTACAACTCATCATCATTGAACGGTTGATGGATTCGGTGATGTGGTAGCTCAGAACGGCTTGTTATCAGATTACAACTCATTGTCATTGAACGGTTGATTGATTTGGCGATGTGGAAGCTCAGAACAGCTTGTTATCAGATTACAACTCATTATCATCGAACGGTTGATCGATTTGGTGATGTGGAAGCTTAGAACGGCTTGTTATGATATTACAACTCATTGTCATCGAACGGTTGACCAATTTGGTGATGTGGAAGCTCAGAACGGCTTGTTATGAGATTACAACTCATTATCATCGAACGGTTAATCGATTCGACGATGTGGAAGCTCAAAACAGCTTGTTATGAGATTACAACTCATCATCATCGAACGGTTGATCGATTTAGCGATGTGGAAACTCAGAACGGCTTGTTATGAGATTGCAAGTCATTATCATTGAACGGTTGATCGATTCGGCGATGTGGAAGCTTAGAATAGCTTGTTATGAGATTACAACTCATCATCATTGAACGGTTGATGGTTTCGGCGATGTGGAAGCTCAGAATAGCTTGTTATGAGATTGTAGCTGATTATCATCGAACGATTGACCAATTCGGTGATGTGGAACCTCAGAATGGCTTGTTATGAGATTACAACTCATTTTCATCGAACGGTTGATCGATTCGGCAATGTGGAAGCTCAGAATAGCTTGTTATGAGATTGCAGCTGATTATCATCGAATGATCGACTGATTCAGCGATGTGGAAGCTCAGAATGGCTTGTTATGAGATTACAACTCATTGTCATCGAACGGTTGATCGATTCGGTGATGTGGAAGCTTAGAATAGCTTGTTATGAGATTACAACTCATTATCATCGAATGGTTGATCGATTTGGTGATGTGGAAGCTCAGAATAGCTTGTTATGAGATTACAACTCATTATCATCGAACAGTTGATCGATTCTGTGATGTGGAAGCTCAGAATAGCTTGTTATAAGATTACAACTCATTGTCATTGAACGGTTGAGCAATTCGATGATGTGGAAGCTCACAATGACTTGTTATGAGATTACAACTCATTATCATCGAACGGTTGATTGATTCGGCGATGTGGAAGCTCAGAACAGCTTGTTATAAGATTACAACTCATCATCATCGAATGGTTGATTGATTCGGCAATGTGGAAGCTCAGAACGGCTTATTATGAGATTGCAAGTCATTATCATCGAATGGTTGATCGATTCAGCGATGTGGAAGCTCAGAACAGCTTGTTATGAGATTACAACTCATCATCATTGAACGGTTGATGGATTTGGCGATGTGGAAGCTCAGAAAAGCTTGTTATGAGATTGCAGCTGATTATCATCGAACGATTGACCGATTCGGCGATGTGGAAGCTTAGAATGGCTTGTTATGAGATAACAACTCATTTTCATCGAACGGTTGATTGATTCGACGATGTGGAAGCTCAGAATAGCTTTTTATGAGATTGCAACTGATTATCATCGAATGATTGACCAATTTGGCGATGTGGAAGCTTAGAATGGCTTGTTATGAGATTACAACTCATTGTCATCGAACGGTTGATCGATTCGGTGATGTGGAAGCTCAGAATAGCTTGTTATGAGATTACAACTCATTATCATCAAACGGTTGATCGATTCGGCAATGTGGAAGCTCAGAACAGCTTGTTATGAGATTACAACTCATTATCATCGAATGGTTGATCGATTTGGTGATGTGGAAGCTCAGAACGGCTTGTTATGAGACTATAACTCATTTTCATCGAACGGTTGACCAATTCGGCGATGTGGAAGCTCAGAATGGCTTGTTATGAGATTACAACTCCTTATCATCGAACGGTTGATCGATTCGGCGATGTAGAAGCTCAGAACAGCTTGTTATGAGATTACAACTCATTATCATCGAACGGTTGATCGATTCGGTGATGTGGAAGCTCAGAACAACTTGTTATGAGACTACAAATCATTATCATCAAACGGTTGACCAATTCGGCGATGTGGAAGCTCAGAATGGCTTCTTATGAGATTACAACTCATTATCATCAAACGGTTGATTGATTCGGCGATGTGGAAGCTCAGAACAGCTTGTTATGAGATTACAACTCATCATCATTGAACGGTTGATGGATTCAGTGATGTGGAAGCTCAGAACAGCTTGTTATGAGATTGCAGCTGATTATCATCGAATGATTGACCGATTGGGTGATGTGGAAGCTCAGAATGGCTTGTTATGAGATTACAACTCATTTTCATCAAACGATTGATCGATTCGGTGATGTGGAAGCTCAGAAGAGCTTGTTATGAGATTGCAGCTAATTATCATCAAACGATTGACCGATTCGGCGATGTGGAAGCTCAGAATGGCTTGTTATGAGATTACAACTCATTATCATCGAACGGTTGATTGATTCGGCGATGTGGAAGCTCAGAACAGCTTGTTATGAGATTACAACTCATCATCATCGAACAGTTGATTGATTCGGCAATGTGGAAGCTCAGTACGGCTTGTTATGAGATTGCAAGTCATTATCATCAAACGGTTGATCGATTCGGCGATGTGGAAGCTCGGAATAGCTTGTTAAGAGATTACAACTCATCATCATTGAACGGTTGATGGATTCGGTGATGTGGAACATCAGAATGCCCTGTTATCAGATTACAACTCATTGTCACCGAACCGTTGATTGATTCGGCGATGTGCAAGCTCAGAATAGGTTGTTATGAGATTACAACTCATTATCATCGAACGGTTGATCGATTCGGTGATGTGGAGACTCAGAATGGCTTGTTATGAGATTACAACTCATTGTCATCGAACGGTTGACCAATTCGGTGATATGGAAGCTCAGAATGGCTTGTTATGAGATTGCAAGTCATTATCATTGAACGGTTGATCAATTCAGCGATTTGGAAGCTCAGAATAGCTTGTTATGAGATTAGAACTCATCATCATTGAACGGTTGATGGATTCGGCGATGTGGAAGCTCAGAATAGCTTGTTATGAGATTGCAGCTGATTATCATCAAACGATTGACAAATTTGGTGATGTGGAAGCTCAGAATGACTTGTTATGAGATTACAACTCATTTTCATCGAATGCTTGATCGATTCGGTGATGTGGAAGCTCAGAACAGCTTATTATGAGACTGCAGCTGATTATCATCGAACGATTGACCAATTCGGCGATGTGGAAGCTCAGAACAGCTTGTTATGAGATTACAACTCATTGTCATCAAACAGTTGAATGATTCGGCGATGTGGAAGCTCAAAATAGCTTGTTATGAGATTACAACTCATTATCATCGAACGGTTGATCGATTCGGCGATGTGGAAGCTCAGAATAGCTTGTTATGAGATTACAACTCATTATTATCAAATGGTTGATCGATTCGGTGATGTGGAAGCTCAAAACGGCTTGTTATAAGATTACAACTCATTGTTATTGAATAGTTGACCAATTCAGCAATGTGGAAGCTCAGAACGGCTTGTTATGAGATTACGACTCATTATCATCAAACAGTTGATTGAGTCGACGATGTGGAAGCTCAAAACAGCTTGTTATGAGATTACAACTCATCATCATCGAACGGTTGATCGATTCGGCGATGTGGAAGCTCAGAACGGCTTGTTATGCGATTGCAAGTCATTATCATCAAACGGTTGATCGATTCAGTGATGTGGAAGCTCAGAATAGCTTGTTATGAGATTACAACTCATCATCATTGAACGGTTGATGGATTTGGCGATGTGCAAGCTCAGAACAGCTTCTTATGAGATTGCAGTTGATTATCATCGAACGATTGACCGATTCAGCGATGTGGAAGCTCAGAATGGCTTATTATGAGATTACAACTTATTTTCATCGAACGGTTGATTGATTTGGCGATGTGGAAGCTCAAAATAGCTTGTTATGAGATTGCAGCTGATTATCATCGAACGATTGACCGATTTCGCGATGTGGAAGCTTAGAATGGGTTGTTATGAGATTACAACTCATTGTCATCGAACGGTTGATCGATTCAGCGATGTGGAAGCTCAGAACAGCTTGTTATGAGATTACAACTCATTATCATCGAACGGTTGATCGATTCGGCAATGTGGAAGCTCAGAACAGCTTTTTATGAGATTACAACTCATTATCATTGAACGGTTGATCGATTCGGTGATGTGGAAGCTCAGAACGGCTTGTTATGAGATTACAACTCATTGTCATCAAATAGTTGACCAATTCAGTGATGTGAAAGCTCAGAATGGCTTGTTATGAGATTACAACTCATTATCATCAAACGGTTGATCGATTCGGCGATGTGGAAGCTCAGAACCACTTGTTTTGAGATTACAACTCATCATCATCAAATGGTTGATCGATTAAGTGATGTGGAAGCTCAGAACAACTTGTTATGAGATTGCAAGTCATTATCATTGAACGATTGATCGATTTGGCGATGTAGAAGCTCAGAACAGCTTGTTATGAGATTACAACTCATTATCATGGAACGGTTGATCGATTCAGTGATATGGAAGCTGAGAACGGATTGTTATGAGACTACAACTCATTGTCATCGAATGGTTGACCAATTCGGTGATGTGGAAGCTCAGAATAGCTTGTTATGAGATTACAACTCATCATCATCGAACGGTTGATTGATTCGGTGATGTGGAAGCTCAGAACGGCTTGTTATGAGATTGCAAGTCATTATCATTGAATAGTTGATCGATTCGGCGATGTGGAAGCTCAGAATAGCTTGTAATGAGATTACAACTCATCATCATTGAACGGTTGATGGATTCGGTGATGTGGAAGCTCAGAACAGCTTGTTATGAGATTACAGATGATTATCATTGAACGATTGACTGATTCGGTGATGTGGAAGCTCAGAACGGATTGTTATGAGATTACAACTCATTTTCATTGAATGGTTCATCAATTCAGCGATGTGGAAGCTCAGAATAGCTTGTTATGAGATTGCAGCTGATTATCCTCGAACAGTTGACCAATTCGGCGATGTGGAAGCTCAGAACGGCTTGTTATGAGATTACAACTCATTATCATTGAACGGTTGATTGATTCGGCGATGTGGAAGCTCAGAACAGCTTGTTATGAGATTATAAGTCATCATCATCGAACAGTTGATCGATTCGGCAATGTGGAAGCTCAGAATGGCTTGTTATGAGATTGCAAGTCATTATCATCAAACGGTTGATCGATTCGGTGATGTGGAAGCTCAGAACAACTTTTTATGAGATTACAACTCATCATCATTGAACGGTTGATGGATTCGGTGATGTGGAAGCTCAGAATGGCTTCTTATCAAATTACAACTCATTTTCATCAAACGGTTAATCGATTCGGTGATGTGGAAGCTTAGAATAGATTGTTATGAGATTACAACTCATTATCATCGAACGGTTGATCGATTCTATGATGTGGAAGCTTAGAATGGATTGTTATGAGATTACAACTCATTGTCATCGAACGGTTGACCAATTCGGCAATGTGGAAGCTCAGAACGGCTTGTTATGAGATTACAACTCATTATCATCGAACGGTTGATTGATTCGGCGATGTGGAAGCTCAGAACAGCTTGTTATGAGATTACAACTCATCATCATCGAACGGTTGATCGATTCAGCGATGTGGAAGCTTAGAACAGATTGTTATGAGATTGCAAGCCATTATCATCGAATAGTTGATCGATTCGGTGATGTGGAAGCTCAGAACAGCTTGTTATCAGATTACAACTCATCATGATTGAACGGTTGATGGATTCGGCGATGTCGAAGCTCAGAACAGCTTGTTATGAGATTGCAGCTGATTATCATCAAACGATTGACCGATTCAGTGATATGGAAGCTCAGAATGGCTTGTTATGAGATTACAACTCATTGTCATCGAACGGTTGATCGATTCGGCGATGTGGAAGCTTAGAACAGCTTGTTATGAGATTACAACTCATTATCATCGAACGGTTGATCTATTCGGCAATGTGGAAGCTCAAAACAACTTGTTATGAGATTACAACTCATTATCATCAAACGATTGATTGATTCGGTGATGTGGAAGCTCAGAACGGCTTGTTATGAGATTACAACTCATTTTCATCGAACGGTTGACCAATTCGGTGATGTGGAAGCTCAGAATGACTTGTTATGAGATTAAAACTCATTATCATCAAACGGTTGATCGATTCGGTGATGTGGAAGCTCAGAACAGCTTGTTATGAGATTACAACTCATCATCATCGAATGGTTGATCGATTCGGTGATGTCGAAGCTCAGAATGGCTTGTTATGAGATTGCAAGTCATTATCATCGAACGGTTGATTGATTCATCAATGTGGATGCTCAGAATAGCTTGCTATGAGATTACAACTCATTATCATCAAACGGTTGATCGATTCGGTGATGTGGAAGTTCAGAACGGCTTGTTATGAGACTACAACTCATTGTCATTGAACGGCTGACCAATTTGGTGATGTGGAAGCTCAAAATGGCTTGTTATGAGATTACAAATCATTATCATCAAACGGTTGATCGATTCGGCGATGTGGAAGCTCAGAACATTTTGTTATGAGATTACAACTCATCATCATCGAACGGTTGATCGATTCAGCGATGTGGAAGCTCAGAACGGATTGTTATGAGATTGCAAGTCATTATCATCAAACGGTTGATCGATTCGGTGATGTGGAAGCTCAGAACAGCTTGTTATGAGATTACAAATCATCATCATTGAACGGTTGATGGATTCAGTGATGGGGAAGCTCAGAACAGCCTGTTATGAGTTTGCAGCTGATTATCATCAAACGATTGACCGATTCGGCGATGTGGAAGCTCAGAATGGCTTGTTATGAGATTACAAATCATTTTCATCGAACGGTTGATTGATTTGGTGATGTGGAAGCTCAGAACAGCTTGTTATGAGATTGCAGCTGATTATCATCGAACGATTGACTGATTCGGCGATGTGGAAGCTTAGAACGGCTTGTTATGAGATTACAACTCATTGTCATCGAACGGTTGATCGATTCAGCGATGTGGAAGCTCAGAACAGCTTGTTATGAGATTACAACTCATTATCATCGAACGGTTGATCGATTCGGCAATGTGGAAGCTCAGAACAGCTTGTTATGAGATTACAACTCTTTATCATCGAACGGTTGATCGATTCGGTGATGTGGAAGCTCAAAATAGCTTATTATGAGATTACAACTCATTGTCATCGAACGGTTGACCAATTCAGCAATGTGGAAGCTCAGAACAGCTTGTTATGAGATTACAACTCATTATCATCGAACGGTTGATGAATTTGGTGATGTGGAAGCTCAGAACAGCTTGTTATGAGATTACAACCCATCATCATCGAACGGTTGATCGATTCAGCGATGTGTAAGCTCAGAATGGCTTGTTATAAGATTGCAAGTCATTATCATCGAAAGGTTGATCGATTCGGTGATGTGGAAGCTCAGAACAGTTTCTTATGAGATTACAACTCATTATCATCGAACAGTTGATCGATTCAGTGATGTGGAAGCTTAGAACGGCTTGTTATGAGACTACAACTCATTGTCATCGAACGATTGACCAATTCGCTAATGTGGAAGCTCAGAATGGCTTGTTATGAGATTAAAACTCATTATCATCAAATGGTTGATCGATTCGGCGATGTGGAAGCTTAGAACAACTTGTTATGAGATTACAACTCATCATCATCGAACGGTTGATCGATTCGGCAATGTGGAAGCTCAGAATGGCTTGTTATGAGATTGCAAGTCATTATCATTGAACAGTTGATCGATTCGGCGATGTGG
>MU224059.1:199838-213981 GCA_018584345.1 Thuja plicata | reverse complement strand
GGCGATGTGGAAGCTCAGAACAGCTTGTTATGAGATTACAACTCATCATCATCGAACGGTTGATCGATTCGGCGATGTGGAAGCTCAGAACGGCTTGTTATGAGATTGCAAGTCATTATCATTGAACAGTTGATCGATTTGGCGATGTGGAAGCTCAGAACAGGTTGTTATGAGATTACAACTCATCATCATTGAACGGTTGATGGATTCGGCGATGTGGAAGCTTAGAACAGCTTGTTATGAGATTACAACTGATTATCATCGAATGATTGACTGATTCAGTGATGTGGAAGCTCAGAACGGCTTGTTATGAGATTACAACTCATTTTCATCAAACGGTTGATCGATTTGGCAATGTGGAAGCTCAGAATAGCTTGTTATGAGATTGTAGCTGATTATCATTGAACGATTGACCGATTCAGTGATGTGGAAGCTCAGAACGGCTTGTTATGAGATTACAACTCATTGTCATCGAACGGTTGATCAATTTGGCAATTTGGAAGCTCAGAATAGCTTGTTATGAGATCACAACTCATTATCATCGAACGGTTGATCGATTCGGCGATGTGGAACCTCAGAACAGCTTGTTATGAGATTACAACTCATTATCATCGAACGGTTGATCGATTCGGCGATGTGGAAACTCAGAATGGCTTGTTATAAGATTACAACTCATTGTCATTGAATGGTTGACCAATTCGGCGATGTGGAAGCTCAGAACAGCTTGTTATGAGATTACAACTCATTATCATCGAACGGTTGATCGACTCAGCGATGTGGAAGCTCAGAATAGCTTGTTATGAGATTACAACTCATCATCATCGAACGGTTGATCGATTCAGCGATGTGCAAGCTCAGAACGGCTTGTTATGAGATTGCAAGTCATTATCATTGATCGGTTGATTGATTTGGCGATGTGGAAGCTGAGAACAGCTTGTTATGATATTACAACTCATCATCATTGAACGGTTGATGGATTCGGTGATGTGGAAGCTCAGAACAACTTGTTATGAGATTACAGCTAATTATCATTGAATGATTAACCGATTCGATGATGTGGAAGCTCAGAATGGCTTGTTATGAGATTATAACTCATTTTCATCGAACGGTTGATCGATTCGGCAATGTGGAAGCTCAGAACAGCTTGTTATGAGATTACAGTTGATTATCATCGAACGATTGACTGATTCGGCGATGTGGAAGCTCAGAATGGCTTGTTATGAGATTACAACTCATTATCATCGAATGGTTGATTGACTCAGCGATGTCGAAGCTCAGAACAGCTTGTTATGAGATTACAACTCATCATCATCGAACGGTTGATCGATTCAGCGATGTGCAAGCTCACAACGGCTTGTTATGAGATTGCGAGTCATTATCATTGATTGGTTGATCGATTCGGCGATGTGGAAGCTGAGAATAGCTTGTTATGAGATTACAACTCATCATCATTGAATGGTTGATGGATTCGGTGATGTGGAAGCTCAGAACAGCTTGTTATGAGATTGTAGCTGATTATCATTGAACGATTGACCGATTCGATGATGTGGAAGCTTAGAATGGCTTGTTATAAGATTACAACTCATTTTCATCGAATGGTTGATCGATTCGGTGATGTGGAAGCTCATAACAGCTTGTTATGAGATTATAGTTGATTATCATCGACTGATTGACCGATTCGGTGATGTGGAAGCTCAGAATGGCTTGTTGTGAGATTACAACTCATTGTCATCGAACGGTTGATCGATTCGGAGATGTGGAAGCTCAGAATAGCTTGTTATGAGATTACAACTCATTATCATCAAACAGTTGATCGATTCGGTGATGTGGAAGCTCAAAATAGCTTGTTATGAGATTACAACTCATTATCATCGAACGGTTGATTGATTCGGCGATGTGGAAGCTCAAAATGGCTTGTTATAAGATTATAACTCATTGTCATCGAACGGTTGACCAATTCGTGATGTGGAAGCTCAGAACGGCTTGTTATGAGATTACAACTCATTATCATTGAACGGTTGATTGATTTGGCAATGTGGAAGCTTAGAATAGCTTGTTATAAGATTACAACTCATCATCATTGAACGGTTGATCGATTCGGCGATGTGGAAGCTCAGAACAGCTTGTTATGAGATTGCACGTCATTATCATTGAATGGTTGATCGATTCGGCGATGTGGAAGCTCAAAACAGCTTGTTATGAGATTACAACTCATCATCATTGAACAGTTGATGGATTCGGCGATGTGGAAGCTCAGAACACCTTGTTATGAGATTGCAGCTGATTATCATCGAACGATTGACTGATTCGGCAATGTGGAAGCTCAGAATGGCTTGTTATGAGATTGCAAGTCATTATCATCGAACGGTTGATCGATTCGGCGATGTGGAAGCTTAGAATAGCTTGTTATGAGATTGCAAGTCATTATCATCGAATGGTTAATCGATTTGGCGATGTGGAAGCTCAAAAAATCTTATTATGAGATTACAACTCATCATCATCGAACGGTTGATCGATTCGGCGATGTGGAAGCTTAGAACGGCTTGTTATGAGATTGCAAGTCATTATCATTGAACAATTGATCGATTCACCGATGTGGAAGCTCAGAACAGCTTGTTATGAGATTACAACTCATCATCATTGAACGGTTGATGGATTCGGCGATGTGGAAGCTTAGAACAGCTTTTTATGAGATTACAGCTGATTATCATCGAACGATTGACCGATTCGGTGATATGGAAGCTCAGAACGGCTTGTTATGAGATTACAACTCATTTTCATCGAACGGTTGATCCATTCGGCGATGTGGAAGCTCAGAATAGCTTGTTATGAGATTGCAGCTGATTATCATTGAATGATTGACCGATTCAGTGATGTGGAAGCTTAGAAGGGCTTGTTATGAGATTACAACTCATTGTCATCGAACGGTTGATCGATTCGGCGATGTGGAAGCTTAGAATAGATTGTTATGAGATTACAACTCATTATCATCGAACGGTTGATCGATTCGGCGATGTGGAACCTCAGAACAGCTTATTATGAGATTACAACTCATTATCATCGAATGGTTGATCGATTTGGTGATGTGGAAGCTCAGAACGGCTTGTTATAAGATTACAAGTCATTGTCATCGAACGGTTGACCAATTCGGCGATGTGGAAGCTTAGAACGGCTTGTTATGAGATTACAACTCATTATCCTTGAACGGTTGATTGATTCGGCGATGTGGAAGCTTAGAATGGCTTGTTATGAGACTGCAAGTCATTATCATCGAACGGTTGATAGATTCAGCAAAGTGGAAGCTCAAAATAGCTTGTTATGAGATTACAACTCATCATCATCGAACAGTTGATCGATTCGGCGATGTGGAAGCTCAGAACGGCTTGTTATGAGATTGCAAGTCATTATCATTGAATGGTTGATCAATTCAGAGATGTGCAAGCTCAAAATAGCTTGTTATGAGATTACAACTCATTATCATCGAACGGTTGATCGATTCAGTGATGTGGAAGCTCAGAATGGCTTGTTATGAGATTACAACTCATTGTCATCGAACGGTTGACCAATTCGGTGATGTGGAAGCTCAGAATAGCTTTTATGAGATTACAAGTCATTATCATCGAACGGTTGATCGATTTAGTGATGTGGAAGCTCAGAATAGCTTGTTATGAGATTACAACTCATCATCATCAAATGGTTGATCGATTCGGTGATGTGGAAGCTCAGAACAGCTTGTTATGAGATTACAACTCATTATCATCGAACGGTTGATCGATTCGGTGATGTGGAAGCTCAGAACGGCTTGTTATGAGATTACAACTCATTGTTATCGAACAGTTGACCAATTCAGCGATGTGGAAGCTCAGAACGGCTTGTTATGAGATTACAACTCATTATCATCGAACGGTTGATCGATTCGGCGATGTGGATTCTTAGAACAGCTTGTTATGAGATTACAACTCATCATCATCGAACGGTTGATCGATTCGGTGATGTGGAAGCTCAAAACGGCTTGTTATGAGATTGCAAGTCATTATCATCGAACAGTTGATCGATTCGGCGATGTGGAAGCTCAAAATAGCTTGTTATGAGATTATAACTCATTATCATCGAACGGTTGATCGATTCGGTGATGTAAAAGCTAAGAACAGCTTTTTATGAGATTACAACTCATTGTTATCAAACGGTTGACCAATTCGGCGATGTGGAAGCTCAGAATGGCTTGTTATGAGATTACAACTCATTATCATCAAACGGTTGATCGATTCGGCGATGTGGAAGCTCAGAATAGCTTGTTATGAGATTACAACTCATCATCATCGAACGGTTGATCGATTCGGCGATGTGGAAGCTCAGAATAGCTTGTTATGAGATTACAACTCATTATCATCAAACGGTTGATCGATTCGGTGATGTGGAAGCTCAGAATGGATTGTTATGAGATTACAACTCATTGTTATCGAACGGTTGACCAATTCGGTGATGTGGAAGCTCAGAATGGCTTGTTATGAGATTAGAACTCATTATCATCAAACGGTTGATCGATTCAGCAATGTGGAATCTCAGAATAGCTTGTTATGAGATTACAACTCATCATCATCGAACGGTTGATCAATTCGGCGATGTGGAAGCTTAGAACGGCTTGTTATGAGATTGCAAGTCATTATCATTGAATGGTTGATCGATTCGGCGATGTGGAATCTCAGAACAGCTTGTTATGAGATTACAACTCATTATCATCGAACGGTTGATCGATTCGGTGATGTGGAAGCTCAGAATGGCTTCTTATGAGATTACAACTCATTGTCATCGAACGGTTGACCAATTCGGCAATGTGGAAGCTCAAAACGGCTTGTTATGAGATTACAACTTATTATCATCGAATGGTTGATCAATTCGGTGATGTGGAAGCTCAGAACAGCTTGTTATGAGATTACAACTCATCATCATCGAACAGTTGATCGATTCGGCGATGTGGAAGCTCAGAACGGCTTGTTATGAGATTTGCAAGTCATTATCATTGAACGGTTGATCGATTCGGTAATGTGGAAGCTCAGAACAACTTGTTATGAGATTACAACTCATCATCATCGAATTGTTGATTGATTTAGTGATGTGGAAGCTCAGAATGGCTTGTTATGAGATTGCAAGTCATTATCATCGAACGGTTGATCGATTCAGCGATGTGGAAGCTCAGAACAGCTTGTTATGAGATTACAACTCATTATCATCGAACGGTTGATCAATTCGGTTATGTGGAAGCTCAGAACGGCTTGTTATGAGATTACAACTCATTATCATCAAACGGTTGATCGATTCGGCGATGTGGAAGCTCAGAATAGCTTGTTATGAGATTACAACTCATCATCATCGAACAGTTGATCGATTCGGCGATGTGGAAGCTCATAATAGCTTGTTATGAGATTACAACTCATCATCATCGAATGGTTGACCAATTTGGCGATGTGGAAGCTCAGAATGGCTTGTTATGAGATTACAACTCATCATCATTAAACGGTTGATGGATTCGGCGATGTGGAAGCTCGTAATGGCTTGTTATGAGATTACAACTCATCGTCATCGAACGGTTGATCGATTCGGCGATGTGGAAGCTCAGAATGGCTTGTTATGAGATTACAACTCATTATCATTGAATGGTTAATCGATTCAGCGATGTGGATGCTCAGAATAGCTTGTTATGAGATTACAACTCATTGTCATTGAACGGTTGACCAATTTGGTGATGTGGAAGCTCAGAATGGCTTGTTATGAGATTACAACTCATTATCATCAAACGGTTGATTGACTCAGCGATGTGGAAGCTCACAACAGCTTGTTATGAGATTACAACTCATCATCATCGAATAGTTGATCGATTCGGCGATGTGGAAGCTCAGAATGGTTTATTATGAGATTGCAAGTCATTATCATTGAACGGTTGATCGATTCGGCGATGTGGAAGCTCAGAACAGCTTGTTATGAGATTACAACTCATCATCATTGAACAGTTGATGGATTCGGCGATGTGGAAGCTTAGAACAGCTTGTTATGAGATTGTAGCTGATTATCATCGAACGATTGACCGATTCGGTGATGTGGAAGCTCAGAACGGCTTGTTCTGAGATTACAACTCATTTTCATTGAACGGTTGATTGATTCGGCGATGTGGAAGCTCAGAACAGCTTGTTATGAGATTGCAGCTGATTATCATCGAACGATTGACCGATTGGGCGATGTGGAAGCTCAGAATGGCTTGTTATGAGATTACAACTCATTATCATCGAACGGTTGATCAATTCAGTGATGTGGAACCTCAGAATATCTTGTTATGAGATTACAACTCATTATCATCGAACGGTTGATTGATTCGGCGATGTGGAAGCTCAGAATAGCTTGTTATGAGATTACAACTCATAATCATCAAACGGTTGATCGATTCGGCGATGTGGAAGCTCAGAATGGCTTTTTATAAGATTACAACTCATTGTCATCGAACGGTTGACCAATTCGGCAATGTGGAAGCTCAGAACGGCTTGTTATGAGATTTCAACTCATTATCATCGAACGGTTGATTAATTCGGTGATGTGGAAGCTCAGAATAGCTTGTTATGAGATTGCAACTGATTATCATCGAATGATTGACCGATTCAGCAATGTGGAAGCTCAGAATGGCTTGTTATGAGATTACAACTCATTTTCATCAAACGGTTGATTGATTCAGCGATGTGGACGCTCAGAATAGCTTGTTATGAGATTGCAGCTGATTATCATCGAATGATTGACCGATTCGGCGATGTGGAAGCTTAGAACGGCTTGTTATGAGATTACAACTCATTGTCATCGAACGGTTGATCGATTCAGTTATGTGGAAGCTCAGAATAGCTTGTTATGAGATTACAACTCATTATCATCGAACGGTTGATCGATTCGGCAATGTCGAAGCTCAGAACAGCTTGTTATGAGATTACAACTCATTATCATCAAACAGTTGATCGATTCGGTGATGTGGAAGCTCAGAATGGCTTGCTATGAGATTACAACTCATTGTCATCGAACGGTTCACCAATTCAGCGATGTGGAAGCTCAGAACGGCTTGTTATGAGATTACAACTCATTATCGTCGAATGGTTTATCGATTCAGCGATGTGGAAGCTCAGAATAGATTATTAGGAGATTACAACTCATCATCATCGAACGGTTGATTGATTCAGCAATGTGGAAGCTCAGAACAGCTTGTTATGAGATTGCAAGTCATTATCATTGAACAGTTGATGGATTCAGCAATGTGGAAGCTCAGAATAGCTTGTTATGAGATTACAACTCATCATCATTGAACAGTTGATGGATTCAGTGATGTGGAAGCTCAGAACGGCTTGTTATGAGATTGCAGCTGATTATCATCGAACGATTGACCGATTCGGTGATGTGGAAGCTCAGAACGGCTTGTTATGAGATTACAACTCATTTTCATCAAATGGTTGATCGATTCGGCGATGTGGAAGCTCAAAAAAGCTTGTTATGAGATTGCAGCTGATTATCATCAAACGATTGACCGATTCGGCGATGTGGAAGCTCAGAATGGCTTGTTATGAGATTAGAACTCATTGTCATCGAATGGTTGATTGATTTGGTGATGTGGAAGCTTAGAATAGCTTGTTATGAGATTACAACTCATTATCATCGAACGGTTGATCGATTCGGCGATGTGGAAGCTCATAAAAGCTTTTTATGAGATTAAAACTCATTATCATTGAACGGTTGATCGATTCAGGGATGTGGAAGCTCAGAACGGCTTGTTATAAGATTACAACTCATTGTCATGGAATGGTTGACCAAATCGATGATGTGGAAGCTCAGAACGGCTTGTTATGAGATTGCAAGTCATCATCATCGAACGGTTGATCGATTTGGCGATGTGGAAGCTCAGAACAGCTTGTTATGAGATTACAACTCATCACCATTGAACGGTTGATGGATTCGGCAATGGGGAAGCTCAGAACAGCTTGTTATGAGATTGCAGCTGATTATAATCGAACGATTGACCGATTCGGCGATGTGGAAGCTTAGAATGGCTTGTTATGAGATTACAACTCATTTTCATCGAACGGTTGATTGATTCGGTGATGTGGAAGCTCAGAACAGCTTGTTATGAGATTGTAGCTGATTATCATCGAACGATTGACTCATTCAGCGATGTGGAATCTTAGAACAGCTTGTTATGAGATTACAACTCATTGTCATCGAATGGTTGATCGATTCAGCGATGTGGAAGCTCAGAATAGCTTGTTATGAGATTACAACTCATTATCATTGACTGGTTGATCGATTCAGTAATGTGTAAGCTTAGAACAACTTGTTATGAGATTACAACTCATTATCATTGAACGGTTGATCGATTCGGTGATGTGGAAGCTCAGAATGGCTTGTTATGAGATTACAACTCATTGTCATCAAACGGTTGACCAATTCGGTGATGTGGAAGCTCAGAATGGCTTTTTATGAGATTACAACTCATTATCATCGAATGGTTGATCGATTAGGCGATGTGGAAGCTCAAAACAGCTTGTTATGAGATTACAACTCATCATCATCGAACGGTTGATCGATTCAGTGATGTGGAATCTCAGAACGGCTTGTTATGAGATTGCAAGTCATTATCATCGAATGGTTGATCGATTCGGTGATGTGGAAGCTAAGAACAACTTGTTATGATATTACAACTCATTATCATCAAAAGATTGATTGATTCGGTGATGTGGAAGCTCAGAACGGCTTGTTATGAGATTACAACTCATTGTCATCGAATGGTTGACCAATTCGGCGATCTGGAAGCTCAGAATGGCTTGTTATGAGATTACAACTCATTATCATCGAACGGTTGATTGATTCGGGGATGTGGAAGCTCAAAACAGCTTGTTATGAGATTATAACTCATCATCATCGAACGGTTGATCGATTCGGCAATGTGGAAGCTCAGAATGGCTTGTTATGAGATTGCAAGTCATTATCATTGAACAGTTGATCGATTCGGCGATGTGGAAGCTCAGAATAGCTTGTTATGAGATTACAACTCATCATCATTGAACGGTTGATGGATTCGGCGATGTGGAAGCTCAGAAGAGCTTGTTATGAGATTATAGCTGATTATCATCGAACGATTGACCGATTCGGTGATGTGGAAGCTCAGAACGGCTTGTTATGAGATTAAAACTCATTTTCATCGAACGGTTGATCAATTCAGCGATGTGGAAGCTTAGAACAGCTTGTTATGAGATTGCAGCTGATTATCATTGAATGATTGACCGATTCGGTGATGTGGAAGCTCAGAATGGTGTGTTATGAGATTACTACTCATTGTCATCGAACGGTTGATCGATTCGGCGATGTGGAAGCTTAGAATAGCTTTTTATGAGATTACAACTCATTATCATCGAACGGTTGATCGATTTGGTCATGTGGAAGCTTAGAACAGCTTGTTATGAGATTACAACTCATTATCATCAAACGGTTGATCGATTCGGCAATGTGGAAGCTCAGAACGGCTTGTTATAAGATTACAACTCATTGTCATTGAACGGTTGACCAATTCGGTGATGTGGAAGCTCAGAATGGCTTGTTATGAGATTACAACTCATTATCATCAAACGGTTGATTGATTCGGTGACGTGGAAGCTCAGAATGGCTTGTTATGAGATTACAACTCATCATCATCGAACGGTTGATCGATTCGGTGATGTGGAAGTTCAAAACGGCTTGTTATGAGACTGCAAGTCATTATCATCGAATGGTTGATTGATTCGGTGATGTGGAAGCTCAGAACGGCTTGTTATGAGATTACAACTCATTGTCATCGAACGGTTGACCAATTCGGTGATGTGGAAGCTCAGAACGGCTTGTTATGAGATTACAACTCATTATCATCGAACGGTTGATCATTTGGCAATGTGGAAGCTCAGAATAGCTTGTTATGAGATTACAACTCATCATCATCAAATGGTTGATCGATTCAGCGATGTGGAAGCTCAGAACAGCTTGTTATGAGATTACAACTCATTATCATCGAATGGTTGATCGATTTGGTGATGTGGAAGCTCAGAACGGCTTGTTATGAGATTACAACTCATTGTCATCGAACGGTTGACCAATTCGGTGATGTGGAAGCTCAGAACGGCTTTTTATGAGATTAAAACTCATTATCATCGAACGGTTGATTAATTCGGTGATGTGGAAGGTCAAAACAACTATTTATGAGATTACAACTCATCATCATCGAATGGCTAATCGATTCGGTGATGTGGAAGCTCAGTACGGCTTGTTATGAGATTGCAAGTCATTATCATCGAACGGTTGATCGAGTCAACGATGTGGAAGCTCAGAACAACTTGTTATGAGATTACAACTCATTATCATCGAATGGTTGATCGATTCGGTGATGTGGAAGCTAAGAACGGCTTGTTATGAGATTACAACTCATTGTCATCAAACAGTTGACCAATTCAGTGATGTGGAAGCTCAGAACGGCTTGTTATGAGATTACAAATCATTATCATCGAACGGTTGATCGATTCGGTGATGTGGAAGCTCAGAACAGCTTGTTATGAGATTACAACTCATCATCATCGAACGGTTGATCGATTCGGTGATGTGGAAGCTCAGAACAGCTTGTTATGAGATTACAACTCATTATCATCAAACACTTGATCAATTTAGTGATGTGGAAGCTTAGAATGGCTTGTTATGAGATTACAACTCATTGTCATCGAACAGTTGACCAATTCGGTGATGTGGAAGCTCAGAACGGCTTGTATTGAGATTACAACTCATTATCATCAAACGGTTCATCAATTCAGTGATGTGGAAGCTCAGAATAGCTTGTTATGAGATTACAACTCATCATCATCAAATGGTTGATCGATTCAGCGATGTGGAAGCTCAGAAAGGCTTGTTATGAGATTGCAAGTCATTATCATCGAACGGTTGATCGATTCGGTGATGTGGAAAATCAGAACAGCTTGTTATGATATTACAACTCATTATCATTGAACGGTTGATCGATTCGGTGATGTGGAAGCTCAGAACAGCTTGTTATGAGATTACAACTCATTGTCATCGAACGGTTGACAAATTCGGTGATGTGGAAACTTAGAATGGCTTGTTATGAGATTACAACTCATTATCATTGAACGGTTGATCAATTTGGCGATGTGGAAGCTCAGAACAGCTTGTTATGAGATTATAACTCATCATCATCAAACGGTTAATCGATTCGACGATGTGGAAGCTTAGAACAACTTGTTATGAGATTGCAAGTCATTATCATTGAACGGTTGATCGATTCGGTAATGTGGAAGCTCAAAATGGCTTGTTATGAGATTGCAAGTCATTATCATCGAACGGTTGATCGATTCAGCGATGTGGAAGCTTAGAACAGCTTGTTATGAGATTACAACTCATTATCATCAAACAGTTGGTTGATTCAGTGATGTGGAAGCTCAGAACGGCTTGTTATGAGATTACAACTCATTGTCATCGAACGGTTGACCAATTTGGCGATGTGGAAGCTCAGAATGGCTTGTTATGAGATTAAAACTCATCATCATTGAACGGTTGATAGATTCGGTGATGTGGAAGCTCAGAATGGCTTGTTATGAGATTACAACTCATCATCATCAAACGGTTGATCGATTCGGCAATGTGGAAGCACAGAACGGCTTGTTATGAGATTACAACTCATTATCATTGAATGGTTGATTTGATTCGGCGATGTGGAAGCTCAGAACAGCTTGTTATGAGATTACAACTCATTGTCATTGAATGGTTGACCAATTCAGTGATGTGGAAGCTCAGAATGGCTTGTTATGAGATTACAACTCATTATCATCAAATGGTTGATTGACTCAGCGATGTGGAAGCTCAGAACAGCTTGTTATGAGATTACAACTCATCATCATTGAACAGTTGATCGATTCGGTGATGTGGAAGCTCAGAACAGCTTGTTATGAGATTACAGCTAATTATCATTGAACGATTGACCGATTCAGCGATGTGGAAGCTTAGAATGGCTTGTTGTGAGATTACAACTCATTGTCATCAAGCGGTTGATCGATTCGGCGATGTGGAAGCTCAGAATAGCTTGTTATGAGATTACAACTCATTTTCATCGAACGGTTGATCAATTCGGCGATGTGGAAGCTCAGAACAGCTTGTTATGAGATTACAACTCATTATCATCGATTCAGTGATGTGGAAGCTCAGAATAGCTTGTTATGAGATTACAACTCATTATCATCGAACGCTTGATTGATTCGGCGATGTGGAAGCTAAGAACGTCTTGTTATAATATTACAACTCATTGTCATCAAACGGTTGACTAATTCGGTGATGTGGAAGCTCAGAACGGCTTGTTATGAGATTACAACTCATTATCATTGAACGGTTGATTGATTTGGCGATGTGGAAGCTTAGAAAATCTTCTTATAAGATTACAACTCATCATCATTAAACGGTTGATCGATTCGGCGATGTGGAAGCTCAGAATGGCTTGTTATGAGATTGCAAATCATTATCATTGAACGGTTGATCGATTTGGCGATGTGGAAGCTCAGAACAACTTGTTATGAGATTACAACTCATCATCGTTGAATGGTTGATGGATTCGGCGATGTGGAAGCGTAGAACTGCTTGTTATGAGATTGCAGCTGAATATCATCGAACGATTGACTGATTCGGCAATGTGGAAGCTCAGAATGGCTTGTTATGAGATTGCAAGTCATCATCATCGAACGGTTGATTGATTCGGCGATGTGGAAGCTCAGAATGGCTTGTTATGAGATTGCAAGTCATTATCATCAAACGATTGATCGATTCGGTGATGTGGAAGCTCAGAACAGCTTGTTATGAGATTACAACTCATTATCATCGAACGGTTGATCGATTCGGTGATGTGGAAGCTCAGAACGGCTTGTTATGAGATTAAAACTCATTATCATCGAACGGTTGACAAATTCGGTGATGTGGAAACTCAGAACGGCTTGTTATGAGATTACAACTCATTATCATCGAACGGTTGATCAATTTGGCGATGTGGAAGCTCAGAACAGCTTGTTATGAGATTATAACTCATCATCATCGAATGGTTGATCGATTCGGCGATGTTGAAGCTCAGAACAACTTGTTATGAGATTGCAAGTCATTATCATTGAACGGTTGATCGATTCAGCAATGTGGAAGCTCAGAGTAGCTTATTATGAGATTACAACTCATCATCATCGAACGGTTGATTGATTCGGTGATGTGGAAGCTCAGAATGGCTTGTTATGAGATTGCAAGTCATTATCATCGAACGGTTGATCGATTCAGCGATGTGGAAGCTCAGAACAGCTTGTTATGAGATTACAACTCATTTCATCGAACGGTTGGTTGATTCGGTGATGTGGAAGCTCAGAATGGCTTGTTATGAGATTACAACTCATTGTCATCGAACAGTTGACCAATTTGGCGATGTGGAAGCTCAGAACGGCTTCTTATGAGATTAAAACTTATCATCATTGAACGGTTGATAGATTCGGTGATGTGGAAGCTGAGAACGGCTTGTTATGAGATTACAACTCATCATCATCGAACGGTTGATCGATTCGGCGATGTGGAAGTACAGAACGGCTTGTTATGAGATTACAACTCATTATCATTGAATGGTTGATTGATTCGGCGATGTGGAAGCTCAGAACAGCTTGTTATGAGATTACAACTCATTGTCATTGAATGGTTGACCAATTCAGTGATGTGGAAGCTCAGAACGGCTTGTTATGAGATTACAACTCATTATCATCAAATGGTTGATTGACTCAGCGATGTGGAAGCTCAGAACAGCTTGTTATGAGATTACAACGCATCATCATCGAACAGTTGATCGATTCGGCGATGTGGAAGCTCAGAACAGCTTGTTATGAGATTACAGCTGATTATCATCGAACGATTGACCGATTCGGCGATGTGGAAGCTCAGAACGGCTTGCTGTGAGATTACAACTCATTGTCATCGAATGGTTGATCGATTCGGCGATGTGGAAGCTCAGAATAGCTTGTTATGAGATTACAACTCATTTTCATCGAACGGTTGATCGATTCGGTGATGTGGAAGCTCA
>MU224059.1:152594-169168 GCA_018584345.1 Thuja plicata | reverse complement strand
TCATCGAACGGTTGATTGATTCGGTGATGTGGAAGCTCAGAACAGCTTGTTAT
The DNA here is from genome assembly GCA_018584345.1 of Thuja plicata. Taxonomy (NCBI): domain Eukaryota; kingdom Viridiplantae; phylum Streptophyta; class Pinopsida; order Cupressales; family Cupressaceae; genus Thuja; species Thuja plicata. Next base: position 169,115 of record MU224059.1, on the reverse strand, counting down.
GAGATTGCAAGTCATTATCATTGAACGGTTGATCGATTCGGTGATGTGGAAGCTCAGAATAGCTTGTTATGAGATTACAACTCACCATCATTGAACGATTGATGGATTCGGCGATGTGGAAGCTCAGAACAGGTTGTTATGAGATTGCAGCTGATTATCATCGAATGATTGACCGACTCGGTGATGTGGAAGCTCAGAATGGCTTGTTATGAGATTACAACTCATTTTCATCAAACGGTTGATCGATTCAGTGATGTGGAAGCTTAGAACAGCTAGTTATGAGATTGCAGCTGATTATCATCGAACGATTGACTGATACGGTGATGTGGAAGCTCAGAATGGCTTGTTATGAGATTACAACTCATTGTCATCAAACGGTTGATCGATTCGGCGATGTGGAAGCTCAGAATAGCTTGTTATGAGATTACAACTCATTATCATCAAACGGTTGATCGATTTAGTGATGTGGAAGCTTAGAACAGCTTGTTATGAGATTACAACTCATTATCATCGAACGATTGATCGATTCGGCGATGTGGAAGCTCAGAACGGCTTGTTATAAGATTACAACTCATTGTCATCGAATGGTTGACCAATTCGGTGATGTGGAAGCTCAGAATGGCTTGTTATGAGATTACAACTCATTATCATCGAACAGTTGATTGATTCGGCGATGTGAAAGCTCAGAACAACTTGTTATGAGATTACAACTCATCATCATCGAACGGTTGATCGATTCGGCGATGTGGAAGCTCAGAACAGCTTGTTATCATATTACAACTCATCATCATTGAATGGTTGATGGATTCGGCGATGTGGAAGTTCAGAATAGCTTGTTATGAGATTGCAGCTGATTATCATCGAACGATTGACCGATTTGGCGATGTGGAAGCTCAGAACGGCTTGTTATGAGATTACAACTCATTTTCATCGAATGGTTGATTGATTCGGCGATGTGGAAGCGCAGAATAGCTTGTTATGAGATTGCAGCTGATTATCATCGAACGATTGACCGATTCGGTGATGTGGAAGCTTAGAACGGCTTGTTATGAGATTACAACTCATTGTCATCGAATGGTTGATCGATTCAGCGATGTGGAAGCTCAGAGTAGCTTGTTATGAGATTACAACTCATTATCATCGAACGGTTGATTGATTCGGCAATGTGGAAGCTCAGAATAGCTTCTTATGAGATTACAACTCATTATCATCGAATGGTTGATCGATTCAATGATGTGGAAGCTCAGAACGGCTTGTTATGAGATTACAACTCATCATCATCGAACGGTTGATCGATTCCTTGATGTGGAAGCTCAGAACAGCTTGTTATGAGATTGCAAGTCATTATCATCGAACGGTTGATCAATTCGGCAATGTGGAAGCTCAGAACAGCTTGTTATGAGATTACAACTCATTATCATCAAACGGTTGATCGATTCGGTGATGTGGAAGCTAAAAATGGCTTGTTATGAGATTACAACTCATTGTCATTGAACAGTTCACCAATTCGGTGATGTGGAAGCTCAAAACGGCTTGTTATGAGATTACAACTCATTATCATCAAACGGTTGATCGATTCGGTGATGTGGAAGCTTAGAACAGCTTGTTATGAGATTACAACTCATCATCATCGAACGGTTGATTGATTTGGCGATGTGGAAGCTCAGAACAGCTTGTTATGAGATTACAACTCATTATCATCGAACGGTTGATCGATTCGGTGATGTGGAAGCTCAGAATGGCTTGTTAAGAGATTACAACTCATTGTCATCGAACGGTTGACCAATTCGGTGATGTAGAAGCTCAGAACGGCTTGTTATGAGATTACAACTCATTATCATCGAACGGTTGATTGATTCGGCGATGTGAAAGCTCATAACAGCTTGTTATGAGATTACAACTCATTATCATCGAACGGTTGATCAATTCAGAGATGTGGAAGCTCAGAACAGATTGTTATGAGATTACAACTCATCATCATCGAACGGCTGATCGATTCGGCGATGTGGAAGCTCACAACCGCTTGTTATGAGATTGCAAGTCATTATCATTGAACGGTTGATCGATTCGGCGATGTGGAAGCTTAGAACAGCTTGTTATGAGATTACAACTCATCATCATCAAACGGTTGATCGATTCGGTGATGTGGAAGCTCAGAACGGCTTGTTATGAGATTGCAAGTCATTATCATCGAACGGTTGATCGATTCGGTGATGTAGAAGCTCAGAGCAGCTTGTTATGAGATTACAACTCATCATCATCGAATGGTTGATCGATTCGGCGATGTGGAAGCTCAGAACGGCTTGTTATGAGATTGCAAGTCATTATCATCGAACGGTTGATCAATTCAGCGATGTTTAAGCTTAGAACATCTTTTTATGAGATTACAACTCATCATCATTGAACGGTTGATGGATTCGGCGATGTGGAAGCTCAGAACAGCTTGTTATGAGATTACAGCTGATTATCATTGAACGATTGACCGATTCAGCGATGTGGAAGCTCAAAACGGCTTGTTATGAGATTACAACTCATTTTCATCGAACGGTTGATTGATTCGGCGATGTGGAAGCTCAGAATAGCTTGTTATGAGATTGCAGCTAATTATCATCGAATGATTGACCGATTCGGCGATGTGGAAGCTGAGAACAGCTTGTTATGAGATTACAACTCATTATCATCGAATGGTTGATCGATTCAGTGATGTGGAAGCTTAGAACAGCTTGTTATGAGATTACAACTCATCATCATCGAACGGTTGATCGATTCGGTGATGTGGAAGCTCAAACTGGCTTGTTATGAGATTACAACTCATTATCATTAAACAGTTGATCGCTTCGGTGATGTGGAAGCTCAGAACAGCTTGTTATGAGATTACAACTCATTGTCATTAAACGGTTGACCAATTCGGTGACGTGGAAGCTCAGAACGGCTTGTTATGAGATTACAACTTATTATCATCGAACGGTTGATCGACTCGGCGATGTGGAAGCTCAGAACAGCTTGTTATGGGATTACAACTCATCATCATCGAACGGTTGATTGATTCAGTGATGTGGAAGCTCAGAACGGCTTGTTATGAGATTGCAAGTCATTATCATTGAACGGTTGAATGATTCGGCGATGTGGAAGCTCAGAACAGCTTGTTATGAGATTACAACTCATCATCATTGAACGGTTGATGGATTTGGCGATGTGGAAGCTCAGAACAGCTTGTTATGAGATTACAGCTGATTATCATCAAAAGATTGACTGATTCGGTGATGTGGAAGCTTAGAACGGCTTGTTATGAGATTACAACTCATTTTCATCAAACGATTGATCAATTCAGCGATGTGGAAGCTCAGAACAGCTTGTTATGAGATTATAGCGTATTATCATCGAACGATTAACCGATTTGGTGATGTGGAAGCTCAGAATGGCTTGTTATGAGATTACAACTCATTGTCATCGAATGGTTGATCGATTCGGCAATGTGGAAGCTCAGAATAGCTTGTTATGAGATTACAACTCATTATCATCAAACGGTTGATCGATTCGGTGAAGTGGAAGCTTAGAATAGCTTGTTATGAGATTACAACTCATTATCATCAAACGGTTGATCAATTCGGCGATGTGGAAGCTCAGAATGGCTTGTTATAAGATTACAACTCATTGTCATCGAATGGTTGACCAATTCAGCGATGTGGAAGCTCAGAACGGCTTTTTATGAGATTACAACTCATTATCATCGAACGGTTGATTGATTCGGTGATGTGGAAGCTCAGAATAGCTTGTTATGAGATTACAACTCATCATCATCGAACGGTTGATCGAATCGGCGATGTGGAAGCTCAGAATGGCTTGTTATGAGATTGCAAGTCATTATCATCGAACGGTTGATCGATTCGGCAATGTGGAAGCTCAGAATAGCTTGTTATGAGATTACAACTCATCATCAATGAACGGTTGATAGATTAGGTGATGTGGAAGCTCAGAATGACTTGTTATCAGATTACAACTCATTGTCATCGAACGGTTGATCGATTCGGCAATGTGGAAGCTCAGAATAGCTTGTTGTGAGATTACAACTCATTATCATCGAACAGTTGATTGATTCGGTGATGTGGAAGCTCAGAACGGCTTGTTATGAGATTACAACTCATTGTCATCGAACGGTTGACCAATTTGGCGATGTGGAAGCTCAGAATGGCTTGTTATGAGATTACAACTCATTATCATTGAACGGTTGATCGATTCGGCGATGTGGAAGCTAAGAATAGCTTGTTATGAGATTACAACTCATCATCATCAAATGGTTGATCGATTCGGTGATGTGGAAGCTCAGAATGGCTTGTTATGAGATTGGAAGTCATTATCATTGAATGGTTGATCGATTCGGCGATGTGGAAGCTCAGAACATCTTGTTATGAGATTACAACTCATCATCATTGAATGGTTGATGGATTCGGCGATGTGGAAGCTCAGAATAGCTTTTTATTAGATTGGAGCTGATTATCATCGAATGATTGACCGATTCGGTGATGTGGAAGCTCAAAACGGCTTGTTATGAGATTACAACTCATTTTCATCGAACGGTTGATCGATTCGGCAATGTGGAAGCTCAGAACAGCTTGTTATGAGATTGCAGCTGATTATCATCGAACGATTGACCGATTCGGCGATGTGGAAGCTCAGAACAGCTTGTTATAAGATTACAACTCATTGTCATCGAACGGTTGACCAATTCGGCGATGTGGAAGCTCAAAATGGCTTGTTATGAGATTACAACTCATTTTCATCGAACGGTTGATCGATTTGGCGATGTGGAAGCTCAGAACAGCTTGTTATGATATTACAACTCATCATAAATGAACGGTTGATGGATTCGGTGATGTGGAAGCTCACAATGGCTTGTTATCAGATTACAACTCATTGTCATCAAACGGTTGATCGATTCGGCGATGTGGAAGCTTAGAACAGCTTGTTATGAGATTACAACTCATTATCATCAAACGGTTGATCGATTCAGTGATTTGAAAGCTCAGAACAGCTTGTTATGATATTACAACTCATTGTCATCGAACGGTTGACCAATTCGGCAATTTGGAAGCTCAGAACGGATTGTTATGAGATTACAAATCATTATCATCAAACGGTTGATCGATTCGGCGATGTGGAAGCTCAGAAAAGCTTGTTATGAGATTTACAACTCATCATCATCGAACGGTTGATCGATTCGGCGATGTGGAAGCTCAGAACGGCTTTTTATGAGATTGCAAGTCATTATCATTGAATGGTTGATCAATTCGGCGATGTGGAAGCTCAGAATAGCTTGTTATGAGATTACAATTCATCACCATTGAACGGTTGATGGATTCGGTGATGTGGAAGCTCAGAACAGCTTGTTAGGAGATTACAACTCATTTTCATCAAACGGTTGATCGATTCGGCGATGTGGAACCTCAGAACAGCTTGTTATGAGATTGCAGATGATTATCATGGAATGATTGACCGATTCAGTGATGTGGAAGCTCAGAACAGCTTGTTCTAAGATTAAAACTCATTGTCATCGAACAGTTGACCAATTCGGTGATGTGGAAGCTCAGAACAGCTTGTTATGAGATTACAACTCATTATCATCAAACGGTTGATCGATTCGGTGATGTGGAAGCTTAGAACGGCTTGTTATGAGATTACAACTCATTGTCATCGAACGGTTGACCAATTCGGCGATGTTGAAGCTCAGAATGGCTTGTTATGAGATTACAACTCATTATCATTGAACGGTTGATCGATTCTGCGATGTGGAAGCTCAGAATAGCTTGTTATGAGATTACAACTCATCATCATCGAACGGTTGATAGATTCGGCGATGTGGAAGCTCAGAATGGCTTGTTATGAGATTGCAAGTCATTATCATCGAACGGTTGATCGATTGGGTGATGTGAAAGCTTAGAACAGCTTGTTATGAGATTACAACTCATTATCATCGAATGGTTGATCGATTTGGTGATGTGGAAGCTCAGAATAGCTTGTTATGAGATTACAACTCATTGTCATCAAACGGTTGACCAATTAAGTAATGTGGAAGCTCAGAACAGCTTGTTATGAGATTACAACTCATTATCATCGAACGGTTGATCGATTCAGCGATGTGGAAGCTCAGAACAACTTGTTATGAGATTACAACTCATCATCATCAAATGGTTGATCGATTCGGTGATGTGGAAGCTCAGAATGACTTGTTATGAGATTGCAAGTCATTATCATCGAACGGTTGATCGATTCGGTGATGTGGAAGCTAAGAACAGCTTGTTATGAGATTACAACTCATTATCATCAAACGGTTGATTGATTCGGTGATGTGGAGGCTCAAAATGGCTTGTTATGAGATTACAACTCATTGTCATGGAACGGTTGACCAATTTGGTAATGTGGAAGCTCAGAATGGCTTGTTATGAGATTACAACTCATTAGCATCAAACAGTTGATCGATTCAGCGATGTGGAAGCTCAAAACAACTTGTTATGTGATTACAACTCATCATCATCGAACGGTTGATCGATTCGGTGATGTGGAAGCTCAGAATGGCTTGTTATGAGATTGCAAGTCATTATCATTGAACAGTTGATTGATTTGGCAATGTGGAAGCTCATAACAGCTCGTTATGAGATTACAACTCATCATCATTGAACGTTTGATGGATTCGGCAATGTGGAAGCTTAGAAAAGCTTGTTATGAGATTGCAGCTGATTATCATCGAACGATTGACCGATTCAGTGATGTGGAAGCTCAGAACAACTTGTTATTAGATTACAACTCATTTCCATCGAACGGTTGATCGATTCATTGATGTGGAAGCTCAAAATAGTTTGTTATGAGATTGTAGCTGATTATCATTGAACGATTAACCGATTCAATGATGTCAAAGCACAGAACGGCTTGTTATGAGATTACAAATCATTGTCATCGAACGGTTGATCGATTCGGCGATGTGGAAGCTCAGAACAACTTGTTATGAGATTACAACTCATTATCATCAAACGGTTGATCGATTCGGCGATGTGGAAGCTCAGAATGGCTTGTTATAAGATTACAACTCATTATCGTCAAAAGGTTGATCAATTCGGCGATGTGGAAGCTCAGAACGGCTTGTTATGAGATTACAACTCATTATCATCGAACGGTTGATTGATTCGGCGATGTGGAAGCTCAGAACAACTTGTTATGAGATTACAACTCATCATCATCGAATGGTTGATCGATTCGGCAATGTGGAAGCTCAGAGTGGCTTGTTATGAGATTGCAAGTCATTATCGTTGAACAGTTGATCGATTCGGCGATGTGGAAGCTCAGAACAGCTTGTTATGAGATTACAACTCATTTTCATCGAACGGTTGATCGATTCAGTGATGTGGAAGCTCAGAACAGCTTGTTATCAGATTGTAGATGATTATCATCGAACGATTGATCAATTCGACAATGTGGAAGCTCAGAATGGCTTGTTATGAGATTACAACTCATTGTCATCGAACGGTTGATCAATTCGGTGATGTGGAAGCTCAGAATAGCTTGTTATGAGATTACAACTCATTATCATCAAACAGTTGATAGATTCGGCGATGTGGAAGCTCAGAACAGCTTGTTATGAGATTACAACTCATTATCATCAAACGGTTGATCGATTCGGCGATGTGGAAGCTCAGAACGGCTTGTTATAAGATTACAACTCATTATTATCGAACGGTTGACCAATTCGGCGATGTGGAAGCTCAGAACGGCTTGTTATGAGATTACAACTCATTATCATCGAACGGTTGATTGATTCAGTGATGTGGAAGCTCAGAACAGCTAGTTATGAGATTACAACTCATCATCATCAAACGGTTGATCGATTCGGCGATGTGGAAGCTCAGAATGGATTGTTATGAGATTGCAAGTCATTATCATAGAATGGTTGATCGATTCGGCAATGTGGAAGCTCAGAATAGCTTGTTATGAGATTACAACTCATCATCATTGAACGGTTGATGGATTCGGCGATGTGGAAGCCCAGAACAGCTTGTTATGAGATTACAGCTAATTATCATCAAATGATTGACCAATTCGGCGATGTGGAAGCTCAGAATGACTTGTTTTGAGATTACAACTCATTTTCATCGAACGGTTGATTGATTCGGTGATGTGGAAGCTCAGAACAGCTTGTTATAAGATTGCAGCTGATTATCATCGAACGATTGACTGATTCGGTGATGTGGAAGCTTAGAATGGCTTGTTATGAGATTACAACTCATTGTCATCGAATGGTTGATCGATTCGGTGATGTGGAAGCTCAGAATAGCTTGTTATGAGATTACAACACATTATCATCGAATGGTTGATCGATTCGGCAATATGGAAGCTCAGAACAGCTTGTTATGAGATTACAACTCATTATCATCGAACGGTTGATCGATTCAGTGATGTGGAAGCTCAGAACGGCTTGTTATGAGATTACAACTCATTGTCATCGAATAGTTGACCAATTCTGCAATGTGGAAGCTCAGAATGGCTTGTTATGAGATTAAAACTCATTATCATCGAACGGTTGATTGATTTGGCGATGTGGAAGCTCAGAACAGCTTGTTATGAGATTACAACTCATCATCATCGAACAGTTGATCGATTCGGCGATGTGGAAGCTCAGAACGGCTTGTTATGAGATTGCAAGTCATTATCATCGAATGGTTGATCGATTCACAGATGTGGAAGCTCAGAACAGCTTGTTATGAGATTACAACTCATTATCATCGAACGGTTGATCGATTCGATGATGTGGAAGCTCAGAACGGCTTGTTATGAGATTACAACTCATTGTCATTGAACTGTTGACCAATTCGGTGATGTGGAAGCTCAGAACGGCTTGTTATGAGATTACAACTCATTATCATTGAACGGTTGATCGATTCGGCGATGTGGAAGCTCATAATAGCTTGTTATGAGATTACATTTCATCATCATCGAACGGTTGATCGATTCGGCAATGTGGAAGCTCAGAATGACTTGTTATGAATTTGCAAGTCATTATAATTGAACAGTTGATCGATTCAGCGATGTGGAAGCTCAAAACAGCTTGTTATGAGATTACAACTCATCATCATTGAACGGTTGATGGATTCGGGGATGTGGAAGCTCAGAACAGCTTGTTATGAGATTGTAGCTTATTATCATCAAATGATTGACTGACTCAGTAATGTGGAAGCAAAGAACGGCTTCTTATGAGATTACAACTCATTTTCATCGAACGGTTGATTGATTCGGAGATGTGCAAGCTTAGAATAGCTTATTATGAGATTGCAGTTGATTATCATTGAACGATTGACTGATTCGGTGATGTGGAAGCTCAAAATGGCTTGATATGAGATTACAACTCATTGTCATCGAATGATTGATCGATTCGGTGATGTGGAAGCTCAGAATAGCTTGTTATGAGATTACAACTCATTCTCATCGAACGGTTGATCAATTCGGCGATGTGGAAGTTCAGAAGAGCTTGTTATGAGATTAGAACTCATTATCATCGAACAGTTGATCGATTCGGCCATGTGGAAGCTCAGAATGGCTTGTTATAAGATTACAACTCATTGTCACTGAACGGTTGACCAATTCGGCGATGTGGAAGCTCAGAACGGCTTGTTATGAGATTACATCTCATTAGCATCGAACGGTTGATTGATTCGGTGATGTGGAAGCTTAGAACGGCTTGTTATGAGATTACAACTCATCATCATCGAACGGTTGATCGATTCGGTGATGTGGAAGCTCAGAACGGCTTATTATGAGACTGCAAGTCATTATCATCAAACGGTTGATTGATTCGGCAATGTGGAAGATCAGAACAACTTGTTATGAGATTACAACTCATCATCATCAAACGGTTGATTGATTCAGCGATGTGGAAGCTTAGAATGGCTTGTTATGAGATTACAAGTCATTATCATCAAATGGTTGATTAATTCGGTGATGTGGAAGCTAAGAACAGCTTGTTATGAGATTACAACTCATTATCATCGAATGGTTGACCAATTCGGCAATGTGGAAGCTCAGAACGGCTTGTTATGAGATTACAACTCATTATCATTGAACGGTTGATCGATTCGGCGATGTGGAAGCTCAGAATAGCTTGTTATGAGATTACAACTCATCATCATCAAACGGTTGATCAATTCGGCAAAGTGGAAGCTCAGAACAGCTTGTTATGAGATTACAACTCATTATCATCGAACGGTTGATCGATTCAGTGATGTGGAAGCTTAGAACGGCTTGTTATGAGATTACAACTCATTATCATTGAACGGTTGATCGATTCGGTGATGTGGAAGCTCATAACAGCTTGTTATGAGATTACAACTCATCATCATGAAACGGTTGATCGATTCAGCGGTGTGGAAGCTTAGAATGACTTGTTATGAGATTACAACTCATTATCATCGAACCATTGATCGATTCGGTGATGTGGAAGCTCAGAACAGCTTGTTATGAGATTACAACTCATTATCATCAAATGGTTGATTGATTCGGTGATGTGGAAGCTCAAAATGGCTTGTTATGAGATTACAACTCATTATCATCGAACGATTGACCAATTCAGTGATGTGGAAGCTTAGAACGGCTTGTTATGAGGTTAAAACTCATTATCATCAAACGGTTGATCGATTCAGTGATGTGGAAGCTCAGAACAGCTTATTATGAGATTACAACTCATTATCATCGAACGGTTGATCGATTCGGCGATGTGGAAGCTCAGAATGGCTTGTTATGAGATTGCAAGTCATTATCATCAAACGGTTGATTGATTCGGCGATGTGGAAGCTCAGAACAGCTTGTTATGAGATTACAGCTCATTGTCATCGAATGGTTGATCGATTTGGTGATGTGGAAGCTCAGAATAGCTTGTTATGAGATTACAACTGATTATCATCGAACGGTTGACCAATTCGGCGATGTGGAAGCTCAGAATGGCTTGTTATGAGATTACAACTCATTATCATAAAACAGTTGATCAATTCGGCGATGTGGAAGCTCAGAACAGCTTGTTATGAGATTACAACTCATCATCATCAAACGGTTGATTGATTCAGCGATGTGGAAGCTCAGAACGGCTTGTTATGAGATTGCAAGTCATTATCATTAAACGGTTGATCGATTCGGTGATGTGGAAGCTCAGAATAGCTTGTTATGCGATTACAACTCATCATCATTGAAAGGTTAATCGATTCGGTGATGTGGAAGCTCAGAACGGCTTGTTATGAGATTGCAAGTCATTATCATCGAACGGTTGATCGATTCGGCGATGTGGAAGCTCAGAATAGCTTGTTATGAGATTACAACTCAATATCATTGAACGGTTGATCGATTCGGTGATGTGGGAGCTCAGAACGGCTTGTTATGAGATTACAACTCATTGTCATCGAATGGTTGACCAATTCGATGATGTGGAAGTTCAGAATGGCTTGTTATGAGATTATAACTCATTATCATTGAACGGTTGATGGATTGGGCGATGTGGAAGCTCAAAACGACTTGTTATGAAATTACAACTCATCATCATCGAACGGTTGATCGATTCGGTGATGTGGAAGCTCAGAATGGCTTGTTATGAGATTACAACTCATTATCATTGAACGGTTGATCAATTCGGCGATGTGGAGGCTCAGAACAGCTTGTTATGAGATTGCAAGTCATTATCATTGAACGGTTGATCGATTCAGTGATGTGGAAGCTCAGAACAGCTTGTTATGAGATTACAACTCATCATCATTGAACGGTTGACGGATTCGGCGATGTGGAAGCTCAGAACAGCTTGTTATGAGATTGCAGCTGATTATCATCAAACGATTGACCGATTCAGTGATGTGGAAGCTCAGAAGGGCTTGTTATGAGATTACAACTCATTGTCATCAAACGGTTGATCGATTCGGCGATGTGGAAACTCAGAATAGCTTGTTATGAGATTACAGCTCATTATCATTGAATGGTTGATCAATTCGGAGATGTGGAAGCTCAGAACAGCTTGTTATTAGATTACAACTCATTATCATCGAATGTTTGATCGATTCAGCGATGTAGAAGCTCAGAACGGCTTGTTATAAGATTACAACTCATTTTCATTAAACAGTTGACCAATTCGGTGATGTGGAAGTTCAGAACGGCTTGTTATGAGATTACAACTCATTATCATCGAACAGTTGATTGATTTTGTGATGTAGAAGCTCAGAACAGCTTGTTATGAGATTACAACTCATCATCATCGAACGGTTGATTGATTCGATAATGTGGAAGCTTAGAATAGCTTGTTATGAGATTACAACTCATCATCATCAAACGGTTGATCGATTCAGCGATGTGGAAGCTCAGAATAGCTTGTTATGAGATAACAACTCATCATCATTGAACGGTTGATGGATTCGGCGATGTGGAAGCTTAGAATGGCTTGTTATCAGATTACAACTCATTGTCATCAAACGGTTGATCGATTCGGCAATGTGGAAGCTCAGAATAGGTTGTTATGAGATTACAACTCATTATCATTGAACGGTTGATCGATTCAGTGATGTGGAAGCTCAGAATGGCTTATTATGAGATTACAACTCATTGTCATCGAACGGTTGACCAATTCAGTGATGTGGAAGCTCAGAACGGCTTGTTATGAGATTACAACTCATTATCATCGAACGGTTGATCGATTCGGCGATGTGGAAGCTCAGAATAGCTTGTTATGAGATTACAACTCATCATCATCAAACGGTTGATCGATTTGGTGATGTGGAAGCTCAGAACGGCTTGTTATGAGATTGCAAGTCATTATCATTGAACGGTTGATCGATTCAGTGATGTGGAAGCTCAGAGCAGCTTGTTATGAGATTACAACTCATCATCATTGAACTGTTGATGGATTCGACAATGTGGAAGCTCAGAACAACTTGTTATGAGATTGCAGTTGATTATCATTGAACGATTGACCGATTCGATGATGTGGAAGCTCAGAACGGCTTGTTATGATATTACAACTCATTTTCATCGAACGGTTGATCGATTCGGCAATCTGGAAGCTCAGAATAGCTTGTTATGAGATTGTAGCTGAGTATCATCGAACAATTGACCGATTCAGCGATGTGGAAGCTCAGAACGGCTTGTTATGAGATTACAACTCATTGTCATCGAACGGTTGATCGATTCAGTGATGTGGAAGCTCAGAATAGCTTTTTATGAGATTACAACTCATTATCATCGAACGGTTGATCGATTTGGCGATGTGAAAGCTCAGAACAACTTGTTATGAGATTACAACACATTATCATCGAACGGTTGATCGATTCGGCGATGTGGAAGCTCAGAACGGCTTGTTATAAGATTACAACTCATTATCATCGAACGGTTGACCAATTCGGCGATGTGGAAGCTCAGAACGGCTTGTTATGAGATTACAACTCATTATCATCGAACGATTGATTGATTCGGTGATGTGGAAGCTCAGAATAGCTTGTTATGAGATTACAACTCATCATCATCGAACGGTTGATCGATTCGGCGATGTGGAAGCTCAGAATGGCTTGTTATGAGATTGCAAGTCATTATCATCGAACGGTTGATTGATTCAGTGATGTTGAAGCTTAGAACAGCTTTTTATGAGATTACAACTCATCATCATTGAACGGTTGATGGATTCGGTGATGCGGAAGCTCAGAATAGCTTGTTATGAGATTGCAGCTGATTATCATCAAATGATTGACCGATTCGGTGATGTGGAAGCTCAGAATGGCTTGTTATGAGATTACAACTCATTTTCATCGAATGATTGATTGATTCGGTGATGTGGAAGCTCAGAACAGCTTGTTATGAGATTGCAGCTGATTATCATCAAATGATTGACCGATTCGGCGATGTGGAAGCTTAGAACGGCTTGTTATGAGATTAAAACTCATTGTCATCGAACGGTTGATCGATTCAGTGATGTGGAAGCTCAAGACAACTTGTTATGAGATTACAACTCATTATCATCGAATGGTTGATCGATTCGGCAATGTAGAAGCTCAGAATAGATTGTTATGAGATTAAAACTCACTATCATCGAACGGTTGATCGATTCAGTGATGTGGAAGCTCAGAATGGCTTGTTATGAGATTACAACTCATTGTCATCGAACGGTTGACCAATTCGGCTATGTGGAAGCTTAGAATAGCTTGTTATGAGATTACAACTCATTATCATCGAATGGTTGATTGATTCGGTGATGTGGAAGCTCAGAACAGCTTGTTATGAGATTACAACTCATCATCATTGAACGGTTGATTGATTCGGTGATGTGGAAGCTCAGAACGGGTTGTTATGAGATTGCAAGTCATTATCATCGAACGGTTGATTGATTCGGCGATGTGGAAGCCCAGAAAAGCTTGTTATGAGATTACAACTCATTATCATTGAATGGTTGATCGATTCGGCGATGTGGAAGCTCAGAACAGGTTGTTATGAGATTACAACTCATTATCATCAAATGGTTGATCGATTTGGCGATGTGGAAGCTTAGAAAGGCTTGTTATAAGATTACAACTCATTCTCATCAAACGGTTGACCAATTTGGCAATGTGGAAGCTCAGAACGGCTTGTTATGAGATTATAACTCATTATCATCGAACGGTTGATTGATTCAGTGATGTGGAAGCTCAAAATAGCTTGTTATGAGATTACAACTCATAACCATCGAACGGTTGATCGATTCAGCGATGTGGAAGCTCAGAATGGCTTGTTATGAGATTACAACTCATTATAATCAAACGGTTGATCAATTCGGTGATGTGGAAGCTCAGAACGGCTTGTTATAAGATTACAACTCATTGTCATCGAACGGTTGACCAATTCGGTGATGTGGAAGCTCAGAACGGCTTGTTATGAGATTACAACTCATTATCATCAAACAGTTGGTCAATTTGGCAATGTGGAAGCTCAGAACAACTTGTTATGAGATTACAACTCATCATCACCGAACGGTTGATAGATTCGGCAATGTGGAAGCTCAGAAAGGCTTGTTATGAGATTACAAGTCATTATCATTGAACGGTTGATTGATTCAGTGATGTGGAAGCTCAGAACAGCTTGTTATGAGATTACAACTCATCATCATTGAACGGTTGATGGATTCGGCGATGTGGAAGCTCAGAACAGCTTGTTATGAGATTGGAGCTGATTATCATTGAATGATTGACCGATTCGGTGATGTGGAAGCTCAGAACGGCTTGTTATGAGATTACAGCTCATTTTCATCGAACAGTTGATCGATTCGGTGATGTGGAAGCTCAGAACAGCTTGTTATGAGATTGCAGCTAATTATCATCAAACGATTAACCGATTTGGCGATGTGGAAGCTCAGAACGGCTTGTTATGAGATTACAACTCATTGTCATCGAACTGTTGATCAATTCAGCGATGTGGAAGCTCAGAATAGCTTGTTATGAGATTACAACTCATTATCATCGAACGGTTGATTGATTCAGTGATGCAAAAGCTCAAAACAGCTTGTTATGAGATTACAACTCATTATCATCGAACGGCTGATCGATTCAGTGATGTGGAAGCTCAGAACTGCTTGTTATAAAATTACAACTCATTGTCATCGAACGATTGACCAATTTGCCGATGTGGAAGCTCAGAATGGCTTGTTATGAGATTATAACTCATTATCATCGAACGGTTGATTGATTAAGCGATGTGGAAGCTCAGAACAGCTTGTTATGAGATTACAACTCATCATCATCGAACGGTTGATCGATTCGGCGATGTGGAAGCTCAGAACGGCTTGTTATGAGATTGGAAGTTATTATCATCAAACAGTTCATCGATTTGGTGATGTGGAAGCTCAGAATAGCTTGTTATGAGATTACAACTCATCATCATTGAACGGTTGATGGATTCGACGATGTGGAAGCTCAGACCAGCTTGTTATGAGAATGAAGCTGATTATCATCGAATGATTGACTGATTCGGCGATGTGGAAGCTTAGAACGGCTTGTTATGAGATTACAACTCATTTTCATTGAAGGGTTGATTGATTCGGTGATGTGGAAGCTCAGAACAACTTGTTATGAGATTGTAGCTGATTATCATCGAATGATTGACCGATTCGGCGATGTGGAAGCTTAGAACGGCTTGTTATGAGATTACAACTCATTATCATCGAATGGTTGATCAATTCGGCGATGTGGAAGCTCAGAACATCTTGTTATGAGATTACAACTCATTATCATCGAACGGTTGATCGATTCGGCAATGTGGAAGCTCAGAGAGGCTTGTTATGAGATTACAACTCATTATCATCGAACGGTTGATCGATTCGGTGATGTGGAAGCTCAAAATGGCTTGTTATAAGATTACAACTCATTGTCATAAAATGGTTGACCAATTCGGCGATGTGGAAGCTCAAAATGGCTTTTTATGAGATTACAACTCATTATCATCGAACGGTTGATCAATTCGGCGATGTGGAAGCTCAGAACAACTTGTTAT
>MU224059.1:126211-146977 GCA_018584345.1 Thuja plicata | reverse complement strand
GCTCAGAATGGCTTGTTATGAGATTACAACTCATTATCATCGAACGGTTGATCGATTCGGTGATGTGGAAGCTCAGAATAGCTTGTTATGAGATTACAACTCATCATCATCAAACGGTTGATCGATTTGGTGATGTGGAAGCTCAGAACGGCTTGTTATGAGATTGCAAGTCATTATCATTGAATGGTTGATTGATTCAGTGATGTGGAAGCTCAGAGCAGCTTGTTATGAGATTACAACTCATCATCATTGAACTGTTGATGGATTCAGCGATGTGGAAGCTCAGAACAACTTGTTATGAGATTGCAGCTTATTATCATCGAACGATTGACCGATTCGATGATGTGGAAGCTCAGAATGGCTTGTTATGATATTACAACTCATTTTCATCAAACGGTTGATCGATTTGGCGATGTGGAAGCTCAGAACAGCTTGTTATGAGATTGCAGCGGAGTATCATCGAACGATTGACCGATTCGGCGATGTGGAAGCTCAGAACAGCTTGTTATGAGATTACAACTCATTGTCATTGAACGGTTGATCGATTCGGTGATGTGGAAGCTCAGAATAGCTTGTTATGAGATTACAACTCATTATCATCGAACGGTTGATCGATTCAGTTATGTGGAAGCTCAGAACAACTTGTTATGAGATTACAACTCATTATCATCGAACAGTTGATCGATTCGGCGATGTGGAAGCTCAGAACGGCTTGTTATAAGATTACAACTCGTTATCATTGAACGGTTGACCAATTCGGCGATGTGCAGGCTTAGAATGGCTTGTTATGAGATTACAACTCATTATCATCGAACGATTGATTGATTCAGTGATGTGAAAGCTCAGAACAGCTTGTTAAGAGATTACAACTCATCATCATTGAACGGTTGATCGATTCGGCGATGTGGAAGCTCAGAACGGCTTGTTATGAGATTGCAAGTCATTATCATCGAACGGTTGATCGATTCAGTGATGTTGAAGCTTAGAACAGCTTTTTATGAGATTACAACTCATTATCATTGAACGGTTGATGGATTCGGCGATGTGGAAGCTTAGAATAGCTTGTTATGAGATTGCAGCTGATTATCATCAAATGATTGACCGATTCAGCGATGTGGAAGCTCAGAATGGCTTGTTATGAGATTACAACTCATTTTCATTAAACGGTTGATTGATTTGGTGATGTGGAAGCTTAGAATAGCTTGTTATGAGATTGCAGCTGATTATCATCCAATGATTGACCGATTCGGCTATGTGGAAGCTCAGAATAGCTTGTTATGAGATTACAACTCATTATCATCGAACGGTTGATCGATTCAGTGATGTGGAAGCTCAGAATAGCTTGTTATGAGATTACAACTCATCATCATCGAACGATTGATTGATTCAGTGATGTGAAAGCTCAGAACGGGTTGTTATGAGATTGCAAGTCATTATCATCGAACGGTTGATCGATTCGGCGATGTGGAAGCTCAGAACAGCTTGTTATGAGATTACAACTCATTATCATTGAACGGTTGATCGATTCGGCGATGTGGAAGCTCAGAACAGCTTGTTATGAGATTACAACTCATTATCATCAAACGGTTGATCGATTTGGCGATGTGGAAGCTTAGAACGGCTTGTTATAAGATTAAAACTCATTCTCATCGAATGGTTGACCAATTTGGCGATGTGGAAGCTCAGAACGGCTTGTTATGATATTACAACTCATTATCATCGAACGGTTGATTGATTCAGTGATGTGGAAGCTCAAAACAGCTTGTTATGAGATTACAACTCATAGTCATCGAACGGTTGATCGATTCAGCGATGTGGAAGCTCAGAATGGCTTGTTATGAGATTGAAAGTCATTATCATCAAACGGTTGATTGATTCAGTGATGTGGAAGCTCAGAATAGTTTGTTATGAGATTACAACTCATTATAATCAAATGGTTGATCAATTCGGTGATGTGGAAGCTTAGAACGACTTGTTATAAGATTACAACTCATTGTCATCGAACGGTTGACCAATTCGGTGATGTGGAAGCTCAGAATGGCTTGTTATGAGATTACAACTCATTATCATCAAACAGTTGGTCGATTCGGCAATGTGGAAGCTCAGAACAGCTTGTTATGAGATTACAACTCATCATCACCGAACGGTTGATAGATTCGGCGATGTGGAAGCTCAGAACGGATTGTTATGAGATTGCAAGTCATTATCATTGAACGGTTGATTGATTCAGCGATGTGGAAGCTCAGAATAGCTTGTTATGAGATTACAACTCATCATCATTGAACGGTTGATGGATTCGGCGATGTGGAAGCTCAGAATAGCTTGTTATGAGATTGGAGCTGATTATCATCGAATGATTGACCGATTCGGTGATGTGGAAGATTAGAACGGCTTGTTATGAGATTACACCTCATTTTCATTGAACGGTTGATCTATTCAGCGATGTGGAAGCTCAGAACAGCTTGTTATGAGATTACAGCTGATTATCACCAAACGATTGACCGATTCGGCGATGTGGAAGCTCAGAACGGCTTTTTATGAGATTACAACTCATTGTCATCGAACTGTTGATCGATTTAGCAATGTGGAAGCTCAGAATAGCTTGTTATGAGATTACAACTCATTATCATCGAACGGTTGATCGATTCGGTGATGCGAAAGCTCAGAATAGCTTGTTATGAGATTACAACTCATTATCATCGAACGGTTGATCGATTCGGCGATGTGGAAGCTCAGAACTGCTTGTTATAAGATTACAACTCATTATCATAGAACGATTGACCAATTCAGCGATGTGGAAGCTCAGAATGGCTTGTTATGAGATTACAACTCATTATCATCGAACGGTTGATTGATTCAGCGATGTGGAAGCTCAGAACAGCTTGTTATGAAATTACAACTCATCATCATCGAATGGTTGATTGATTCGGTGATGTAGAAGCTTAGAACAGCTTGTTATCAGATTGGAAGTCATTATCATCGAACGGTTGATTGATTCGGTGATGTGGAAGCTCAGAATAGCTTGTTATGAGATTACAACTCATCATCATTGAACGGTTGATGGATTCGACGATGTGGAAGCTCAGAAAAGCTTGTTATGAGAATGCATCTGATTATCATCGAACGATTGACCGATTCGGAGATGTGGAAGCTTAGAACGGCTTGTTATGAGATTACAACTCATTTTCATCGAAGGGTTGATTGATTTGGTGATATGGAAGCTCAGAACAGCTTGTTATGAGATTGCAGCTGATTATCATCGAATGATTGACCGATTCGGCGATGTGGAAGCTTAGAACAGCTTGTTATGAGATTACAACTCATTGTCATCAAACGGTTGAACGATTCGGCGATGTGGAAGCTCAGAACAACTTGTTATGAGATTACAACTCATTATCATCGAATGGTTGATCAATTCAGCAATGTGGAAGCTCAAAAAAGCTTGTTATGAGATTATAACTCATTATCATCAAACGGTTGATCGATTCGGTGATGTGGAAGCTCAAAATGGCTTGTTATGAGATTACAACACATTGTCATAAAATGGTTGACCAATTCGGCGATGTGGAAGCTCAAAATGGCTTGTTATGAGATTACAACTCATTATCATCGAACGGTTGATCGATTCGGCGATGTGGAACCTCAGAACAGCTTGTTATGAGATTACAACTCATCATCATCGAACGGTTGATCGATTCGGCAATGTGGAAGCTCAGAACAGCTTGTTATGAGATTGCAAGTCATTATCATCGAATGGTTGATCGATTCGATGATGTGGAAGCTCAAAATAGCTTATTATGAGATTACAACTCATTATCATCAAACGGTTGATCGATTTGGCAATGTGGAAGCTCAGAATAGCTTGTTATGAGATTACAACTCATTATCATCGAACGGTTGATTGATTCGGCATTGTGCAAGCTCAGAACGCCTTGTTATAAGATTACAACTCATTGTCATCGAATGGTTGACCAATTCGGCGATGTAGAAGCTCAGAACAGCTTGTTATGAGATTACAACTCATTATCATCGAACGGTTGATTGATTGGGCGAAGTGGAAGCTCAGAACGGCTTGTTATGAGATTACAACTCATCATCATCGAATGGTTGATCGATTCGGCAATGCGAAAGCTCAGAATGGCTTGTTATAAGACTGCAAGTCATTATCATCGAACGGTTGATCGATTCGGTGATGTGGAAGCTCAGAACAACTTTTTATGAGATTACAACTCATCATCATCGAAAGGTTGATCGATTCGGCGATGTGGAAGCCCAGAACGGCTTGTTATGAGATTGCAAGTCATTATCATCGAACGGTTGATCGATTCGGAGATGTGGAAGCTCAGAACAGCTTGTTATGAGATTACAACTCATTATCATCAAACGGTTGATCGATTTGGTTATGTGGAAGCTCAGAACGGCTTGTTATGAGATTACAACTCATTGTCATCGAACGGTTGACCAATTCGGTGATATGGAAACTCAGAATGACTTGTTATGAGATTACAACTCATTATCATCGAACGGTTGATCGATTCGGCGATGTGGAAGCTCAGAACAGCTTGTTATGAGATTACAACTCATCATCATCAAACGGTTGATCGATTCGGTGATGTGGAAGCTCAGAACAGCTTGTTATGAGATTACAACTCATCATCATCGAATGGTTGATCGATTCGGAGATGTGGAAGCTTAGAACAGCTTGTTATGAGATTACAACTCATTATCATCGAACGGTTGATCGATTCGGTTATGTGGAAGCTCAGAACGGCTTGTTATGAGATTACAACTCATTGTCATCGAACGGTTGACCAATTCGGCGATGTGGAAGCTCAGAACGGCTTGTTATGAGATTACAACTCATTATCATCGAACGGTTGATTGATTCGGCGATGTGGAAGCTCAAAACAACTTGTTATGAGATTACAACTCATTATCATTGAATGGTTGATCGATTCGGCGATGTGGAAGCTCAGAATATCTTGTTATGAGATTACAACTCATCATCATCAAACGGTTGATCGATTCGGCGATGTGGAAGCTCAGAACGGCTTGTTATAAGATTACAACTCATTGTCATCAAACGGTTGACCAATTCGGCGATGTGGAAGCTCAGAATGGCACTTTATGAGATTACAACTCATTATCATCAAATGGTTGATTGATTCGGCGATGTGGAAGCTTAGAACAGCTTGTTATGAGATTACAACTCATCATCATTGAACGGTTGATCGATTCGGCGATGTGGAAGCTCAGAATGGCTTGTTATGAGATTGCGAGTCATTATCATCGAACGGTTGATCGATTCGGCGATGTGGAAGCTCAGAACAACTTGTTATGAGATTACAACTCATTATCATCTAATGGTTGATTGATTCGATGATGTGGAAGCTCAGAATGGCACTTTATGAGATTACAACTCATTGTCATCGAACGGTTGACCAATTCGACGATTTCGAAGCTCAGAATGGCTTGTTATGAGATTACAACTCATTATCATCAAACGGTTGATCGATTTGGCGATGTGGAACCTCAGAACAACTTGTTATGAGATTACAACTCATCATCATCGAATGGTTGATCAATTCGGCGATGTGGAAGCTCAGATCGGCTTGTTATGAGATTGCAAGTCATTATCATCAAACGGTTGATTGATTCGGCGATGTGGAAGCTTAGAATAGCTTGTTATGAAATTACAACTCATTATCATGGAACGGTTGATCGATTCGATGATGTGGAAGCTCAGAATGGCTTGTTATGAGATTACAACTCATTGTCATCGAACGATTGACCAATTCAGTGATGTGGAAGCTCAGAATGGCTTGTTATGAGATTACAACTCATTATCATCAAACAGTTGATCGATTCGGCGATGTGGAAGCTCAGAACAGCTTGTTATGAGATTACAACTCATCATCACTGAACGGTTGATGGATTCGGCGATGTAGAAGCTCAGAATAGCTTGTTATGAGATTGCAACTGATTATCATCGAACGATTGACCGATTCGGTGATGTGGAAGCTCAGAAAAGCTTGTTATGAGATTACAACTCATTTTCATCGAACGGTTGATCGATTCGGCGATGTGGAAGCTAGAACAAATTGTTATGAGATTGTAGTTGATTATCATTGAACGGTTGATCGATTCGGCGATGTGGAAGCTCAGAAGAGCTTGTTATGAGATTACAACTCATTATGATCGAATGGTTGATCGATTTGGCGATGTGGAAGCTTAGAACGGCTTGTTATAAGTTTACAACTCATTGTCATCGAACGGTTGACCAATTCAGTGATGTGGAAGCTCAGAATGGCTTGTTATGAGATTAAAACTCATTATCATCAAACGGTTGATCGATTCAGCGATGTGGAAGCTCAGAACAGCTTGTTATGAGATTACAACTCATTATCATCGAATGGTTGATCGATTCGGCGATGTGGAAGCTCAGAACGGCTTGTTATAAGATTGCAAGTCATTATCATCAAACGGCTGATTGATTCGGCGATGTGGAAGCTCAGAACAGCTTGTTATGAGATTACAACTTATTGTCATCGAACGGTTGACCAATTCGGCGATGTGGAAGCTCAGAACGGCTTGTTATGAGATTATAACTCATTATCATCAAACAGTTGATCAATTCGGCGATGTGGAAGCTCAGAACAGCTTGTTATGAGATTACAACTCATCATCATCAAACGGTTGATCGATTCAGTGATGTGGAAGCTCAGAACGGCTTGTTATGAGATTGCTAGTCATTATCATTGAACGGTTGATCGATTCGGTGATGTGGAAGCTCAGAACGGCTTGTTATGAGATTGTAAGTCATTATCATCGAACGGTTGATCGATTCGGCAATGTTGAAGCTCAGAATAGCTTGTTATCAGATTACAACTCAATATCATCAAACGGTTGATCGATTTGGTGATGTGGAAGCTCAGAACGGCTTGTTATGAGATTACAACTCATTGTCATCGAACAGTTGACCAATTCAATGATGTGGAAGTTCAAAATGGCTTGTTATGAGATTACAACTCATTATCATTGAATGGTTGATGGATTGGGCGATGTGGAAGCTCAAAATGACTTGTTATGAAATTACAACTCATCATCATCGAACGGTTGATCGATTTGGCAATGTGGAAGCTCAGAACGGCTTATTATGAGATTACAACTCATTATCATTGAACGGTTGATCAATTCGGTGATGTGGAGGCTCAGAACAACTTGTTATAAGATTACAACTCATTGTCATTGAACGGTTGACCAATTCGGCGATGTGGAAGCTCAGGACGGCTTGTTATGAGATTACAACTCATTATCATCGAATGGTTGATTGACTCGGCGATGTGGATGCTCAGAACAGCTTATTATGAGATTACATTTCATGATCATCGAATGGTTGATCGATTCGGTGATGTGGAAGCTCAGAACGGCTTGTTATGAGATTGCAAGTCATTATCATTGAATGGTTGATCGATTCGGTGATGTGGAAGCTCAGAATAGCCTGTTATGAGATTACAACTCATCAGCGTTGAACAGTTGATGGATTCAGTGATGTGGAAGCTCAGAACAGCTTGTTATGAGATTGCAGCTGATTATCATCAAACGATTGACTGATTCAGTGATGTGGAAGCTCATAATGGCTTGTTATGAGATTACAACTCATTTTCATCGAATGGTTGATCGATTCGTTGATGTGGAAGCTCAGAACAGCTTGTTATGAGATTGCAGCTGATTATCATCGAACGATTGACCGATTTGGCGATGTGGAAGCTCAGAATGGCTTGTTATGAGATTACAACTCATTGTCATCAAACGGTTGATCGATTCGGCGATGTGGAAGCTCAGAATAGCTTGTCATGAGATTACAACTCATTATCATTGAATGGTTGATCGATTCGGCGATGTGGAAGCTAAGAACAGCTTGTTATTAGATTACAACTCATTATCATTGAATGGTTGATCGATTCAATGATGTAGAAGCTCCGAACGGCTTATTATAAGATTACAACTCATTGTCATCAAACAGTTGACCAATTCGGTGATGTGGAAGCTCAGAATAGCTTGTTATGAGATTATAACTCATTATCATCGAACAGTTGATTGATTTGGCGATGTGGAAGCTCAGAATAGCTTGTTATGAGATTACAACTCATCATCATCGAACGGTTGATTGATTCGACGATGTGGAAGCTAAGAACGGCTTGTTATGAGATTGCAAGTCATTATCATCGAACGGTTGATCGATTCAACGATGTGGAAGCTTAGAATAGCTTGTTATGAGATTACAACTCATCATCATTGAATGGTTGATGGATTCGGTGATGTGGAAGCTTAGAATGGCTTGTTATCAGATTACAACTCATTCTCATCAAATGGTTGATCGATTCGGCGATGTGGAAACTCAGAATAGCTTGTTATGAGATTACAACTCATTATCATCGAACGGTTGATCGATTCGGCGATGTAGAAGCTCAGAATAGCTTGTTATGAGATTACAACTCATCATCATCAAATAGGTGATCGATTTGGTGATGTGGAAGCTCAGATCGGCTTGTTATGAGATTGCAAGTCATTATCATTGAACGGTTGATCGATTCAGTAATGTGGAAGCTCAGAGCAGCTTGTTATGAGATTACAACTCATCATCATTGAACTGTTGATGGATTTAGCAATGTGGAAGCTTAGAACAACTTGTTATGAGATTGTAGTTGATTATCATCGAACGATTGACCGATTCGATGATGTGGAAGCTCAGAACGGTTTGTTATGATATTACAAGTCATTTTCATCGAACGGTTCATCGATTCGGCGATCTGGAAGCTCAGAACAGCTTGTTATGAGATTGCAGCTGAGTATCATCGAACGATTGACCGATTCGGCGATGTGGAAGCTCAGAACAACTTGTTATGAGATTACAACTCATTATCATCAAACGGTTGATCGATTCGGTGATGTGGAAGCTCAGAATAGCTTGTTATGAGATTACAACTCATTATCATCAAATGGTTGATCGATTTGGCGATGTGGAAGCTCAGAATAACTTGTTATGAGATTACAACTCATTATCATCGAACGGTTGATCGATTCGGCGATGTGGAAGCTCAGAACGGCTTGTTATAAGATTACAACTCATTATCATCGAACGGTTGACCAATTTGGTGATGTGGAAGCTCAGAACGGCTTGTTATGAGATTACAACTCATTATCATCAAACGATTGATTGATTCGGTGATGTGGAAGCTCAGAATAGCTTGTTATGAGATTACAACTCATCATCATCAAACGGTTGATCGATTTGGTAATGTGGAAGCTCAGAACGGCTTGTTATGAGATTGCAAGTCATTATCATCGAACGATTGATCAATTCGGCGATGTTGAAGCTTAGAACAGCTTTTTTATGAGATTACAACTCATCATCATTGAACGGTTGATAAATTCGGCGATGTGGAAGCTCAGAATAGCTTGTTATGAGATTGCAGCTGATTATCATCAAACGATTGACCGATTCGGCGATGTGGAAGCTCAGAATGGCTTGTTATGAGATTACAACTCATTTTCATCGAAAATTTGATTGATTCGGTGATGTGGAAGCTCAGAACAGCTTGTTATGAGATTGCAGCTGATTATCATCAAATGATTGACCGATTTGGCGATGTGGAAGCTTAGAACGGCTTATTATGAGATTACAACTCATTGTCATCGAACGGTTGATCGATTCAGTGATGTGGAAGCTCAGGACAGCTTGTTATGAGATTACAACTCATTATCATCGAATGGTTGATCGATTCGGTAATGTAGAAGCTCAGAATAGCTTGTTATGAGATTAAAACTCACTATCATCGAACGGTTGATCGATTCAGTGATGTGGAAGCTCAGAACGGCTTGTTATGAGATTACAACTCATTGTCATCGAACGGTTGACCAATTCGGCTATGTGGAAGCTCAGAATAGCTTGTTATGAGATTACAACTCATTATCATCGAACGGTTGATCGATTCGGTGATGTGGAAGCTCAGAACAGCTTGTTATGAGATTACAACTCATCATCATCGAACGGTTGATTGATTCGGTGATGTGGAAGCTCAGAACGGGTTTTTATGAGATTGCAAGTCATTATCATCGAACGGTTGATCGATTCAGCGATGTGGAAGCTCAGAACAGCTTGTTATGAGATTACAACTCATTATCATTGAACGGTTGATCGATTCGGCGATGTGGAAGCTCAGAATAGCTTGTTATCAGATTACAACTCATTATCATCAAACGGTTGATCGATTTGTCGATGTGGAAGCATAGAACGGCTTGTTATAAGATTACAACTCATTCTCATCGAACGGTTGACCAATTTGGCGATGTGGAAGCTCAGAATGACTTGTTATGAGATTACAACTCATTATTATCAAACGATTGATTGATTCAGTGATGTGGAAGCTCAAAACAGCTTGTTATGAGATTACAACTCATAATCATCGAACGGTTGATTGATTCAGCAATGTGGAAGCTCAGAATGGCTTGTTATGAGATTGAAAGTCATTATCATCGAATGGTTGATCGAATCAGCGATGTGGAAGCTCAGAATAGCTTGTTATGAGATTATAACTCATCATCATTGAACGGTTGATGGATTCGGCGATGTGGAAGCTCAGAATGGCTTGTTATTAGATTACAACTCATTATCATCGAACGGTTGATCGATTCAGTGATGTGGAAGCTCAGAATAGTTTGTTATGAGATTAAAACTCATTATAATCAAACGGTTGATCAATTCGGTGATGTGGAAGCTCAGAACGGCTTGTTATAAGATTACAACTCATTGTCATCGAACGGTTGACCAATTCGGTGATGTGGAAGCTCAAAACGGCTTGTTATGAGATTACAACTCATTATCATCAAATAGTTGGTCGATTCGGCAATGTGGAAGCTTAGAATAGGTTGTTATGAGATTACAACTCATCATCACTGAATGGTTGATAGATTCGGCAATGTGGAAGCTCAGAACGGCTTGTTATGAGATTGCAAGTCATTATCATTGAACGGTTGATTGAGTCAGCGATGTGGAAGCTCAGAATAGCTTGTTATGAGATTACAACTCATCATCATTGAACGGTTGATGGATTCGGCGATGTGGAAGCTCAGAATAGCTTATTATGAGATTGGAGCTGATTATCATCGAACGATTGACCGATTCGGTGATGTGGAAGCTCAGAAGGGCTTGTTATGAGATTATAGCTCATTTTCATCGAATGGTTGATCGATTCGGTGATATGGAAGCTCAGAACAGCTTGTTATGAGATTGCAGCTGATTATCATGAAACGATTGACCGATTCAGCGATGTGGAAGCTCAGAATGGCTTGTTATGAGATTACAACTCATTATCATCGAATGGTTGATCGATTCGGTGATGCGAAAGCTTAGAACCGCTTGTTATGAGATTACAACTCATTATCATCGAACGGTTGATCGATTCGGCGATGTGGAAGCTTAGAACAACTTGTTATAAGATTACAACTCATTGTCATCGAACGATTGACCAATTCGGCGATGTGGAAGCTCAGAATGGCTTGTTATGAGATTACAACTCATTATCATCGAACGGTTGATTGATTCAGCGATGTGGAAGCGCAGAACAGCTTGTTATGAGATTAAAACTCATCATCATCAAACGGTTGATCGATTCGGCGATGTGGAAGCTCAGAACGGCTTGTTATGAGATTGGAAGTCATTATCATCGAACGGTTGATCGATTCGGTGATGTGGAAGTTCAGAATAGCTTGTTATGAGATTACAACTCATCATCATTGAACAATTGATGGATTCGATGATGTGGAAGCTCAGAACAGCTTGTTATGAGAATGCAGCTGATTATCATCGAACGATTGACCGATTCGGCGATGTGGAAGCTTAGAACGGCTTGTTATGAGATTACAACTCATTTTCATTGAAGGGTTGATTGATTCGGTGATGTGGAAGCTTAGAACAGCTTGTTATGAGATTGCAGCTGATTATCATCGAATGATTGACCGATTCGGCGATGTGGAACCTTAGAAAGGCTTGTTATGAGATTACAACTCATTGTCATCGAACGGTTGATCGATTCGGCGATGTGGAAGCTCAGAACAGCTTGTTATGGTATTACAACTCATTATCATTGAACGGTTGATCGATTTAGCAATGTGGAAGCTCAGAAAAGCTTGTTATGAGATTACAACTCATTATCATCGAACGGTTGATCGATTCGGTGATGTGGAAGCTCAAAATGGCTTGTTATGAGATTACAACACATTGTCATAAAATGGTTGACCAATTCGGCGATGTGGAAGCTCAAAACGGCTTGTTATGAGATTACAACTCATTATCATCGAACGGTTGATCGATTCGGTGATGTGGAAGCTTAGAACAGCTTGTTATGAGATTACAACTCATCATCATCGAACGGTTGATCGATTCGGCAATGTGGAAGCTCAGAACAGCTTGTTATGAGATTGCAAGTCATTATCATTGAACGGTTGATCGATTCGACGATGTGGAAGCTCAGAATAGCTTGTTATGAGATTACAACTCATTATCATCAAACGGTTGATCGATTTGGCGATGTGGAAGCTCAGAATAGCTTGTTATGAGATTACAACTCATTATCATCAAACGGTTGATCAATTCGGCATTGTGCAAGCTCAGAACGGCTTGTTATAAGATTACAACTCATTGTCATCGAACGGTTGACCAATTTGGCGATGTGGAAGCTCAGAACAGCTTGTTATGAGATTACAACTCATTATCATCGAACGATTGATTGATTGGGCGATGTGGAAGCTCAGAACGGCTTGTTATGAGATTACAACTCATCATCATCGAACGGTTGATCGATTCGGTGATGCGAAAGCTCAGAATGGCTTGTTATGAGACTGCAAGTCATTATCATCGAACGATTGATCGATTCGGCGATGTGGAAGCTCAGAAAAGCTTGTTATGAGATTACAACTCATCATCATCGAAAGGTTCATCGATTCGGCGATGTGGAAGCCCAGAACAGCTTGTTATGAGATTACAACTCATTGTCATCGAACGGTTGACCAATTCGGCGATGTGGAAGCTCAGAACGGCTTGTTATGAGATTACAACTCATTATCATCAAACGGTTGATTGATTCGGCGATGTGGAAGCTCAAAACAACTTGTTATGAGATTACAACTCATTATCATTGAACGGTTGATCGATTCGGTGATGTGGAAGCTTAGAACAGCTTGTTTCGAGATTACAACTCATCATCATCAAACGGTTGATCGATTCGGCGATGTGGAAGCTCAGAAGGGCTTGTTATAAGATTACAACTCATTGTCATCAAACGGTTGACCAATTCGGCGATGTGGAAGCTCAGAATGGCTTGTTATGAGATTACAACTCATTATCATCGAACAGTTGATTGATTCAATGATGTGAAAGCTTAGAACAGCTTGTTATGAGATTATAACTCATCATCATTGAACGGTTGATCGATTCAGTGATGTGGAAGCTCAGAATGGCTTGTTATGAGATTGCAAGTCATTATCATCGAACGATTGATCGATTCGGGGATGTGGAAGCTCAGAAGAACTTGTTATGAGATTACAACTCATTATCATCGAACGGTTGATCGATTCGGCAATGTGAAAGCTCATAACGGCTTGTTATGAGATTACAACTCATTTTCATCAAACGGTTGACCAATTCAGCGATGTGGAAGCTCAAAATGGCTTGTTATGAGATTACAACTCATTATCATCGAACGGTTGATCGATTCGGCAATGTGGAAGCTCAGAACAGCTTGTTATGAGATTACAACTCATTATCATCTAACGGTTGATCAATTCGATGATGTGGAAGCTCAGAATGGCTTGTTATGAGATTACAACTCATTATCATCGAACGATTGACCAATTCGATGATGTGGAAGCTCAGAATGGCTCTTTATGAGATTGCAAGTCATTATCATCAAATGGTTGATCGATTCGGCGATGTGGAAGCTCAGAATAGCTTGTTATGAGATTACAACTCATTATCATCGAACGGTTGATCGATTCGATGATGTGGAAGCTCAGAATGGCTTGTTATGAGATTACAACTCATTGTCATCGAACGGTTGACCAATTCAGTGATGTGGAAGCTCAGAATGGCTTGTTATGAGATTACAACTCATTATCATCAAACAGTTGATCGATTCGGTGATGTAGAAGCGCAGAACAGCTTGTTATGACATTACAACTCATCATTACTGAACGGTTGATGGATTCGGCGATGTGGAAGCTCAGAATAGCTTGTTATGAGATTGCAACTGATTATCATCGAACGATTGACCGATTCGGTGATGTGGAAGCTTAGAACAGCTTGTTATGAGATTACAACTCATTTTCATCGAACGGTTGATCGATTCGGCGATGTGGAAGCTAGAAAAAATTGTTATGAGATTGTAGTTGATTATCATTGAATGGTTGATCAATTCAGCGATGTGGAAGCTGAGAACAGCTTGTTATGAGATTACAACGCATTATGATCGAATGGTTGATCAATTCGGCGATGTGGAAGCTCAGAATGGCTTGTTATAAGATTACAACTCATTATCATCGAAAGGTTGATTGATTCGGTGATGTGGAAGCTCTGAACATCTTGTTATGAGATTACAACTCATCATCATCGAACAGTTGATCAATTTGGCGATGTGGAAGCTCAGAACGGCTTGTTATGAGACTGCAAGTCATTATCATCGAATGGTTGATCGATTCGGCGATGTGGAAGCTCAAAATAGCTTGTTATGAGATTACAACTCATCATCATCGAACGGTTGATCGATTCGGCGATGTGGAAATTCAGAACGGCTTGTTATGAGATTACAAGTCATTATCATAAAATGGTTGATCGATTCGGAGATGTGGAAGCTCAGAATAGCTTTTTATGAGATTACAACTCATTATCATTGAACGGTTGATCGATTCGGTGATGTGGAAGCTCAAAATGGCTTGTTATGAGATTACAACTCATTATCATCGAATGGTTGACCAATTCGGCAATGTGGAAGCTCAGAACGGCTTGTTATGAGATTACAACTCATTATCATCGAACGGTTGATCAATTCGGCGATGTGGAAGCTCAGAACAGCTTGTTATGAGATTACAACTCATCATCATCAAACAATTGATCGATTCAGCGATGTGGAAGCTTAGAATATCTTGTTATGATATTACAACTCATTATCATCGAACGGTTGATCGATTCAGTGATGTGGAAGCTCAGAACGGCTTGTTATGAGATTACAACTCATTATCATCGAACGGTTGATCGATTCGGTGATGTAGAAGCTCAGAACAACTTGTTATGAGATTACAACTCATCATCATCGAACGGTTGATCGATACGGTAATGTGGAAGCTAAGAACAGCTTGTTATGAGATTGCAAGTCATTATCATCAAACGGTTGATCGATTCGGCGATGTGGAAGCTCTTAATAGCTTGTTATGAGATTACAACTTATTATCATCGAACGGTTGATCAATTCGGTGATGTGGAAGCTAAGAACGGCCTGTTGTGAGATTACAACTCATTGTCATTGAACGGTTGACCAATTTGACGATGTGGAAGCTCAGAATGGCTTGTTATGGGATTACAACTCATTATCATCAAACGGTTGATTGATTCGGCCATGTGGAAGCTTAGAACAGCTTGTTATGAGATTACAACTCATCATCATCGAATGGTTGATTGATTCAGTGATGTGGAAGCTCATAACAGCTTGTTATGAGATTACAACTCATTATCATCAAACGGTTGATCGATTTGGTGATGTGGAAGCTCAGAATGGCTTATTATGAGATTACAAGTCATTGTCATCGAACGATTGACCAATTCCATGATGTGGAAGCTCAGAATGGCTTGTTATGAGATTACAACTCATAATCATCAAACGGTTGATCGATTCGGTGATGTGGAACCTCAGAATAGCTTGTTATTAGATAAGAACTCATCATCATCGAACGATTGATCGATTCGGCGATGTGGAAGCTCAGAATGGCTTGTTATGAGATTGCAAGTCATTATCATTGAATGGTTGATCGATTCGGCGATGTGGAAGCTTAGAACAACTTGTTATGAGATTACAACTCATTATCATCGAACAGTTGATCGATTCAGTGATGTGGAAGCTCAGAAAGGCTTGTTATGAGATTACAACTCATTATCATCGAACGACTGACCAATTCAATGATGTAGAAGCTCAGAACGGCTTGGTATGAGTTTACAACTCATTATCATCGAACGGTTGATCAATTCGGCGATGTGGAAGCTTAGAACAGCTTGTTATGAGATTACAACTCATCATCATCGAACAGTTGATCGATTCGGCGATGTAGAAGCTTAGAATGGCTTGTTATGAGATTGCAAGTCATTATCATTGAACAGTTGATCGATTCGGTGATGTGGAAGCTCAGAATAACTTGTTATGAGATTACAACTCATCATCATCGAATGGTTGATTGATTCGGTGATGTGGAAGCTCAGAATGGCTTGTTATGAGATTGCAAGTCATTATGATCGAACAGTTGATCGATTCAGCAATGTGGAAGCTCAGAACAGCTTGTTATGAGATTACAACTCATTATCATCGAACGGTTGATCGATTCGGGGATGTGGAAGCTCAGAACGGCTTGTTATGAGATTACAACTCATTGTCATCGAACGGTTGACCAATTCAGCGATGTGGAAGCTCAGAACGGCTTGTTATGAGATTACAACTCATCAACATTGAACGGTTGATGGATTTGGCAATGTGGAAGCTCAGAACGGCTTGTTATGAGATTACAACTCATCATCATCGAACGGTTGATCGATTCAGCGATGTGGAAGCTCAGAACGGCTTGTTATGAGATTACCACTCATTATCATTGAACGGTCTATCGATTCAGCAATGTGGAAGCTCAGAATAGCTTGTTATGAGATTACAACTCATTGTCATTGAATGGTTGACCAATTCGGCGATGTGGAAGCTCAGATGGGCTTGTTATGAGATTACAACTCATTATCATCAAACGGTTGATCAACTCGGTGATGTGGAAGCTCAGAACAGCTTGTTATGAGATTACAACTCATCATCATCGAACGGTTGATTGATTCGGCGATGTGGAAGCTCAGAATAGCTTGTTATGAGATTGTAGCTGACTATCATCGAACGATTGACCGATTCGGTGATGTGGAATCTCAAAATGGCTTGTTATGAGATTACAACTCATTTTCATTGAACGGTTGAATGGTTCGGTGATGTGGAAGCTCAAAATAGCTTGTTATGAGATTGCAGCTGATTATCATCGAACGATTGACCGATTCAATGATTTGGAAGCTCAGAACAGCTTGTTATGAGATTACAACTCATTGTCATCGAATGGTTGATCGATTCGGCAATGTGGAAGCTCAGAATAGCTTGTTATGAGATTACAACTCATCATCATTGAACGGTTGATGGATTCGGCGATGTGCAAGCTCAGAACAGCTTGTTATGAGATTGTAGCTGATTATCATCGAACGATTGACCGATTCGATGATGTGGAAGCTCAGAATGGCTTGTTATAATATTACAACTCATTGTCATCAAACGGTTGATCGATTCGGCGATGTGGAAGCTCATAATGGCTTGTTATGAGATAACAACTCATTATCATCGAACGGTTGATTGATTCGGCGATGTGGAAGCTCAGAACAGCTTGTTATGAGATTACAACACATCATCATCGAACGGTTGATCGATTCGGCGATGTGGAAGCTCAAAACAACTTGTTATGAGATTGCAAGTCATTATCATCGAATGGTTGATCGATTCGGTGATGCGGAAGCTTAGAACAGCTTTTTATGAGATTACAACTCATCATCATTAAACGGTTCATGGATTCGGTGATGTGGAAGCTTAGAATGGCATGTTATCAGATTACAACTCATTGTCATCGAACAGTTGATCGATTCAGCGATGTGGAAGCTCAGAATAGCTTGCTATGAGACTACAACTCATTATCATCGAACGGTTGATCGATTCGGTGATGTGGAAGCTCAGAATGGCTTGTTATGAGATTACAACTCATTGTCATTGAATGGTTGACCAATTTGGCGATGAGGAAGCTTAGAACGGCTTGTTATGAGATTGCAAGTCATTATCATTGAACCGTTGATCGATTCGACGATGTGGAAGCTCAGAATAGCTTGTTATGAGATTACAACTCATCATCATTGAACGTTTGATGGATTCGGCGATGTGGAAGCTCAGAACAACTTGTTATGAGATTGCAGCTGATTATCATCGAACGATTGACCGATTCAATGATGTGGAAGCTCAGAACGGCTTGTTATGAGATTACAACTCATTTTCATCTAACAGTTGATCGATTTGGTGATGTAGAAGCTCAGAGCAGCTTGTTATGAGATTACAACTCATCATCATCGAACTGTTGATCGATTCGGCGATGTGGAAGCTCAGAATGGCTTGTTATGAGATTGCAAGTCATTATCATCAAACGGTTGATCGATTCAGCGATGTGGAATCTCAGAACAGCTTGTTATGAGATTACAACTCATCATCATTGAATGGTTGATGGATTCGGCGATGTGGAAGCTCAGAATAGCTTGTTATGAGAGTGCAGCTGATTTTCATCAAACGGTTGATTGATTCGGCGATGTGGAAGCTCAGAATAGCTTGTTATGAGATTGCAGCTAATTATCATCGAACGATTGACTGATTCGGTGATGTGGAAGCTGAGAACGGCTTGTTATGAGATTACAACTCATTATCATTGAACGGTTGATCGATTCAGTGATGTGGAAGCTCAGAACAGCTTGTTATGAGATTACAACTCATTATCATCGAACGGTTGATTGATTCGGCAATGCGGAAGCTCAGAATAGCATGTTATGATATTAAAACTCACTATCCTCGAACGGTTGATCGATTCGGTGATGTGGAAGCTCAGAATGGCTTGTTATGAGATTACAACTCATTGTCATCGAATGGTTGACCAATTTGGCGATGTGGAAGCTTAGAATAGCTTTTTATGAGATTACAACTCATTATCATCGAACGGTTGATCAATTCAGCGATGTGGAAGCTTAGAACAGCTTGTTATGAGATTACAACTCATCATCATCAAATGGTTGATCGATTCGGCGATGTGGAAGCTCAGAACGGCTTGTTATGAGATTACAAGTCATTATCATCGAACGGTTGATCGATTTGGCGATGTGGAAGCTCAGAACAGCTTGTTATGAGATTACAACTCATTATCATTGAACGGTTGATCGATTCGGTGATGTGGAAGCTCAGAATGGCTTGTTATGAGATTACAACTCATTATCATCGAACGGTTGACCAATTCGGTGATGTGGAAGCTCAGAACGGCTTGTTATGAGATTACAACTCATTATCATCGAACGGTTGATCAATTCGTTGATGTGGAAGCTTAGAACAGCTTGTTATGAGATTACAACTCATCATCATCAAACGGTTGATCGATTCGGCGATGTGGAAGCTCAACATGGCTTTTTTGAGATTACAAGTCATTATCATTGAACAGTTGATCGATTTAGCGATGTGGAAGCTCAGAACAGCTTGTTATGAGATTACAACTCATCATCATTGAACGGTTGATGGATTCGATGATGTGGAAGCTCAGAACAGCTTGTTATGAGATTGCAAGTCATTATCATCAAACGGTTGATCGATTCGGCAATGTGGAAGCTCAGAACAGCTTGTTATGAGATTACAACTCATTATCATCGAACGGTTGATCGATTCAGTGATGTGTAGGCTCAGAATGGCTTGTTATGAGATTACAACTCATTGTCATCGAATGGTTGACCAATTTGGTGATGTGGAAGCTCAGAATGGCTTGTGATGAGATTACAACTCATTATCATCAAACGGTTGATCGATTCGGCGATGTGGAAGCTCAGAATAGCTTGTTATGAGATTACAACTCATCATCATCGAACAGTTGATCGATTTGGTGATGTGGAAGCTCAGAACAACTTTTTATGAGATTGCAAGTCATTATCATTGAACAGTTGATCGATATGGCGATGTGGAAGCTCAAAACAGCTTGTTATGAGATTACAACTCATCATCATTGAATGGTTGATGGATTCGGCGATGTGGAAGCTCAGAACAGCTTGTTATGAGAGTGCAGCTGATTATCATCGAACGATTGGCCGATTCATTGGTGTGGAAGCTCAAAATGGCTTGTTATGAGATTACAACTCATTTTCATGGAATGGTTGATCGATTCAGCGATGTGGAAGCTCAGAACAGCTTGTTATGAGATTGCAGCTGATTATCATCAAACGATTGACCGATTCGGTGATGTGGAAGCTCAGAACGGCTTGTTATGAGATTACAACTCATTGTCATCAAATGGTTGATCGATTCAGCGATGTGAAAGCTCAGAATAGCTTGTTATGAGATTACAACTCATTATCATTGAACGGTTGATCGATTCAGTGATGTGGAAGCTCAGAAGAGCTTGTTATGAGATTACAACTCATTATCATCAAACAGTTGATCGATTCGGTGATGTGGAAGCTCAGAACGGCTCGTTATGAGATTATAACTCATTGTCATCAAACAGTTGACCAGTTCGGGGATGTGGAAGCTCAGAACGGCTTGTTATGAGATTACAACTCATTATCATCAAACGGTTGATCGATTCGGCGATGTGGAAGCTCAGAACAGCTTGTTATGAGATTACAACTCATCATCATCAAACGGT
>MU224059.1:84124-96606 GCA_018584345.1 Thuja plicata | reverse complement strand
GTGGAAGCTCAGAATGGCTTGTTATGAGATTACAACTCATTATCATCGAACGGTTGATCGATTCGGTGATGTGGAAGCTCAGAATGGCTTGTTATGAGATTACAACTCATTATCATCGAACGGTTGACCAATTCAGTGATGTGGAAGCTTAGAACGGCTTGTTTTTAGATTACAACTCATTATCATCAAATGGTTGATCAATTCGGCTATGTGGAAGCTCAGAATGGCTTGTTATGAGATTACAACTCATCATCATCGAACGGTTGATCGATTCGGCAATGTGGAGGCTTAGAATGGCTTATTATGAGATTGCAAGTCATTATCATCAAACGGTTGATCGATTCGATGATGTGGAAGCTCAGAACAGCTTGTTATGAGATTACGACTTATTATCATCGAACGGTTGATCAATTCGGCTATGTGGAAGCTCAGAATGGCTTGTTATGAGATTACAACTCATTGTCATCGAACGGTTGACCAATTCGGCGATGTGGAAGCTCAGAACGGCTTGTTATGAGATTAAAACTCATTATCATCGAACGGTTGATCAATTCGGCGATGTGGAAGCTCAGAATAGCTTGTTATGAGATTACAACTCATCATCATCGAATGGCTGATCGATTCAGCGATGTGGAAGCTCAGAATGGCTTGTTATGAGATTCCAAGTCATTATCATTGAACGGTTGATTGATTCGGCGATGTGGAAGCTCAGAATAGCTTGTTATGAGATTACAACTCATCATCATCGAACGGTTGATCGATTCGGTGATGTGGAAGCTCAGAACAACTTGTTATGAGATTGCAAGTCATTATCATTGAACGGTTGATCAATTCGGCGATGTGGAAGCTCAAAACAGCTTGTTATGAGATTACAACTCATCATCATTGAACGGTTGATGGATTCGACGATGTGGAAGCTTAGAACAGCTTGTTATGAGATTGCAGCTAATTATCATCGAACGATTGACCGATTCGGTGATGTGGAAGCTTTGAACGGCTTCTTATGGGATTACAACTCATTTTCATTGAACGGTTGATCAATTCGGTGATGTGGAAGCTCAGAACAGCTTGTTATGAGATTGCAGCTGATTATCATCGAATGATTGACCGATTCGGCAATGTGGAAGCTCAGAATGGCTTGTTATGAGATTACAACTCATTGTCATCAAATGATTGATTGATTCAGCGATGTGGAAGCTCAAAATAGCTTGTTATGAGATTACAACTCATTATCATCGAACGGTTGATCGATTCGGCGATGTGGAAGCTCAGAACAGCTTGTTATGTGATTACAACTCATTCTTATCGAACGGTTGATCGATTCGGCGATGTGGAAGCTTAGAACGGCTTGTTATAAGATTACAACTCATTGTCATCAAATGGTTGATGAATTCGGCGATGTGGAAGCTCAGAACGGCTTGTTATGAGATTACAACTCATTATCATCGAACGGTTGATTGATTCGGCGATGTGGAACCTCAGAATAGGTTGTTATGGGATTACAACTAATCATCATCGAACGGTTGATTGATTCGGCAATGTCGAAGCTCATAACGGCTTGTTATGAGATTGCAAGTCATTATCATCGAACGGTTGATCGATTCAGCAATGTGGAAGCTCAGAACAGCTTGTTATGAGATTAAAACTCATCATCATTGAACAGTTGATGTATTCGGTGATGTGGAAGCTCAGAACAACTTGTTATGAGATTGCAGCTAATTATCATCGAATGATTGACCGATTCGGCGATGTGGAAGCTCACAACGGCTTGTTATGAGATTACAACTCATTTTCATCGAACGATTGATCGATTTGGCGATGTGGAAGCTTAGAATAGCTTGTTATGAGATTGCAGTTGATTATCATCGAATGATTGACCGATTCGGCGATGTGGAAGCTTAGAACGGCTTGTTATGAGATTACAACTCATTGTCATCGAACGGTTGAATGATTCGGTGATGTGGAAGCTCAGAACAGCTTGTTATGAGATTATAACTCATTATCATCGAATGGTTCATCGATTCGCAAATGTGGAAGCTTAGAACAGCTTGTTATGAGATTACAACTCATTATCATCGAATGGTTGATCGATTCAGTGACGTGGAAGCTCAGAATGACTTGTTATGAGATTACAACTCATTGTCATCGAACGGTTGACCAATTCGGCGATGTGGAAGCTCAGAATGGCTTGTTATGGGATTACAACTCATCATCATTGAACGGTTGATCGATTCGGCGATGTGCAAGCTCAGAACGGCTTGTTATGAGATTGCAAGTCATTATCATTGAATAGTTGATCGATTCAGTGATGTGGAAGCTCAGAACAGCTTGTTATGAGATTACAACTCATCATCATTGAACGGTTGATGGATTCGGCGATGTGGAAGCTCAGAATAGCTTGTTATGAGATTGCAGCTGATTATCATTGAACGATTGACCGATTCGGTGTTGTTGAAGCTCAGAATGGCTTGTTATGAGATTACAACTCATTTTCATTGAACGGTTGATCGATTCGGCGATGTGGAAGCTGAGAACAACTTGTTATGAGATTACAGCTGATTATAATTGAACGATTGACCGATTCGGTGATGTGGAAGCTCAGAATGGCTTGTTATGAGATTACAACTCATTGTCATCGAACAGTTGATCGATTCAGTGATGTGGAAGCTCAGAATAGCTTGTTATGAGATTACAACTCATTATCATCGAACGGTTGATCGATTCGGCTATGTGGAAGCTCAGAACAGCTTGTTATGAGATTACAACTCATTATCATTGAACGATTGATCGATTCGGCGATGTGGAAGCTCAGAATGGCTTTTTATAAGATTACAACTCATTGTCATCGAATGATTGACCGATTTGGCGATGTGGAAGCTCATAATGGCTTGTTAAGAGATTACAACTCATTTTCATTGAACGGTTGATTGATTCGGCGATGTGGAAGCTCAGAATAGCTTGTTATGAGATTGTAGCTGATCATCATCGAATGATTGACCGATTCGGTGATGTGGAAGCATAGAATGGCTTGTTATGAGATTACAACTCATTGTCATCAAACGGTTGAATGATTCGGTGATGTGGAAGCTCAGAACAACTTGTTATGAGATTACAACTCATTATCATCGAACGGTTCATCGATTTGGCAATGTGGAAGCTCATAACAGCTTATTATGAGATTACAACTCATTATCATCAAACGGTTGATCGATTCAATGATGTGGAAGCTCAGAATGACTTGTTATGAGATTACAACTCATTGTCATCGAACGGTTGACCAATTCGGCGATGTGGAAGCTTAGAATGGCTTGTTATGAGATTACAACTCATTATCATCGAACGGTTGATCTATTCGGCAATGTGGAAGCTCAGAATAGCTTGTTATGAGATTACAACTCATCATCATTGAATGTTTGATCGATTCGGCGATGTGCAAGTTCAGAATGGCTTGTTATAAGATTGCAAGTCATTGTCATCGAACGGTTGATCGATTCGGCGATGTGGAAGGTTAGAACAGCTTGTTATGAGATTACAACTCATTATCATCGAACGGTTGATCGATTCAGTGATGTGGAAGCTCAGAACGGCTTGTTATGAGATTACAACTCATTGTCATCGAATGGTTGACCAATTCGGCGATGTGGAAGCTACGAATGGCTTGTTATGAGATTACAACTCATCATCAAATGGTTGATCGATCCGGCGATGTGGAAGCTTAGAATAGCTTTTTATGGGATTACAACTCATCATCATCGAACGGTTGATTGATTCGGCAATGTGGAAGCTCAGAACGGCTTGTTATGAGATTGCAAGTCATTATCATTGAATAGTTGATCGATTCGGCAATGTGGAAGCTCAGAACAACTTGTTATGAGATTACAACTCATCATCATTGAACGGTTGATGGATTCGGCGATGTGGAAGCTCAGAAGAGCTTGTTATGAGATTGCAGCTGATTATCATCGAAAGATTGACCGATTCGGTGATGTGGAAGCTCAGAACGGCTTGTTATGAGATTACAACTCATTTTCATCAAACGGTTGATCAATTCGGCGATGTGGAAGCTAAGAACAGCTTGTTATGAGATTATAGCTGATTATCATTGAATTATTGACCGATTCAGTGATGTGGAAGCTCAGAACAGCTTGTTATGAGATTACAACTCATTGTCATCGAAGGGTTGATCGATTCGGCGATGTGGAAGATCAGAATAGCTTGTTATGAGATTACAACTCATTATCATCAAACGGTTGATCGATTTGGCTATGTGGAAGCTCAGAACATCTTTTTATGAGATTACAACTCATTATCATCGGACGATTGATCAATTCAGTGATCTGGAAGCTCAGAACAACTTTTTATAAGATTACAACTCATTATCATCGAACGGTTGACCAATTCGGCGATGTGGAGGCTCAGAATGGCTTGTTATGAGATTACAACTTATTATCATCAAACGGTTGATTGATTCAGCGATGTGGAAGCTCAGAATGGCTTGTTATGAGATTACAACTCATCATCATCAAATGGTTGATCGATTCAGCAATGTGGAAGCTCAGAACGGCTTGTTATGAGACTGCAAGTCATTATCATCGAACAATTGATCGATTCAGTGATGTGGAAACTCAGAATAGCTTGTTATGAGATTACAACTCATCATCATCGAACAGTTGATCGATTCGGCGATGTGGAACCTTAGAATGGCTTGTTATGAGATTGCAAGTCATTATCATCGAACGGTTGATCGATTCAGAGATGTGGAAGCTCAGAACAGCTTGTTATGAGATTACAACTCATTATCATTGAATGGTTGATCGATTCGGTGATGTGGAAGCTCAGAACGGCTTGTTATGAGATTACAACTCATTGTCATCGAACGGTTGACCAATTCGGCGATGTGGAAGCTCAGAACAGCTTGTTATGAGATTACAACTCATTATCATCGAACGGTTGATCGATTCGGCGA
Source organism: Thuja plicata (assembly GCA_018584345.1). Taxonomy (NCBI): domain Eukaryota; kingdom Viridiplantae; phylum Streptophyta; class Pinopsida; order Cupressales; family Cupressaceae; genus Thuja; species Thuja plicata. Next base: position 91,640 of record MU224059.1, on the reverse strand, counting down.
TGTGGAAGCTCAGAATAGCTTGTTATGAGATTACAACTCATCATCATCGAACGGTTGATCGATTCGGCGATGTGGAAGCTCAAAATGGCTTGTTATGAGATTGCAAGTCATTATCATCGAATGGTTGATTGATTTGGTGATGTGAAAGCTCAGAACAGCTTGTTATGAGATTACAACTCATTATCATCAAACGGTTGATCGATTCCATGATGTGGAAGCTAAGAATGGCTTGTTATGAGATTACAACTCATTTTCATCGAACGGTTGATCAATTCAGCGATGTGGAACCTCAGAACGGCTTGTTATGAGATTACAACTCATTATCATCAAACAGTTGATCGATTCGGTGATGTGGAAGCTCAAAATAGCTTGTTGTGAGATTACAACTCATCATCATCAAATGGTTGATCGATTCGGCGATGTGGAAGCACAGAACAACTTGTTATGAGATTAACACTCATTATCATCGAACGGTTGATTGATTCAGTGATGTGGAAGCTCAGAATGGCTTGTTATGAGATTACAACTCATTATCATCGAATGGTTGACGAATTTGGTGATGTGGAAGCTCTGAACGGCTTGTTATGAGATTACAACTCATTATCATCGAATGGTTGATCGATTCGGCGATGTGGAAGCTTAGAACAGCTTGTTATGAGATTACAACTCATCATCATCAAACGGTTGATCGATTCGGTGATGTGGAAGCTTAGAATGGCTTGTTATGAGATTGCAAGTCATTATCATCGAACGGTTGATTGATTCGGCGATGTGGAAGCTCAGAACAGCTTGTTATGAGATTACAACTCATTATCATCGAACGGTTGATCGATTCGGTGATGTGGAAGCTGAGAAGGGCTTGTTATGAGATTACAACTCATTGTCATCGAACGGTTGACCAATTCGGCGATGTGGAAGCTCAGAACGGCTTGTTATGATATTACAACTCATTATCATCAAACGGTTGATCAATTCGGTGATGTGGAAGCTTAGAACAGCTTGTTATGACATTACAACTCATCATCATCGAACGGTTGATCGATTCGGCGATGTGGAAGCTCAGAATGGCTTGTTATGAGATTGCAAGTCATTATCATTGAACGGTTGATTGATTCGGTGATGTGGAAGCTCAGAACAGCTTGTTATGAGATTAGAACTCATAATCATCAAACGGTTGATCGATTCAGTGATGTGGAAGCTCAGAATGGTTTGTTATGAGATTGCAAGTTATTATCATCAAACGGTTGATCGATTCAGCGATGTGGAAGCTCAGAATAGCTGGTTATGAGATTACAACTCATTATCATCGAACGGTTGATCGATTTGGTGATGTGGAAGCTCAGAATGGCTTGTTATGAGATTACAACTCATTGTCATCGAACGGTTGACCAATTTAGCGACTTGGAAGCTCAAAATAGCTTGTTTTGAGATTACAACTCATCATCATTGAACGGTTGATGGATTCGGCGATGTGGAAGCTTAGAACAGCTTGTTATGAGATTACAACTCATCATCATCGAACGGTTGATCGATTCGGTGATGTGGAAGCTCAGAATGGCTTGTTATGAGATTACAACTCATTATCATTGAATGGTTGATCGATTCGCCGATGTGGAAGCTCAGAACGGCTTGTTATGAGATTGCAAGTCATTATCATCAAATGGTTGATCGATTCGGCGATGTGGAAGCTCAGAACAGCTGGTTATGAGATTACAACTCATCATCATTGAACGGTTGATGGATTCGGCGATGCGGAAGCTCAGAATAGCTTGTTATAAGATTACAACTCATTATCATCGAACGGTTGATCGATTCGGCGATGTGGAAGCTCAGAATAGCTTGTTATGAGATTACAACTCATTATCATCGAATGGTTGATCGATTCGGTGATGTGGAAGCTCAGAATGGCTTGCTATGAGATTAAAACTAATTGTCATCGAACGGTTGACCAATTCGGCGATGTGGAAGCGCAGAATGGATTGTTATGAGATTACAACTCATTATCATCGAACGGTTGATCGATTCGGAGATGTGGAAGCTCAGAACAGCTTGTTATGAGATTACAACTCATTATCATCGAATGGTTGATCGATTCGGTGATGTGGAAGCCAAGAACGGCTTGTTATGAGATTACAACTCATTATCATCGAACGGTTGACCAATTCAGCGATGTGGAAGCTCAGAACAGCTTGTTATGAGATTAAAACTCATCCTCATCGAACAGTTGATTGATTCGGAGATGTGGAAGCTCAGAACGGCTTGTTATGAGATTGCAAGTCATTATCATTCAACGGTTGATTGATTCGGTGATGTGGAAGCTTAGAACAGCTTGTTATGAGATTACAACTCATCATCATTAAACGGTTGATGGATTCGGTGATGTGGAAGCCCAGAATAGCTTGTTATGAGATTGCAGCTGATTATCATTGAACGATTGACCGATTCGGTGATGTGGAAGCTCATAACAGCTTGTTATGAGATTACAACTCATTTTCATCGAACGGTTGATAGATTCGGCGATGTGGAAGCTTAGAATAGCTTGTTATGAGATTGCAGCTGATTATCATTGAACGATTGACCGATTCGGTGATGTGGAAGCTCAGAAGGGCTTGTTATGAGATTACAACTCATTGTCATCGAATGGTTGATCGATTCGGCAATGTGGAAGCTCAGAATAAGTTGTTATGAAATTACAACTCATTATCATCAAACGGTTGATCGATTCGGCGATGTGGAAGCTCATAACAGCTTGTTATGAGATTAAAACTCATTATCATCAAACGGTTGATCGATTCAGCGATGTGGAAGCTCAGAATAGCTGTTTATAAGATTACAACTCATTGTCATCGAACGGTTGACCAATTCGGAGATGTGGAATCTCAGAATGGCTTGTTATGAGATTACAACTCATCATCATCGAACGGTTGATCGATTCAGCGATGTGGAAGCTCAAAATGGCTTGTTATGAGACTACAAGTCATTATCATCGAACTCTTGATCGATTCAGCGATGTGGAAGCTCAGAATAGCTTGTTATGAGATTACAACTCATAATCTTCGAACGGTTGATCGATTCGGCGATGTGGAAGCTCAGAACGGCTTGTTATGATATTGCAAGTCATTATCATCGAACGGTTGATCGATTCGGAGATGTGGAAGCTCAGAACAGTGTGTTATGAGATTACAACTCATTATCATCGAACGGTCGATCGATTCGGTGATGTGGAAGCTTAGAACGGCTTGTTATTAGATTACAACTCATTATCATCGAACGGTTGACCAATTCAGCGATGTGGAAGCGCAGAACGGCTTGTTATGAGATTACAACTCATTATCATCGAACGGTTGATCGATTCGGTGATGTGGAAGCTCAGAATAGCTTGTTATGAGATTACAACTCATCATCATCAAATGGTTGATCGATTCAGCGATGTGGAAGCTTAGAACAGCTTGTTATGAGATTACAACTCATTATCATCGAACGGTTGATCGATTCGGTGATGTGGATGCTCAGAATGGCTTGTTCTGAGATTACAACTCATTGTCATTGAACGGTTGACCAATTCAGTGATGTGGAAGCTCAGAACGGCTTGTTATGAGATTACAACTCATTATCATCGAACGGTTGATCGATTCGGTGATGTGGAAGCTCAGAACGGCTTGTCATGATATTGTAAGTCATTATCATCGAACGATTGATCAATTCGGCGATGTGGAAGCTCACAATAGCTTGTTATGAGATTACAACTCATTATCATCGAACGGTTGATCGATTCGGTGATGTGGAAGCTAAGAATGGCTTGATATGAGATTACAACTCATTGCAATCGAATGGTTGACCAATTCGGTGATGTGGAAGCTAAGAATAGCTTATTATGAGATTACAACTCATTATCATCGAATGGTTGATCGATTCGGCGATGTGGAAGCTTAGAATAGCTTGTTATGAGATTAAAACTCATCATCATCGAATGGTTGATCGATTCGGCGATGTGGAAGCTCAGAATAGCTTGTTATGAGATTACAACTCATTATCATCGAACGGTTGATCGATTTGGTGATGTGGAAGCTTAGAATGGCTTGTTATGAGATTACAACTCATTATCATTGCACGGTTGACCAATTCGGTGATGTGGAAGCTCAGAATGGCTGGCTATGAAATTACAACTCATTATCATCAAACGGTTGATCGATTTGGTGATGTGGAAGCTCAGAACAGCTTGTTATGAGATTACAACTCATCATCATCGAACGGTTGATCGATTCGGCGATGTGGAAGCTCAGAAGGGCTTGTTATGAGATTGCAAGTCATTATCATCGAACGGTTGATCGATTCGATGATGTGGAAGCTCATAACAGCTTGTTATGAGATTACAACTCATTATCATCGAACGGTTGATCGATTCGGTAATGTGGAAGCTCAGAATGGCTTGTTATGATATTACAACTCATTGTCATGAAACGGTTGACCAATTCGGCGATGTGGAAGCTTAGAACGGGTTGTTATCTGATTACAACTCATTATCATCGAACGGTTGATCAATTGAGCGATGTCGAAGCTCAGAATAGCTTGTTATGAGATTACAACTCATCATCATCAAACGGTTGATCGATTCGGCGATGTGGAAGCTCAGAATGGCTTGTTATGAGATTGCAAGTCATTATCATTCAACGGTTGATCGATGTAGTGATCTGGAAGCTCAGAATAGCTTGTTATGAGATTACAACTCATCATCATCGAACGGTTGATTGATTCAGTGATGTGGAAGCTCAGAATGGCTTGTTATGAGATTGCAAGTCATTATCATCAAACGGTTGATCAATTCGGCGATGTGGAAGCTCAGAACAGCTTGTTATGAGATTAAAACTCATTATCATTGAATGGTTGATAGATTCGGTGATGTAGAAGCTCAGAATGGCTTGTTATGAGATTACAACTCATTGTCATCAAACGGTTGACCAATTTGGTGATGTGGAAGCTTAGAACGGCTTGTTATGAGACTACAACTCATCATCATTGAACGGTTGATGGATTCAGTGATGTGGAAGCTCAAAATGGCTTGTTATGAGATTACAACTCATCATCATCGAACGGTTGATCAATTCGGCAATGTGGAAGCTCAGAACGGCTTGTTATGAGATTACAACTCATTATCATTAAACAATTGATCGATTCGGCGATGTGGAAGCTCAGAACAACTTGTTATGAGATTACAACTCATTGTCATTGAACGGTTGACCAATTCGACGATGTGGAAGCTCAGAACGGCTTGTTATGAGATTACAACTCATTATTATCAAACGGTTGATCGACTCGGCGATGTGGAAGGTCAAAACAGCTTCTTATGAGATTACAACTCATCATCATCAAACGATTGATCGATTCGGCGATGTGGAAGCTCAGAATGGCTTGTTATGAGATTGCAAGTCATTATCATTGAACGGTTGATCGATTCGGTGATGTGGAAGCTCAGAACAGCTTGTTATGAGATTACAACTCATTATCATTGAACGGTTGATGGATTTGGCAATGTGGAAGCTCAGAACAGCTTGTTATGAGATTGCAGCTGATTATCATCGAACGATTGACTGATTCGGTGATGTGGAAGCTCAGAACGGCTTGTTATGAGATTACAACTCATTTTCATCAAATGGTTGATCGATTCAGAGATGTGGAAGCTCAGAACAACTTGTTATGAGATTGCAGCTGATTATCATCGAACAATTGAATGATTCGGCGATGTGGAAGCTCAGAATGGCTTGTTATGAGATTACAACTCATTATCATCGAACGGTTGATCAACTTGGTGATGTGCAAGCTCAGAACAACTTGTTATGAGATTACAACTCATTATCATCGAATGGTTGATCGAGTCAAGGATTTGGAAGCTCAGAATGGCTTGTTATAAGATTACAACTCATTGTCATCGAACGGTTGACCAATTCGGCAATGTGGAAGCTCAGAATGGCTTGTTATGAGATTACAACTCATTATGATCGAATGGTTGATTGATTTGGCGATGTGGAAGAATAGAATAGCTTGTTATGAGATTATAACTCACCATCATCAAACGGTTGATCGATTCGGTGATGTGGAAGCTCAGAACGGCTTGTTATGAGATTGCAAGTCATTATCATCGAACGGTTGATCGATTCGGCGATGTAGAAGCTCAGAATAGCTTTTTATGAGATTACAACTCATCATCATTGAATGGTTGATGGATTCGGGGATGTGGAAGCTTAGAACGGCTTGTTATCAGATTACAACTCATTGTCATCGAACGGTTGATCGATTCGGCGATGTGGAAGCTCAGAACAGCTTGTTATGAGATTACAACTCATTATCATCGAACGGTTGATCGATTCGGTGATGTGGAAGCTCAGAATGGCTTGTTATGAGATTACAACTCATTGTCATCGAACGGTTGACCAATTCGGTGATGTGGAAGCTCAGAACAGCTTGTTATGAGATTACAACTCATTATCATCGAACGATTGATCGATTCAGCGATGTGGAAGCTCAGAACAACTTGTTATGAGATTACAACTCATCATCATCGAACGGTTGATCAATTCGGTGATGTGGAAGCTCAGAACAGCTTGTTATGAGATTGCAAGTCATTATCATCAAACAGTTGATTGATTCAGTGATGTGGAAGCTCAGAATACCTTGTTATGAAATTACAACTCATTAGCATCGAACGGTTGATCAATTCGGTGATGTGGAAGCTTAGAACAGCTTGTTATGAGATTACAACTCATCATTATCAAATGGTTGATCGATTTAGTGATGTGGAAGCTCAGAACGGCTTGTTATGAGATTGCAAGTCATTATCATCGAACGGTTGATCGATTCGGCGATGTGGAAGCTCAGAACAACTTGTTATGAGATTACAACTCATTATCATCAAACGGTTGATCGATTCGGTGATGTGCAAGCTCAGAACAGCTTGTTATGAGATTACAACTCATTGTCATCAAACGGTTGACCAATTCGGTGATGTGGAAGCTCAGAATGACTTGTTTTGAGATTACAACTCATCATCATTAAACGGTTGATGGATTCGGTGATGTGGAAGCTAAGAATGGCTTGTTATGAGATTAAAAATCATCATCATCGTACGGTTGATCGATTTAGCGATGTGGAAGCTCAGAACATCTTTTTATGAGATTACAACTCATTATCGTTGAACGGTTGATCGATTCGGTGATGTGGAAGCTTTGAACAGCTTGTTATGAGATTACAACTCATTGTCATTGAACGCTTGACCAATTTGGCGATGTGGAAGCTCAGAACGGCTTGTTATGACATTACAACTCATTATCATCGAACGGTTGATCGACTCGGCGATGTGGAAGCTTAGAACAGCTTGTTATGAGATTACAACTCATCATCATCGAACGGTTGATCGATTCGGCGATGTGGAAGCTCAGAACGGCTTGTTATGAGATTGCAAGTCATTATCATTGAACGGTTTACCGATTCGGCGATGTGGAAGCTCAAAATAGCTTGTTAT
>MU224058.1:135128-150787 GCA_018584345.1 Thuja plicata | reverse complement strand
CATGTGGTGTTTTGTCTTCACGAGATATGTGAGACTTTTATCACATGTTATGTGATACTTACCATCACATGTTATGTGATGTTTTATGTGAGACTTTTATCACAAGTTATGTGATACTTATCATCACATGTTATGTGATGTTTTGTCTTAACAAGATATGTGAGACTCTATTACAATTTATGTGATTCTTATCTACACAAGGTATGTGAGATTTATCATCATGAGAAATGTGATACATATGATTTTATCTTCCCTAGCTAAGAGGGAGTGTTGATAATTATAGCATTGATCAGATAAAATATAGTCTTTCCTATAATAGATAAATTGAGAAATACATATAAATAAATATTAATGATTATAATTGATATTTATTACTTATATTTATTTATCTAATATAATAATCATAGTTATAATATAATAATGATAATAATTATCATTATTATAATATAACTAGTCTTATATTATAAAATATGCGATGACTATCAAATCGACCACTTCATGTATATCATGGTCGATATGTTTATGTTTTCCGTAAGTCATAACTATTATGTTTATGATGGTTGTTTAGATGTCGACGACTTTAGTCTAAGTCTAGCATGAGATAATGTCAACGGTTTTAATATAAACCGTGCGCAGTATATAAACCATGGGTATTAACCGTGTGTTCATTAACATAAGTCAACAGTTATGAAACACCGTAGTTATTACGGGTTGTATTAGCTTGTAATATGTGACGTTAAGAATAGCCACGCCTATGATAGGCATGACTCCTTAGGGAGTCACGTCTATCATAGATGTGACCTTTCACCATTTGCAACTAATATAAATAAACATGGAAAATTTGTTTTATAGTCATACCGAAATTGATAAGTGTGATGTATCTTAAACAGCGATCAATACATATGTATTATAATTATGAAACAATACCATCAAACCTGTGAAAACAACAGGGACTCACCACGCCATTGTTCTCTTTCATCTCCATTTCTAATTTGGTGATTAGTTTATTCATACTTGCCTGGTAAGAAGAGCTCGGAAGTGCAACATGGGTGGGGCTGGGAACATTATTGTGTAGAAGCCTTCTGAGCTTAACCCAGTGCTCATTGTAGGGAGAACTAAATATGGTCATGTAAGAAGCAGTAGTGAATTGCCTAGAGTAGAATTATGGCCGGCGGCCAAAAAAATTGACGGCCAGAAAAATTGGAGCTTGCCCTGTGAAGACCATAATTGGCAATGGGCCCATCCAGACTGTCATGACAGGACCGTATTTTCTGCTCATTTCTATCATGGTGGAAAGAAGATTCTCACCCTTGTTCAACCGATACAAGTTAACCAATAATGGAAGCCTTGGTGGAGATGGAGGCCATTTCTTCTTCTCACTTGATGACAGCAGAAAGGCTAGAGCAACAAAAGTGGAAATGGGTGAAGCTACAACAAAGAAAATAAAAGACCATTCTAGAGTGGGAGTAGGAAGGAAATGGAGTGCTGGAAGATAATTCACAAGAGCCATCGTTAACTCCATCACAAATGAATGCACAACTTAGAGAGCTGCGTTGCCCTTGCAATTCTTACATAGATTGCAGTATTAAACTGTTCTATTATACCAAAGTCATACTAATAGTACAAAAACATAATCTTAAAATTATTCAAATGCTCTATGGTATATATACAAATTCTGATTCTACTTACATCACATCGTCCATCGGAAAGGAATAACAAAGAGCATTAATTATGAATCTTGAATTCGTAAGTTCAAGCAGTGGGACAACACGATCCTTACTTTTTAATAAAGAAATCATATATTAAAACCCATCAAGAATCCTGTCTCTTTCTTTCAAAGATTTATTAAACCATAGGGACCATTTATCTCAATGGCTCACTAGAAGTTTCCCTCCACGATTAAGCTAATTTTATCGTCATCAGAATCAGTCGATGGCAAAGTTGAGACCACAATAGATCTCTTTCAAAACAAAGTATATATATATAATTCTTAGGGTCCGTTTGGTGCATGGTATTAATTTATCTAGAGTAGGCCTATTCTAGAATAAGGACGTATTCTCGGACTAATTAATCCTGCAAATGAAAGCAGGCCTATTCTAGAATAAGGACGTATTCTCAGACTAATTAATCCTACAAACGAAAGCTGGAATAAGGTTTGACACTGTTTGGTGCACACCTGAAAGATGATTGAGAATTAATCTATTCTGCGTTTGAATCCCATAATGTGGAATTGGAATAAGGACTATTTTTCATTTTTTTAATTAATTTGAACAATATGTATTTTTAACTTATTAAGAAATTATAATTATAAAAAAAAAAAATTCTTACAAATTTTAATTTTTTAACTTATCATTTCTGTTGCTGGTTTTTTAATTAAAATATGTATGTATTTTTAACTTATATATTTTTAAATTAAAATATGTATTATTAACTTCAAAAAAATAAGATTATAAAAAAAAAATATTTTCTTACAAATTTTAATTTTTGAACTTTTATCAATTTTGTTGCTCTTTTTTTAATTTATAATATTTTTCTATCGAAATTCATATCCAAGTAAAAACAAAAAAAATGGCATGACAACATTATAAACAAGTTACCACATATATAAAAAATTGACACGACAACATTATAAACAAGTTACCACATATATATAGTACTACATAGTAAACGAGTTACATGTCCACATTTTGTCTCAAATTAATTGGGATACATTCAAAGTTTATCTTTTCATATGGTCCCAGCAAACAAAGGCAATTAAAATACTGTGAAGCCTTCGTAAAAAATTTATTTCAGCATTCGCCATTGACACGATCTCAGCCCAAGCCGCCTCTCAAGAGCACAAGATACACTAATGAGCTTCATTGACAATAGGTGCAAATGGGTGGACATATACAGATGACACATCATCTGCCCACCTAAAATAGCCGCAGTCATTGTCGCCCTGCAATACCAACTCTACATTACTTCATACTACAATGAATAGTTTCTACATTTTTTATAAACATAAAATACATTACCATTACCAACCTTCTTGCTAAGTGGACACCTCCAAAATTTTCGCTCAGGGTTCTTATTTGTGTGCGAGGTTTTCAAAATGCAAGGCCCTTCACCACACTCACAGTCTGACACATTTAGCACAACCATTGATATCCCCCACAAAACTGTAAAAAACAAACTCATATAACAATTCTCAAGTGTACTAGAGAACAAACCAATGCTCAGATTGAAAAGCTGGAGGAGAAACTGGTTGGGAAGGACATGACCAACAAGGAAACAGAGGCTGTGCAAAACATTGATCAGGGGCCAAGCAAGCGTACCCGTGCCAAGACCAAGAACACCAAAGACAAGGACCTGGAGATGGTGATCCAGGAAATTAAAGATTTGGTTGCAAGCATGGAGCTGAAGGAGGCTGAGGCGGCCAAAATCATGGTGGACTTATTGTGAGGTTCCCCGACTTTTCTTGCTGTCTCTGTTTATTTATGCTTTTTAGAAGTTTAGCCTTTATTTTTGCTCTGGCCTTTCTTGGCCTGTCCTACTTGTTGAACTCTCTATGTTTTGATGCTTTAACTGTGATATTTTAACCTCTGTTTCGGGTTTCAGGAACCCTGTAAAACCTATTTTACTTAATCAAAAATAATGCTCAAGTGTTGGTGCAAAATATGACTTAAAAAACTATATTGATAATCCCTTCAACACACTAATAATGAATTGATAATCCTATCCAACAATGATAACGCCCAGAAATCTAAAGCCCCAAAGATGAGGTTATTTTTATTCAAGTCCAATTTTGAGGTCTAGTTTTATAGTAACTTTTACAAGGAGCATTTGTATGGTGGTGAAACGTTTCCTTCTAGAAAATTCAGCATGTACAATAAAAATACTAAAGAACAAAAAGTAAATTCTGAATCGGCATACCCTACCCCAATCCATCGAGAGCACCCTAAAGATGCTCAAAACCTAACAGCTCATTAGTCATAGATTTTAACAAAAACCTTATTCAAATAAGAGCATCAAAAAAAATATTTTTATTCCTTGCCTTGTGCTTGATCACAAACATGAAAGTCCACAAGTTACTGAGTCATTTGGCATGACAAGCAAACCATTCTTATATTTTCGAGCACTTTAAAGCTTGATAGTTTATGTAGAACAAACTTCATTGCTGTTAAAAAACCTCCTCTATAACATTAAATAATGTCTTATGAACAATAGTACATAGCACCCCCCTAGGAGTGTAACCCACAAATATCGCCTATTAATTTTATTTTATTTTATTTTAGTTATAACGCTTGCATGGACAATGGGGGGCATTCCTGGGATTTTTATTTTTTTTTATTTTTACGATCTGCAATGGTATTTATTGTCTACGCTAAACAATCAGATGTGTCCTTCCATTGATAAGTCCAGCATAATTCCATCATTTCAACTATCCATACCCAAGACCAGAGTCTTCAACTTATGCTAACCTATATCTACAATAGCTACCATTCTATAAAATCATGTGACAACAATGAGAATGCAACATCACATCAATATTTTGAAGAAAAATTTCACTGAATTTACTCTGAGAACATGCAGAAATCCCTGGATGGAACCATTGTTTATCAGTAAAATTTGAGCTCTAGGGAGTTTCTGACACACTACTACCCTAGATATGGTAAAAACAAGAGGTTAAAATAATTTATTGCTATTAGTTGTTAGCTGTTTTTCTCATGAGAGATGGGTGAGAGATGGGTTCATGTGAAAGAAATAGCTGGGTTTTTCTCATGAGAGATGGGTGAGAGTTGTTCTGCTCATGAGAGATGGGTGAGAGCTGGGTTCATCACAATCAACTACAAAGTACTTTTTAAAATCTACATGCAATAGAGCTATATTTTTTGCTACACAACTCTAAAAATCTAGAAACTTTCTTCCACAACTAGTCCAAACAACGGCCCCACATTTAAGTGTGTTAACAAAGTGAAACCAGTTGTAATTCTTCTAATAACTCTAAATAAAACTTTGATGAAAATATACCATGCCATTTTGTCATGCCCCACTATGAAGGAACACCACTACCTTAGAAAGAACAATCATAAAACACTATTAATAACAACAATTGGATGATAAAAAACAAGCAACATGATGGATTGATGAACAAAGATCACAACATAACAACGCAAAAATTTTAATTTAAGAAAGCACTAATTATTTAGTTAAATACGGTGATCTATCAAAAATAGCTATTACAAGAAACCATTTGGAATATAACTAAAATTTAATGAAGGGACACCAATGAGAAAATTTGACCTTCATAAAAGCATAACCATTCACAAGGGTCACACTACTTGAGAAGAATGGCGAGATATAAAGCCATGTTGGATGAAGATAGGCAGGACATGGGAGGACTGAGAATAAGCAGGAGATCAACCATGAGATCTGTAGTCTCATCATTAATAAATTAAACATAAGTTTACATATTGTTCTAGGAATCTATGTACATTCTGAGCTAGTTCACTGATTATCTGTCACTGATTATAAACATGGGTACAAAGAGTGTGGCAAGGGTCAAAGAACAAGCACACCTTACAACTGACAGTCCATGGAGAGAATTATACTTTTTTATAAATCCTCCAATGCAATCAATGAACACATACACCATTCCAGAAATCAATGAACAAAGACGCCATTTTTGTCTGTTCTTCACATACACCATTTCCATTTACCAAAAATAGTTTAAGGTCAACACAAACAATTCCTCAAGTTCAAATATGTATTACAAAAAAAAATTGTCAAATCATTGTATTACAAAATAAAATTGTCATTACACTTTTAAAGATAGTTTTAAGAAAACTATAGACTACCAAACTTTCTTCGTTCGTATGTATTATACCCTCTGTGATTCACTCATTATCAAGAACCCCTTTGATCTTCCAGGTTCAACCAGAAAAGTGTCATATGCATCAACCAAGGTTTATTCACTAAGCCCAGGGATTGCTTGTAGTGCAGCATATACTTGTTCATAGACAACATTCATTTCAGATGCATCCATTTTCATAGTTTGAGTCTCCCTCACGTCGTCACCTATCTTACCTATGGTTTCACATATGGCATCTAAGGAACCGGTCATGCTAGAACGCTTCCTCTTTGGCCTCTTTAATGACATTGATGAGCGATTCCCACTATCGGATGCAGTAGATTGAGTGGGTACATGTGTAGGGATATCATACTCATTCAAATCAGAAACACTTTCAAAAAGTGCAGTAATATCCTCCTCCTAATCAGGATCAAAGCTGTCATTTACAAAAATCCCTTCTTCAGTCTCTAGAGGTGTTGCAGCTGCGTTGCCTTCAGCTATGTCATTGCCCACAATGATGGATAGCTCATTGAAGTAGTAAAAGGGCTACCTCTTAAACACCTTGGCATTTTTGAAATCTTTTCTCTGAATGTTAGCATAATTAGCGAATTAATTATTTGTATTTGGTTGGTAACTTGTTAACATAGATAAAATTATAACAAAAAATTGTAAAGAGAATTTCACCTTCAAGAGCTCCTCGCAAACCTTCTCATCAGCGTCCATACATTGAGTACTCTCATTCCATTCAAAACCACTTGTGTTTTTCAACTCTTTCATAGTTTTGTAATCTTGTTTCCATGTTTTGAGTTTGTTCTTACAGTTTTCCTTTGTCAAAGTCATGTTCATTTCTTCATTGAACCTCTTTTCAATAGCAATCCAAGTTTCCTTTTTGAATCTGCCTTCAGCTTTTCTTCCCAGCTGAACTTGCTCATGGAGCAAGTCTAGAAGCTTTCTTTCCATATCTTTTTTCCATATCTTTTTTCCATACAATCCTGGAACAAGGAGTTGCATGGCTGGTTTTAACAACATCGTTGTCCATGCCATGGCTCATTCGAGAAGCATTGTTGTCTATGCTTGTCAAAAGGTCTGTGAATGACATCGCTGAATCACATGAACATTTGGAGACAAAACTGAGTCAGCAATTAATGCAATATTGTTCAGCATTGGTATATACTTATGGAAATTGGTGTATGCATTACCTACAAACACATTCCCTAATTTTACTTGCATGCATTACCTACAAACACATTCCCTAATTTTACTTGCATGCATTACCTACAAACACATTCCTTAATTTTACTTTAGTGTTATCTGCAGATCGGCAAACACAAGTGACACCAGGATAAAACTGTTGCAATGGAGTTTTGGGATAAGCTGGATGGTTTCTTAAGATGAAAAAGACCCAACATGGATTTTTGATCACCAAGGGTTTGTTAAAACTTGAAATAAGACTAAATATATCCACCCATGCAATAATCATCCTTTAAAAATGACTAACTTAAAATTGAAGAGTTAAAAAAAGAGCTTTTGATAGGCCTCACCTATGTATCATTGAACCATGTGTAAGAGATAGGCGTACCTTATTTGTGGTAAATGTGTCACATATTCAAGGTGCATACTAAATGCATCATATGTATGATTGGGTGTGTCTATGTGCATTTGTTGAGTACATATGTGTACCATCTACTGCCAAATTATTGTGGGGTGTGCTGAGGGGCCCTCCAAGCAACTCTGCTATTATGTACGGACATCGTTAACAATCTGAAATGTAAAAGATAAAGTGAAAAAACATGATAAAGTGAAACAACATGCAAATGTAATGACAGTTTGTGAGGAAGAAGGCAAATTCATAGCCTCCATAAATAGTGATATCATGCATATTTAGTATTATAATAGTCCGTGATTGATTGTTCATGAGTAATTTGTAGGATGAACACACAGTGAGGTATGAGAGACATTCGTGTCCAAGCATGAAAGAGCATGTGACATAGTGAAGACAGTCCTTACAAAAGAATAAATTTGATTGTTCATGAATATTTTGTAGGATGAACACACAATGAGGTATGAGAGACATTTGTGTCCAAGCATGAAAGAGCATGTGACATAGGGAAGACAGTCCTTACAAAAGAATACATTTGATTCTTCATGAGTATTTTGTAGGATGAACACACAGTGAGGTATGAGAGACATTCGTGTCCAAGCCTGAAAGAGCATGTGACATAGGGAAGACAGCCCTTGCAAAAGAATACATGCTAGTGATGGTAAAGATTGTGAATTCACAACAAGAAGATATAGTATATAGGCCTAAGACTATGTTTTATGACAGGTTTCTTAAAATAATGATAAGGGGATAGTCAGTAGTGACAAGTTCATTTTTTGAAAGATAAAGAATGTCTTGTAAACCATTCTCATTGATCTGTGATAGTCATCAAAAGATGTAAAGATAGTTTAATGCTTTGAATTGAAGTGGCAAACACAAGGCTTCCCAAAGAACAATGAAAGTTTTAAAGATAAGATAAAAGATCACCACTCCACAACTTTGTGAAGGAAAATATATTGGAAGACCAATATGAGATATGCAAGATAAACAATCACTATTTGTTATCGTTAAAGATGAAGAAACCATGGAGCATCTTGTTGGAGCATGGATTATATATCATTACATTTTAGTGTCTAATGAGGAGTATGAAAATCTCATGACAATGTATCAAGATAGTCAAGAGAAAACCATGTAGGATTCACAATATCAAAACCTTAGAGTTTCAAGTAAAATAGTGGAAAAAATGTTTGTCAACTACCTTGAAATATCACCATTTGAATGACATTCCTTCCATGTTAACATGAATTCTGGGAAACAACTACTTGTGTGCATGTTAGTAAACTTGGGTGGTTAGGATTGAACTATGACAAATTTTCTGTCAGAGGTTTGAGAGCCAGCCTTCTATGGGTGGCAAGTCTGGTCGATTGAGAATAGGTAAGGATAATGGAGCATAGTACAAAGATTTGAAAATGCCTTGAGGGCACAAATGGGATGGTGATCAAAGATAAATATTCGAAGGAGGGTCATTTATAAGAAAACTTAGTTGAGCGAGCATAATGATAGGGTGGAGGTCTGAGATAAAGGAAATAGTAGATGAGTGTACTGTAAGTCACAATTTTTGACAGTGAGCTGAAGATGAAATAAACTCAGCAAAAAGTCAGTGTAGATGTCTTATAGCGTGATCTCAAGATGAAATAAACTCAGCAAAAAGTCAAGAATTAAAGAAATGACAATAAATGGAGCTCTTGATAAAGAAAATGATCGAATGTCAAGAGAAGTATAGTAAAGTGTACAAGAATGAATAAAATCATACCTAAGCGAGGAAAGGAGATTTTGAAGGCAGTATTGAATCAATAACACCTCATGCAGGACAGTGAAAGAAAAAAATATACAATTTAGGCCAAAAGACATCAAAAGTTACTAAAGGAGGACAATACAGATTAGAACCGGATAGTCATCAGTCTAAGGCAATGCTTGTTGAAAAGGGGAGAGTTTAAGTGAACATGATCAATACAGAGACTAAGTGGAAAATGGTGAAGGAAGTAGGAAATTCATAGCAAAGGAGAGGCACCATGACATTAACTAAAGCCTTAATCACGTGACTAGTGTTTGGAGAGAGATTAAACATGGTCAATTACTATGGTACTATGACATTCATTTAAAAAACACCATGAAGCAAGAATGCAAAGTACACCATGAAGAAAGTAAAGGAAAATCCATTTTTAAAGAGCAGAATAATCATTAATACACAAGTAATAAGGATGAGATTTAAGAAAAGAATATGCACAAAGCATATATGACACCATTCAATGGATAATAGAGTGACAGTCTTAAAGAGTTAATATACAGTTGGATGTTTAAATATCATTGAGGGCATGGTAGGGATTTTGAAAGAGGGTGTAACTTTTTAATGACTCTCAAAAGCATAAGACGAAGGGAATAGACATACCTAAAGAGGGTTTGAGAAATATTCCCATTCTAATGACTATGAGGAACAATAGCATTTTTGAAATGATAGTCCTAGAAAGCTTCAAGAAGGGCAGATAGAGTGAAAAAGAAGTAGACCTTAAAGAAAATAAAAACACTATCAAAGCTAAGACAATGGCTCAATGAATGCATACATGAATATAGTTCTAGATAAGAATCCTGAATAATTCGTAGCAGTAGTCCACAGTTGAGAAATGCTCATTATGTCATTGCACAAGCTATTTAGGTAAATTCATAAGAGATCATTCAAGTTAAAAGACCATTAAATTCAAGTAAATTCATAAGGTGACTGATCCTTGAATGGAGTATATAGTTTGATGCACAACTTAGATAGTATATCAAATGTGACTAACTATTTTAAGAATCCTCTGTAAGAAAGATCAAACAATGAGGAAAATAAATGAGTCCAAAAAACTCCTTATTTTGGTATATTAATCATTGAAATAGAAAATAGTGGTATTGCTCAACATTTATTTAGATGCCCAATCCACATTTGTACAAGGGAGGTGAATAATGGAGTATATAGTACCAACTTAAGAAAAACCATGGCATCCTTCTATCGAGATCTATAGTCTTCCCACATCCTTCTTGAAATTTCATCTCGAAACATCCCCCAGTCATCTCAATCACGCTAACTCAAACCAAATGTCTCAAGCAATGGTACATCTATCCCATCACGACTGTCTTCTTGCTCACATTCTTCTTCCAGTGGAAGGCCATCCTCTCTCGTAATGAAGTTGTGTAAAATGCAACATGCCAAAACAATCTTGGTTTGCGTCACAATTTTATAAGAGGTCGCATGCTTCAATATAGGAAAACACTACTTCAGAATCCCAAATGTGCGCTCTATTACATTCCTAAGTGATGAGTGTCTATGGTTAAACAACTCCTTTGCTGTGTTTATGGGGTTTTCTCTTACAAATTCCTTTAGGTGGTAACATGTACACCTATAAGGAGCAAGAAATCCTGATTCATTTGGATATCCAACATCGACCAAATTATACTTTCCTTCATATAATAAAGAATATTACTATAACAGTGTAAAATGTATCATATGCAGGAATGTGACAATCATAGTCTACATACCTTGGGGAACCACAAGTGGATCCGATGTGGAGAGAGCCTTGAATAGAACATGACTATCTACAGCAGACCCTTCCCAACCAGCAAGGACGTATTGAAATTGGTAATCAAATTAACATACACCCATAACATTTTGTGACAAGTTGCCTTTTCTATCGCAATATTTGGCTTGGAGGTCAACATCGACGCTGACTAGTATATGGGATCCATCAATAGCTCCCACACAATCCTATAGTCAGCAAATGAATAATTGGATGAAAATGTGGAAATAGGATTAAGACTCAATCAAACAAATGTGTATGGAAAGGAGATTTACCTTGAAGTATGGGTCGAACCAGTCCTTCCCACTAATTTCTATAGGAGTGTTAGGACCAGGGGGTAGAAGAAAATCTGCATGGAGTATTAAGATAGTCATCAACACCTTGTGGAAGTATTGGCTAATTGGCTCTCCTGAGTGCCCAAAGTTATGGGCAATCTTACGATTACACAGATTGTGCCCAATGGTATGTAGGAACATCACAAGTTGTTCTTCTAATGTGATATTTTCCGTATCTGTGATGCTTCCTTTTTGCCTTAGAATTTTTGCTAGCTGAAAGAAGGCTTGTCTAGTTATGCATATTTGGTCATGACAATCCGTGTCGTTGGAATGGATAATACGCTTATAAAAAGGAATTTCATCCCTTATGTTCTTACGCATTTGTCTTCTGTCTTCATCTACAAATGCCACTATGGCTGCCACAAGGGCTGCAAGCACGCATACAAGAGAGATACTGACTCTCTTCTTCCTAAGAGCGAGACCTTGAAGTTGTGACTGTTTGGTAAGATCCATTACCTAAAAGGCAGTAAAACTTAGTACTTGCATATAATTAAGCACAATGACAACTACAACAAAACAATAAATTAAACACAAATAAAACTGGAGAATAATAGGAGAGTAGTAACATGCAGCTTGAGGAGAGTAGATAATTGATACATTCATCTAAGGCTTCTCACTAGTTATTTTGCTAATCTAACTAAATAAGAATTGTAGAAGTCTTATATACCAATCTCTCAATCATAATATTCTAAGCAGGACCTCAAAACTAGAATCATAATTACCATTTTGATGCAGACAAGTAGACCAACTAATCTATTCAATAATAAGCAAAATCCTAAGAGTATCCCCAAGGGAAATTTTAGGTGCAGGGTCTGTTTCTTAAAAACTCTTGTAATCATTCAACAAGATACCTCAATGAATATAGTCTCATGGATGTTGCGACTCTAGGATATGAATATTCCTGTGAACTATTCAACAAAATCCCTCAATGAATACAGTCTCAAGGATGTTGCGACTCCAAGATATGAACTAAATCGACAAAATGATTTGTTGAGAAGGTTAGCAACCCATAAGTGTTTTGGTAGATATGCTTGCAAAATGTGGAATAAAATAGGGTATGGATGTGTACCAAGAATTGCAAATATCATCCCATGGAGTATGTAGTATTTGTTTGATTTTTTGTTCTTTTGTTTGAAATGCACATCAAAAACCACGTAAGAGATTATTTATTTGAGTTCTTGCAGTCTTGATCATTTCCATGGGAATTGGGACAAAAATCTTGGGCAATTCAATGTATTCAATTGGCTTTCTTTTATGAATGTTTGTATAATGTATTTGAAGACATAAAGCATACAAATAGAATACTTTAATCTGCAGCCAATTTGATGCTCAATAGAATAAAGATAAGGAAATAGTAGTGCAAGCCAAATGATATGTGAAATCATAATCATGGCGTCTATGTAAGACTTTAATGATTTCCTTGTTTCAATTCTTTCTCCACATGTCAACAGAGAATTTAAACCAAATTCAAATCACAGTGTCTTCTTAATCATTACGAAAAGTAGATCTTGAGCTTTCTAAACCTTTCTCTCAGAATCTGGTCTCAATGACTTTGTTGTGAGTATAAAGTTAGATTAGGCATCCTAGGAACAAGGAGGTGGTCCCATGGGAAGGGCTTAATTAGTTATTAATCATGGAGCAGGATTCCAACTTAGGTAGTGAATTCATCAAGGTTTGGTTGGCAGTGAAACAACAATAATGGCGAAGACTACTTCAACAAAATTTTGATAGAGAAAGTGGTTACCCCAAGGAAGACTACTCGAGAGATATGCACCTAATTTTTTCCTATGAACTATTTGAAAATGTGTGGATCAATCAATCTTGAACTAAGATTCCCTAAAAATGTAGCCATACAATTTTTGGTGAAAATTAAACTCATCACATTTGTGTTGTGCTTCAATATGGTTGTAAATCTCTTTCGACCTATTTTCTGAATGATTTCTTGTAAAATATTGGGGACTTCGTTCTCAAGAATAGTAACTGCAAAATAAGAGAGGTGTAGTAGAGAAAGTGCCTCCATTCCATCAAAAACCAAAAGCTTACTACTGAATTACGCACTGTATCAGAATTGTAACGGACGAAAGCAGACGAGATGATTTTTCGCATGTATTGGGGAGGAAAAAGAGCTTCAATCTCTGTTGTATTTTTCTATTTAAAGATGAGCAAGAAAAAAATTGGTCGTCCCCACTGAAGCAGTATAGTTTAGCGTAATTCTCACACGGCTAGAAATGATTACAATTGAAATACAAGAAAACCTTGAATCACAAAAAAGGGAATGCGTGATGACTTTCTATACATTTCTAGCTTGCCCTACACACAAAATATAATGCCCATTTTGAATTGAATAAAGAATTTGATTGATTAAATTGTCAGCAAATCTATGATAAGCTTGTACGGGTGCTGGCTGCACTTTTGCGGACGAGGAGGTCATCAAATTTAACCAATTTCAAGGAAAGCTCTTTTGAGGGCATGATCACAGAAGACAATCGGGATAATAACCACTATGAGGGTGTTGGAATAGAGTAAAGGCATTTATCAATGCTTGGTGTTAGCGGTTTATAGCTGAAATACTATGAAGATACGTTTGCAAGAAATAGAAACACTAATCTTGGATTTATAACTGGAAATGAAGGTACTATACGTCAATATCAACACCAAATTCATGGAAATGAATGGCTCATATTGCAATCAGGGTGCTTACCAAAGACAATAGCCGCTCTGCTCTGAAAGAAATGCGCGCGCAGCTGTTGAAGACTGTCCTCCGCCGCTCTGCTCTGAGAGATTTGCGAGCTTAAACCTGTCTGTGTCGAGTTTTTAGGGTTAGAGATGCGCTCAAATGAAGGGTTTTCTCGTCCACAAGAAATGTGCGTATAACCAAAAACCCTGTTCACGCACGGACCCGACCAGCTATAAATTTTGTTATAATTTCGACTAATTTATGCTTATTTTGAATCCAAGAATTGCTTATTCTAGAATTAAAAATGAATTTCAGTTTTTTTTCGAATTAATTAATGCAAGCATTGGCTCAAAAATGAGGATTAAATTTCTAATTCAGGAATTCATAAAATGGCCACAAACGGTGAATTAGTTTCTTCTCGTATTAGCTAATGACTATTCCAGGTTAATACCAAGAACCAAATGGGCCCTTGCATTCTTTCATTACATTTGGGTCGAGGAAGGTAGCAAAATGAAATTTTGGAAGTGGCACCATCAGACAGGGGTATCTGAGGTTATATCATAACACTTCTTGCGTTCATTTTTTTTATTGATATATAACTTTTGATTTTTTTAGAGAATTTAATAAAATTTACTACATTTTCTTTTTGGATTTTAGGTAAACATTTCAGTGAGTGCATACTAATTTTATCTCTGAGGGGGATTTGTATCTTGGTTACTCTCTTGGTTTTGGCACATGAAATCTCTTGCCTTGTCTTGGCTTTCATAACTTTCTCTTTTCTCTCTCACTTGCTACAGTTATCTCTTACAACGATATCCATAGCACTCTTGGTTTTCTCAAGTCTACTCAGTAATATCTTTCTCTCTCCTATATCTTTGAACATCTTGGGATTTATCACATCCTTATCTATCATGTGTCGCATACCTTTCGATCACTTTAGACGATAAACTAACATGTGAAGGAATCAATTTTTTTTTTTTTACAAGTACTTGTCACAACAACTTTCAACATGCAGTGAGCCTTAAATTGAAGTTGAAACTCTTTCAAAATAACTTTATAAGAACTCGTCACTTTATAACGCTATGATAATAGGTATAGTTTTATTGCAGCTTGTCTTATTAGATGTCAATCACTAATTGACAAATATAATATCATCGTAATTAATATAAATTTTTATTGAGAAGAATCTTAAATGACCTCATCAGTTGGGAGGAAATTATAATATCATGAAAATCAATATGTTGTTGTATGTATGAAAAATTTGAAGGAATTATTTAACTAATACTTTTGTTTGCTTGTAATATGTTAATAAAAAATCTTAATTTCTTTTGTATTCCTCAATTTTATATTTTTGAAATCTTATTTACATGTACTAACTAGTATAATAAAAATATTTCATTATTATCATCAAGTATCTTAGGGCCAATTTGGGTACTGGAATACCATATCCTAGATATGGTCAATTCTGGAAGATGCTGCAATTCAAGAAGATTCTTATCCTCAAAATGAAATCCAGAATATGGACTAACCCGTTTAGTTCACCCGGAAGATGACTGAGAAGATGCATAAGGAATTTTAATTCTTTATTTTTTAATTTCTTTGAATATGGTGTGTATATGTGTGTATATATACACACATGCACACATGTGTATATACATAGATA
>MU224058.1:117223-135028 GCA_018584345.1 Thuja plicata | reverse complement strand
GTGTGTGTGTGTGTGTGTGTGTGTGTGTGTACACACACATGTGTATATGTGTATACATGTGTGTACATACACATGTATACACATATACACACATACACATGTGTGTGTACACACACATACACACGTGTGTTTATATACACACATGTGTATATATATACATATGTATATACACATGTGTTTATATATACATGTGTGTATATATACACATGTGCATGTATATACACACGTGCATATATATACACACATGTGCATATATACACCCATGTGTATATACACATGTGTGTATATACACATGTATGTATATATACATCCTTATAGCAATATAATATACATCTTTATAGTCACAGTTCTACAAAATATTAAATTTGGTTTGTATATACACGCACATGTGTATATATACACACATGTATATACACACATGCATATATACACACATGTATATATACACACATGTATATATATGCATCCTTATAGCAATATAATATACGTCTTTATAGTCACGGATCCCACAAAATATTAAATTTGGTTTTTTTTAAATTGGAATTCTCATTCCACTTTTTTGTGAAATTTCAATTCCACCTATTTAGGTGGAAGATGATATTCCCATTTTGGGGGCAAGATTGGAATTTCAAAATTCCAATTTCAATTTTTTAGATGGACACAAACATAGAATTAAAATTTCCTAGAATTAGATAATGCCAATTCCAGTCTAATTCCAGGAAACAAACGAGCCCTTAGGTAACATTTTATTGTTATGTATTAGATTCACTTTTTATTTCTAGACAACGAAGAAAAGACACTAGTTACACTTACAAGTTTATTCAAAACAAGTGTTAGATGATACACGTGTATCATCATGCCATTATTTAAATTAATGCCTTAATTCCATTATTTAATTTCATATTAGCCATTAGGTGTCTACCACTATTTAATTAGATCATCTTCAATACTTTTCCTTTTACCATTCTCCTCAATTGAATTATTAAATAGATCAATTAGTGTTTCTCATTCTCTCATATTATTATCTAGTTCAAGCCTCTTCCCAATAGAAATAATAACACATTATAGATAAATTATTCCATTAACTAAAAATAAAATATTTCGGATTTTAAAATACAGGACTAAAGAGGTAAATAGAAATTCATAAATCTCAATCTCAAACAGAAGGTGGAGGACATAGACAAAGAGATGGACACAAATAGGGGAAGATGGAACAACCCATAGGTTATTTGTTATCTAGAAGATCAAACAACCCATATGTTGTTTGTTGTTTCTTATGGACGACGTGTGATTCGAGCTTCCAATGGATACTTCATCGACATGAGCATACTTGAAAGATGTCGAGTACGATCGGGAAGACTGCCCTTTTTCACACACCCCCACTTGAATGATTAAGTAAATTGGTGAGAGTGATGGGAACATTCACACTGGCCACATCCATTCCTGCACATAGTCGCCTTCCTGCTCCAAACAGAAGATATTCCATTCTCACATTTTCTGACTCATTCATGCCCAAAAATCTCTCTAGCCTGAACTCGTCAGACTCTTTCCACACCTCAGGATCGTTGGACACACTTTGCAGATTAAAATGTACCGATGAATTTTTAGGTATGGTGATGTCCATCACCTTACACTCATTTTCCGTCTGTTAAACCATTCCAAGTGGTGCAATTGATTATTTTCTCAACGTTTCCTTCAACACAATCTCCAAGTATGACATCTTCTTCAAATCCTCTAAACTGAATAACCCACCTTTTGCTTTCCTAGCCGCTTGGCTTATTTCTTCATAAGCCCTCTCTTGAATGTGAAGATTTTTTATCAGGTAAGCCATAGCGCATTCTATGGTTGTAGATGTGCTTCCTACTGCGAGAATGAACAACTCATGCAAATTGAAAGCTATTTCTTCATCCAATAACTTTGAGTTGTCTTCACCTGTTTCTTCCTCCATGGACAATAAACAATACAAGAAACTATTGGGAGCACTTTCCTTAATGTATTCTCTATAACTGTGAGAAAATCAGATAAAAGGCAGCATGAGATGGAGAATATCAGATCTCTGAGACTTCCATTTTCTTTTTGTTCTAATTGATGAAGGAACAAAGAAGTGAATAAGAGGAAACGAATCCACAAACTTATCTATTCTTTTACTCAGGCTGATATCTTCAGCTATGAATTCTTACAACTTGGACAAGAAATTGTCATTTGGAAAGTCCAAGCCAAGGCATAAGGCAGCAATAAAACTCATTGCCATCATTTTCAAGGCATGAAGGGGTCTCACCATGCCATTCTTCTCTTTCATCTCCTCTTCTAATCTCCTCTTCTAATCTGTTGATTAGTTTCCTCACACCTACCTGGTGAGAAGAGCTCTGAAGTACAACATGGGTCGGGCTGAGAACATTGTTGTGCACAAGGCTTCTGAGCTTAATTATAGTGCTCATCGTAGGCAGAACTAAATATAGTCCTGTAAGGGGTAGTAATGAATTTCCTAGCGTACAATAAGAGCCAACCAAAAAAATTGGTTGTGTGATTAACCAGGGCCTCCCAAATTGGAGCTTGGCCGGTGAGGACTATTGTTGATTATAATTTGCAGAAGCAAACGAAAGTAATTTCGGAAAAGGAACATAAATTAAAAGATTAAAAATAACACAAAACAAGAACATGATATTTATAGTGGTTCGCCCAAAGATGGCTACGTCCACTTTCATGGATTATCTCTTTTTAATTAATTCTCAATTCTCCATGGAATTACATATTCAAATAACTGCTACATTTATAAAACAGTTTCAACTCCCATAATTGGAAAAAACCATCAAAATAGACAACTTCTAAATTGGTGAACATGTGTCAATTAGAAGCCAATACAAAGAAGGAAACTATTTTGAATCTATGAGAGAAACTTTCTAATTTGGGCTTCACTTAACTCAACAATCTCCCACTTGAAGACCAAATTGCTGCTCAGAGATATCCCACTGTTGTAGGTTTATTGTCAAAGATGGACAAGGCTGAGGGAAGCTCTACAGAATTCAAACTTCTCTCTAGGTACTACCTTTGTTAACATACCAGCCAGATTTAATTTCATGTCAATTTTCTCCACCCGTGGCTTACCCTCTTCAATAACATAGCGAATAAAATGATAGCGCAGTTCTATATTCTTTGTCTGATTGTGAAAGGTGGAATTCTTCGACAAGTGAATAGCACTATTGCTATCACAAAAGAGAGTAAAAATTGATTTCTTACAACATAACTCACTCAACAACTGTTGCAACCATACCATTTCATTTGCTCCTTTAGTGAGAGAAATATATTCAACCTCTGTAGAAGAAAGTGCAACCACTTGTTGCAATGGATAAACCCAACCAATGGCTGCTTCGACAAAAGTGAGCACATAACTAGTAGTAGAATGTCATTTATCCAGATCTCTAGCCATATATGAATCAACATAACCTCGTAGGTAAATTTACTTACCACCAAAACACAAAACATAATCAGAAGTCCCTTTCAAATACCTAAAGATCCACTACACTGCCTACCAATATGGTTTACCCGGATTACTCATAAATCTTCTCACAACTCCCACTGCATGAGCAATATCCAAACAAGTACAAGTCATGACATACATGAGACTGCCAATTGTTGATGAATATGGAACAAGCGTCATGTGTTCTTTATCCTCTTCTATTTTAGGACACATAGCTGAGGATAATCGAAAATGATTAGCAAAAGGAGTACTAATAGATTTGGCATTCTTCATATTGAATCTATCTAATATTTTAAGAATGTATTTTTCTTGAGATAATCTAAGTTCTCTTATTTTTATCCCTAATTATATTCATCCCAAGAATCCTCTTTGCTACCCCTAAATATATTATGGCAAATGTTTGCGATAAATGTTGTTTCAACTCATGAAGTATCCTCACACTATTGCCAAAAACCAACATATCATCATTATAAAGTAATATAATAACAAACTCACCATAAAGCTTCTTCTAATAAATACACAGGTCTAATTCACAAGTGAAATTTTGCAATTTCATGGAGCTATCAAATTTTACATACCACTACTTCGGGGCTTGCTTGAGCCCCTATAAACTTCGCTTCAATCTACAATATAAATGTTCTTGACCCTACCATGAAAAAACTTCATGTTCTCCATGTATAATTTCTCTTTAATATCTCCATGAAGAAAAGTTGTTTTAACATCTAATTGCTCAAGTTCAAGATCCCAAACAACTACCAAGCCTAACACTACTCGAATGGTGTGACTTCGCACAACAGATGAAAATGTCTCATTAAAATCAACACCTTTACTAGAGAAAAACCCTTCACAACCGATTTGGCCCTATAACGTTTATGACCTTCATCTTCCTCTTTCACACGATAAAACCATTTATTCTTTACTGGTTTCTGATTTGGTGGAAAAGGAACCAAATCATGTGTCTCATTTGAACGCAAAGACGCACTTTCTTCATTCATTGTCTCCATCCATTTTATATAATTTGAATCTTTGCTAGCTTGTTTAAATATGGTAGGCTCTACCTCATCACAAAGCAATAATCCATAATTATCAAATAACAATAACTCATAATCCTCATATTTAGCTGGTTTCTTTTTCTCCTGGGTAGATTTCCTTTTTTTGGACCTTGTTCTGGCTGTAAATTACCTTATTTTTCTATATTTTTTACATTAGACTGAAAAAATCCTTGATCTTGGACACTCCCCTATTCTTGCACATGTCCACCAATATATTTTGTTACTTTATTAAAAATCACTTGTTCAGGGAGCGTATGCACTTGATAATTCTACAAGATATTACTTATAGGTTGTGTTCTACCTGATGGAAGCCCCATGATGCAAAGGGTCTAGAGTTCTAGTGTTTACTCTTCTCTAAGTTGTTAATCAACTTCCTTGAACCATCCAATGGTTCCAACCACCTATGTCTTCTCCACCAAGATTGGCCTCCTAGGCTCTAATTTACACTTGCCTCCTACGTATAGTTGAAATGATGAAGAAACAATGCATAACCAACTTCAACTAGTCCAACTAGTCCTCCATTTACCTTGTTTTCTCCCTAGAATTCCCCTTAGAACTCTAAGCCCTTGCTTAGGATCTTCCCAAACACCTCTCAGGCTCTAGCCTATGTTCATGGGACCTTACATGTCCATTCTAGGTGTTTCAAACACTTCTGGCCACTATAACAATCCCTTTGATATCACTACTCAAAGATAGGCCTAATTAGGCCTAATTGTATTAGGTCTATTTTCACTATTTTTGACCAAATACTACATATCCTTCCACACAACCTTATGAAAGAGTATATGATTCTGAAACCTATCACCTATCCCTTCTAGAATCCAAAGTTATAGATCTTCAAGACACCCACAACCCTAATTTCTTCCTGGCCCTACTTTCTAGGCTATATTTAGGCCTCTGGACCAGTCTCTGCAAAATGAATCCAATTGGTCTTCAAACTTCACACCAACTCCTAAAACCATTTGATCATTCAAGGAGACACTCTAGGGCTTCCACACATGTCACTAAGATGTCTGTACCATATCATGGGTGTGTTATTTCATTTCAATCTTCACACTGTCCTGGCTCACCTACTCCAAGAAGTCAGCCTAGGGCATCACTCCAAAACTAGGAATTTAGTTGCAAGAACAAAAAAGGAAACAAAAACATTATGTACAGATGCTAACCAATCATTCCACAAGGTTTCATTCATTTTCCAACATGTATGCTTAGGTTAGAGCCATTTTGCTCCTGCAACTCTGCAAATGGATATTGCAGACATAGTCACCTAAAACTAAGTGTAACTTTACAATCTCTAAACTTGAGAACAAAGTTGAAGATGCAAAATTAATATAAAACAAAACTCTACACTTCCATGGAGTCAGATTGCACAATCAAATCTGTACACAACTATACAAGATTGCAAAAACACTATATTTGCAAGGAAAACTCAGAAAATCATCTGTACAGTTTGATCGCACGTGTGGTCTGCAACTAAAACTTCATTAACCTCCAAAATTATTCATCCCATGCTCAAATACCCAAGCTTGGGTGGTTACAACTGTCCAATCCTTCATTTGCAACTTCTTGCAAAAGTTGCAAAAAGTTGCTTGAGCAACTTTTGAAAGTTACTAGCAACTTTTGAGTATTTCTTGCTTTTTGACCTTTTTGGTCAACTCAATGCTTCTTGACCCATCCTAGGACCCTAGTTAGGGAAATTATGACCCTAGAGGAGACCATGTCCCCTATTTTCTCAAAATTAGCAACTTTACAACTTTTAGACCATTTTGACAACATTCAAGACCCATGAGCAACTTGTGCTCTTACAAACAAAAGAAATGAACAAGCTTGGATCCAAAACTTGTGGGTCTTATTACACACACATTAAAGAACCCTAAACAACCCTAAACACCATCTAACTAATCTTCAATCCAAAATGGGAAGTGCTCTGCACCATACTCCCCTGGGACAAAGAACTCAAGTCCCTTGAGTTAGGAGGTCTTCAATGGTGACTCTATGCTTTAGTATGTCTGTTTCAGTCATCCAAGTGGCTTCAGAATCAGGTAGCATTTTCCACTTCAAAAGGTACTCCTTGTAAGTATATTTTCTGGTCTTCTTGAGCACCTTGGAGTCCAATACACTGTCCAACTATAGAGGTTGAGGAGTGGGCAAATCTCTTACCCAATCTTCTTCTCCTAAGTCTGAAAGAGTTTGCTGACCAGCGTCTAAGGGTAGACCCTTATAGGGCTATAGATCAAACACATTTAAAATGGGTGAGATGCCCAAATTAGGAGGCAACTCCACCTCATATGCATTATTACCATAATTATGCAACACCTTGAGTGGTCCTATCTTGTTCATCAGTAGCTTGGCTGGCTTACCTTTAGGAAATCTCTCCTTCGTAAAGTAGGAAGTACCAGATATCCCACCTTGAATTGCATATCCCTACTTGTCTTATCTTCTTGGTCTTGTACTTGTCAACTAGTTATTGTAAAGTCTTCTTAACTTGGTCATGAAGCTCTTCCATCTGCTCTGCAAAGGATTCTCCATGTGCACTCTTCATATCTTATAAACTGAGATCCCTCAACTCCAAGACTCCCTTTAGGCTAGCCCCATAAAATATGTCTAATGGGCTCTTACCAGTGCTCCTATTGATGGAGTCATTATAGGCATATTCTGCATGTCCTATAATGTGATCCCATGATTATCCATGCTTCTTAGTCAAACATCTTAATTGGTTACCTAGAGACCTATTGACTACCTCAGTTTTCCCATCTAACTAAGGGTGATAGGCTGAAGAGAAATATAAGTTTGTACCTAACATTTTCCAAAGGGTCCTCCAAAAGTGGCCCACAAACTTACTGTCCCTATCACTTACTATGTTTAGTGGCAATCCATGGATTCTCACTATGTCTCTAAAGAAAAGACCTGCAATATGTGAAGCATCATTGGTTTGTTTGCAAGGAATGAAGTGTGCCATCTTGCTAAATGTGTCCACCACTACAAACACACTGTCATGTCCTCTTGGTGTCTTAGGTAGTCCCAAAACAAAGTCCATGCTCAAGCACTCCCAAGGTCTCTGAGGTATGGATAGAGGCTGATACAATCCAGTGTTGCTACTATGTCCTTTGGCTCTCTAACACATGTGACATTGCTCCACAAACTTTCTGAAATTTGACTGTAGTTTAGGCCAATAGTAATGCCTATTCACTTACTCAAGTGTCTTGTCCACTCCAAAGTGGCCTCCCAAGCTGCCTTGGTGTTTTTCCTTGACTATGTTCTCCCTCATTAAAAATTGAGGTATACACAACAAGTGTCCTTTGAACAATAGTCCTTCCTGCAACATATAATCAGTAAACTCCACTTTAAAACCCTGTTTAAACTTCTCACATGCTTCATAAATATCTTTGAAATCTTTGTCTTCTTTGTAGAGGTCTCAAAGGTCACTCATCCCTACACTCTACAATTGTATCTCCTGAATAGTCAACACTCTCCTACTCAGAGCATCTGCAACTTTGTTGCTAACACCTTTCTTGTGTTTTATGAAAAAAGTATATTCTTGCAAAGATTCTACCCATTTTAGGTGCCTTTGATTCAACTTCTCTTTCCCATTCAAGAAGCTAAGGGCACGATTATCTATATAAACCACAAATTCCCTTGGTAGGAGATAATGTCTCCACTTTTGAGTGCTTGCACCATTTCATACAACTCCAAATCATAGGTGGAGTAATTATGCTTGGTTTCATTCAACTTCTCTGAGAAGAATGCCATAGGATACCCCTCTTCACTTAACAACACCCCAATGGCTAGTTTACTAGCATCACACTCCACCACAAATAACTGATTGAAGTTAGGGAACCTAAGAGTAGGTAGTTCTGCTATCTTTTTCTTCAACATTTCAAAGCCTTTATCTGCTGCTTCTGTCCACTTGAACTGACATTTGATTCCTCCTTTTATTGTGTTTAGTATTGGTGCACATACATGGCTAAAGTTTCTCACAAACTTCCCATAATAAGAGGATAGTCCATGAAAACTTCAAACATCTCCTATGGATCTAGGCATTGGACATTCCAATATAGACTTGACCTTATCAAGATCCAACTTCATGCATCTATTAGAAACAACAAAGCCAAGGTATACTAATTCAGTTTTAAAAAAACTCACATTTTGCTTGGTTGCTCATCAATTTCTCTTGGTGTAGCCTCCTCAAAACCATTTTCAAGTGCTTCATGTGCTCCTCCTTAGACCTGCTAAAGATCGAAATGTCATCTAGATATAAACAATTACAAATTTACCTATAAATTATTCTAGCACTTCATTCATAAGCCTAATGAATGTGCTAGGTGAATTTGACAAGCCAAAGGGCATTACAAGCCACTCATACAACCCTTCATTTTTCTTGAAGGCCATCTTTCACTCATCACTAGCCCTAACTCTGATTTGATAGTACCCTGATTTCAAATCCACTTTGGAGAAATAGAAAGACCCCCCCAAATTGTCCAACAGATCCTTAATCCGGGGCATGGGAAATCTGTATTTGATTGTCCAACAGATCCTTAATCCGGGGCATGGGAAATCTTGTTAATATCCCTGGAGTCAGTACAGATCCTCCATTTTCCATCCTTCTTAGGTGCAAGGATAGTTGGCACAACACAAGAAATTAAACTCTTCCTTATAAGCCCTTTCTCTAGAAAATCTTGAATTTGTTTAGCAATCTCTGTATTATGACTTGGAGTCATTTTATATGCTTCCTTGTTAGGTAGATTAGCTCCTAGTATTAGGTCTATCTGATGACTCACATCCCTCATAGGTTGTAATGCACTAGGCAGTCCATTATCCACTATCTCATGGTACTTCTCCAACAATGTTTGCACCTCTTGTGGCATACTGACTTTCTCCTTAGTCTCTTCTTTTGGTTTCACTATCACTGCACAACATACCCCTCTTTCCTTCTTCATGACCTTAAGGAACTCCTTTCCACTCATGAGAATCACACTAGTCCCCACATGCTTCTCTTTATTAGGTTCTGTCAAAGGATCCATTTGAAACTTCTTTCCTTGTTTAGTAATCACATAGTTGTTCTTTTCCACATCATGAATGGCCTTCATATCATATTGCCATGGATGTTCTAACAGGAGACCACATGCATCCATAGGAAATATGTCACATAATACTTTGTTTGTGTAATCTCCTATTTCAAACTCCACTAATATTTTCTCATCCACCACTATTTGTTGGCCCTTGTTTAGCCATGACACCTTGTAGGGAGTAGTGTGTGGTATCCTTCTAAGCTTTATTTTTTCCACGATCTCTATTAAAACTATGTTCTCTGTGGAACTAGAATCCACTATCACCTTGCAGATCTTCCCATGTGACCTACAAGTAGTCTTAAACAAACTCTTCCTTTGAGGTGGCTCTGGAACACTAGGAACTTTTAATAAAGTCCTCCTCAACATAAGGTTTTCTCCATCCATTACTAGCCCTTCCTTGGAGATTGGTGAAGTGACACTTTGTGTGTCCTCTTCTTGTACCAACTGATTTCTTCTTTCTCCCATGGATAACGTGGAAGATTTGTCTGGACATCTGCCCATTGTATGGCCCACTTGGTTGCATTTGTAGCATCTTCCAGTGAAGACAAAGTTAGTCCTACCTTGTGACTGAAACCTACCTCTTGGAGGGCCTCTTCCTCTATAGCCTCCCCTCTACAAATGAACCTCTATACTAGTTGCCTCCATTGTTTTTTGTATACTGAGTTTCTTCTGGCCTACTTGGGCTTTGACCTCTTCCAAAGTCACCCCTGCCTCTGAATCCCCTATTGCCTCTTCCTCTTTTTTGGAAATCATTCCTCCTTCTAGCCTTCTCCTCTTCTCTTAATGCTAATTAAAAGAATTTATGCATACTGTCAGGGGCCATCATACTAATCTCATCTTGGATTCCTTGCCTCAATCCATTGAGATACCTTGTTACCCTTTCTAATTATTCATACTGTCTCCTTTCTTTTAGACTCAACTTATTGAATTCCTTAGTATAAGAACTTACTATCAGTTCTTTTTGCCTTAGGTTATGTAGCTTCTGATACATTTGTATCTCATAATCAGTGGGCAAGAATTGTGCCCTCAATCTTATTTTCATTCTATCCCAAGGGACTATTTTCTTCTTCTTGGTTGTTACCCTATCACCTTGCATCATATTCCACCATACCAATGCTGATCCCTTGAGTCTAGCCTTGGCATAACTGACTCTCTTCTCCTCTGACACTTCTTTGCAATCAAATTCATTTTCTATGGCCTCTAGCCAATCTAACAACTCTTCACCATTCAAACTGCCACTATAGTAAGGAATGTGTTTCATAGTATCTTTGTTGATGGATTTAAATTCATCCAAGAAAACTTTTTGGTCCTTATCCATCTCCACTTCTTTTCCTTTGCCAGCTGTCTCTCATTTCTGGCTTTCATCCTCTTCATCAGTTTCATCTCCACATTCAGTGACTCCCCTCTTACTCTTTGATTATGAAATATTGGCCTTTTCCAATAGATCTTGGACCAAGTCCACTATGCCATCCTTTCTCATTGCCTTGGGTGGCATGCTATCAACCTCATGGCTCTCCTTCCCCTCAAACATACACCAAACTTATTGTAGTTCTGGCTCTGATACCACTCTGATGCAGAGGGTCTAGAGTTCTAGTGTTTACTCTTCTCTAAGTTGTTAATCAAATTCCTTGAAACATCCAATGGTTCCAACCACCTATGTCTTCTCCACCAAGATTGGCCTCCTAGGATCTTATTTCAACTTTCCTCCTAGGTATAGTTGAAATGATGAAGAAACAATGCATAACCAACTTCAACTAGTCCAACTAGTCCTCCATTTACCTTGTTTTCTCCCTAGAATTCCCCTTAGAACTCTAATCTCTTTCTTAGGATCTTCCCAAACACCTCTCAGGCTCTAGCCTATGTTCATGGGATCTTACATGTCCATTCTAGGTGTTTCAAACACTTCTGGCCACTATAACAATCCCTTTGTTATCACTACTCAAACATAGGCCTAATTAGGCCTAATTGTATTAGGTATATTTTCAGTGTTTTTGACCTAATACTAAAAATTCTTCCACACAAACCTATGGAAGACTATATGATTCTAAAATCTATCACCTAGCCATTTTAGATTCTAAAGTTATAGATCTTCAAGACACTCACAACCCTAATTGCTTCCAAGCCCTAGTTTATAGGCTATCTTTTAGGCCTCTGGACCAGTCTCTAAAAAATGCATCCAATTGGTCTTCAAACTTCATAAAAACTCCTAAAACCATTTGATCATTCAAGGAGACACTCTATGGATTCCAAACATGCCACTAAGATGTTCATACCAGATCAAGGGTGTGTTGTTTCAATTCAATCTTTGCACTGTCCTAGCTCACCTTCTCCAAGCAGTTAGCCTAGGGCATCACTCCAAAACTAGGAGTTCAAATGCAAGAACAAAAAAGGAAAAAAAAACATTATGTACATACCCTAACGTATCATTCCACAAGGTTTCATTCATTTTCCACTGTGGATGCTTAGGTTACAGCCATTTTTGTTCCTGCAACTCTACAAATGGATATTGCAGACATAGTCACCTAAAACTAAGTGTAACTTTACAATACCTAAACTTGAGAACAAACTTGAAGATGAAAAAGAAAGATAAAACAAAAATCTACACTCTCATGGGTTCAGATTGCACAATCCAATCTGTACGCAACCATAAAAGATTGCAGAAACATTGTATTTGCAAAGAAAACTCAGAAAATCATCCATATAGTTTGATTACACGCACAGTCTGCAACTAAAAATTCATTAACCTCCAAAATTCTTCATCCCATGCTCAAATAACCGAGATTTGGTGGTAAAAACCATCCAATCCTTGATTTGCAACTTCTTGCAAGAGTTGCAAAAAGTTGCTCGAGCAACTTTTGAGCATTTCTTTCTTTTTGACCTTTTTGGCCAACTTGATGCTTCTTGACCCATCCTAGGACCCTATTTTGGACACTTAGGACCCTAGAGGAGACCATGTCCCCTAGTTTCTCAAAATTGGCAACTTTACAACTTTTAGACAATTTTGACAACATTCAAGACCTATGAGCAACTTGTGCTCTTACAAACAAAAGAAATGAACAAGCTTGGATCCAAAACTTATGGATCTTATTACACACACATTAAAGACCCCTAAACAACCTTAAACACCATCTAACCAATCTTCAAGCCAAAATGGGAGGTTCTCTGCACCATCCCATATGACTATAAAATAGTTGTGTTTGACCACATGGAGGCAGCAAATACAAATCTAAAGATTGTGTACCAATAGTGGAAGGTTGCATTAACTTTTGAGAGGGAAGCGAAGAAACATAAGGCTATGTATCACTATAAATAGGGGCTCAACTATATTTAATGACATATATTGACCATGTAAAGGTTGCAAATTTGCAGGGAAAGACAATGTGGAAGCAAAAGAGGGAATTGATTGCACATTCAAAGTAAGTGATGGTATATTCAAAGGCACTGACCCATAGATTGGTTGCATAGAAAAATTCATGGATTGTGTAGAATGGAGAGAAGCCTGTGAAATAATATGTGATGGTTGCGTAGAAACTATTAAAGGCTGAGAAAATGAAACTGAAGTTTTCCTAACATGGCCATTGTCAATTAAATCAACATGAAAATATCCATCTGAAGATGTGTCCTGAGGTTGCAAACCTGGAACTTTTTTCTCATTCAAGGCAACAACCAGACTGCAAAAAATAATTTTAGTGACGGGATCCCATAACCTAAAATCAAACTGATCCTCTCCATAGCCTAGAAGACTAAACCTCTTTGATTTGGAGTCAAGCTTCATTCGTTGCTCCTTAGGAATATGTATAAATGCTTCACAACCAAAAACATGCAAATGGTGATATGAAATTATTTTTGCAAGCCATCTTTCCTTTGGAATATAAAAATACAAATGAGATGACAGAACATTATTGATTAAATATATTGCAATTTTACATGCCTCTTCCCAAAATGTTTTTCCCAATCTGGCATTTGAGAGCATATAGAAAGATATCTCAACAATCATTTGATTTAACCTCTTAGATGCACCATTGTTGTGAGGGGTGAATGAAACCACTTTAATCTTGTTAATGTCATTGTCTGCACAAAAAATCTCAAACTTCAAAGAGAGAAAATCCCCCTATGTTTAGTTTTAAGAGATCTAATTTTATGTCCAATATGGTTTTCAACAAGAGACATAACAATTTTAAATTTTGAAAATACTCCTAATTTTACATTTAAAATATAAATCCAAACTTTGTGATTGCAATCATCAAGAAAAGCAACAAAATAATTTGCACCTCCAAAAGAGGTTACCTCCGTGGGACCGAAAACATCCAAGTGCACAAGTTCCAAAGGAGTATTTTTCCTATCATGGCTCATCCTCAAGAATCTGATCCGACTCTATATTTCATAAAGGTAATTCTCACATAACTCTAAATCAACCTATTTCAGACCTGAAAGTTGATCCCGTTGAAGCATTACTTCAAGACCTTTCTTGCTCATGTGCTCGAGCCTCTGATGCCAAATTTTGGAATTGATTTCCATAACTATCATGCTAGCTCCCACTTCAAAATGGAATTTTAAAATGTAATTATTTCCCAACTTCTTTCCCTTTGCAATCACTAAAAATCCCTTGGTTACTTTTCAATTGTCTAAAGAAAATTTAACATTACACCCAAACACAATAAATTAGCTTACAAAAATTAGATT
This sequence comes from Thuja plicata, assembly GCA_018584345.1. Classification (NCBI taxonomy): domain Eukaryota; kingdom Viridiplantae; phylum Streptophyta; class Pinopsida; order Cupressales; family Cupressaceae; genus Thuja; species Thuja plicata. Next base: position 120,746 of record MU224058.1, on the reverse strand, counting down.
TCATTTAACAAAGGAACATATCTCACATCCTTTAAAACCCATTGAGTTCCATTTTATAAAGGACACCTATTCATTATATATGTTTCACATGAAACAACTTCAACCCAATACTCATTTGAAAAATGTTTTTATTTCAATGTACTCTTAGCCATTTCCATTCTTGTTCTATTTTTCCTTTGAACTACACTATTTTGTTGAGGAGTATACCTTATATTGAATTGTTTATGAATACCATGATCTTTGAAAAATTTTATGAACTTATTTGAAATATATTCACCATCTTTATTCATTCTTAATGCTTTGACGTGATGCCCACTTTGCTTCTCAACAAGATCCTTGAATTGAACAAAATAATCAAAAACTTCATCTTTGTGTTTTAGAAAGTAGGCCCATATCCTTCTTGTAAAATAATCAATGAATGTCAAGAAGTAGTAGCTTCCACTAATGGAGGGTGTTTTCATTGGTCCACACAAATATGAATGATATCTCCAATGGGTAAATGCACCAAGTTGGGTGCCAATTTCGTGGAAGTTTGCAGCCAAAACATTTGGCGCAAGAAACAGGCACCTATTTTTTAAGAAACAGGTACCCATTACGCTTCAGGTTCCTAATCCATGAATATAAAATGGGAGCTCATTTAAAAAATTGGTGCCCATTTAGGTTTAGGTACCTGGAGCTAAACGAGCACCCGATTTTTAAAAAATAGGTACTCATTTTCTAAAAAATGGGTGTCGGTTTTGTTCCAGGTTGTAGACCATTTGTATTTGAGCAGTGAGATCTAGGAAATGTTCTTAAATACAAGTGTATTCCCTATTATTGTAATAAATTTATACTTCTAACAAGGTATTTTCTTATTGTCGGTAATTAACCCCACCATGGTTTTTTCCCTAACATGGTTTCCATGATAAAAATATTGGTGTGAAACTATTGTGGATGTGTTTCTGATGGTTGCATGCATGGTTATTTTACTTTGATAAAAAAAAAATTCTTAAGGATCTAAGGGTTAGAAACCTTTTGATGTTTTGGAACAACTAATTCACCCCCCCTAAGTTGTTCAGTGTCATATTTCCTACACTTATTTCAAGATATATTATGTGTGATCCTACTATAGTTAATTGAAATGTAGTTAAAAGTGTCTTCATATATTTGAAGGGTAAATTGGAGTATTATTTGTGTTATCATGGTAATTTGATAAAATACAATATTTCCTTTGATACTCATGGTTATGTGGATTTAAATAGGGCATGTCACATTGATAGTAGAAGATCCACAACTTCTTTTTTATTTACTTTATTTTTTGGTGCAATTAGTTGGATGAATAAGAGATAGGCTATGGTTTCTTTGTCCACTATTGAATTAAGTATATGGTAGGTACTCACATTTGTAAATAAGTCATTTGGCATAGGACAACTTGTTGAGATTTTGGAAAAAAATAAGGAGTAATGACAATTTATTATGACAATTAGAGTGTTGTCTACCTAGCTTAGAACCCAAAATTTCAAGCTAGGACTAAGCACATTTATGTTTAGTATCATTTTATCTGAGATATGGTTGAGTATTCAAATATTATTATATTTAAGCTAAAGAATTTGATGAATCTTGTAGATTCATTAACTAAGGTTATCAACATAGAGAATTTGAAATGGTGCTAAAAGTTAGGTGATACTCATTTTTCTCTTTCAAGGTGTTAAAAAGTAGGATAATGTTATGTAATAGAGGCTCAACCTTGTATTTATATAAGGTTACTATTTCTAGTAAGTTTACAGTTGGGCATAGAATGGTCCAAAAGTTTCCCTTGAGCTATAGATTAGCTAGATGAGAATATCAGTAAATTTTCCCTGCAAGATCATGTCTAGATTTGAAGATATTAAAGTTTCGATTGTTTAATTGTTTGAAAAATATTTTAAAGTAAATTTTAGAGGCCTTAGATTCTCCTAAATGGTCCAAAAGAATTTTCAACTAGTATAGCCAAGCATAACTTGACAGAGCACATCATGAACTTTTTGGTGCTTCAAACAGTTCATCAACCAAATACCTAGTTCAAAAGTTATGGCCTTTAAAAGTAGGGAATTTTGAAATAGGAAATATAAATTGTGTTGGAGAAATAAATGAGTTGTAAAAGGGAGCTTCACCTTTTGGTGTGTTTTTGACACATCATATAGGGTATCTTATATTGAAGATAAGATAGGGACCACCTTTTTGGTGGTTTTGGACCATGGTTTTATAATACCTTTTAACAATTTTATGTATTATATCTACTATGTATTAGGTGTATGAGCTAGAGGCTTTGTGTAAGAGTCTTATAGCTATTTAGTTATGTCTTGATCTCAAGTTGGTGATACTTTTGTGAGAATTTCTCTCTATAATTATATTGTAATTTGTTGTTAATTTCTAATTAACCTATTGGATGAATTTTAGAGTGTTGTGTTTTTATCCTAAAAGGGTTTTGCCCAAGTAAATCACGGTGTTTTGGTATGTACATGTTATTTATGTTTATTTCTATTAAAAAATTGTAACTATTGTAAAGATCTATGAACATTTTTTCATAACTCTCCTCTCAAGGTTAGTATGGGAAGTTGTTCTGCTACCTTAATTATCTTAGAATAAGAGTTCCAATCACCAACAACTAGAATAATATATATGTATCTAGGAGATTGAAATAAAATAATGATAAAATTGTGATCATAAGGCTAGATCTCCATATTATGATCTACCATAGGAATTAATGGTTTCATCTTTACCAATTCAAGTTAAGAAGCATTAGCCAAAATTGGTTAAACCTACAAATTGAACCCTTTCTTGAGAAAATTGTAGCATAATCAACAACTTCCTAGCCCAAAACCACCATAAGGAAAACATGCCCATAAGCAAGGCAATTATAGATATAGCCTTATGCTACAAAATAAGGATTGCATAAAATATTTGCAAAGGAATCCTTTGAATAAGAAAGCATAAATGACTAGCGAGTATAGACAAAACCCTCATAAAAAGCACAAATTACATAATTTTAATAGTAAAGAAAGCAATTGGAACAAACCATAGTGAAAGCAGAGGTTAAAAGAGTCACAAGAGATAGCCTAGTCAAGCCAACAACACCACATGGAATGGGAAAATCTACAACCAATCCATAAACAATGTAGAGGAGCTAAGGGAGAAGCCATCATTTAAAACTAGATGGAGTGGGAGGGAGTAGGAGGATACTGTATGCACCCTAAAATGGTCACCTAGACTTTGGGCCCCATTTCTCAATTTATCAAATCCCTGAATCAATATTTTCAAATATCAACAATATCAATTATATCAATTTCCTTGATCAAATCACAATCAATTCAATATTTCCTAAGGTTTGAAACTTATTTAATTTAAAAGAGAAAAAATAAAAATAAAAATATTATTTAATTAAGAGAACATGCTCTCTTTTAATTAATTAAAAAATCTCTTTTAATTAAATAATAAAATCACTTTATCCTAAGCCTTTATTTAATTAAAAGGAGTTTCCTCCTCTTTTATTTAAATAAAAAAT
>MU224058.1:99909-113564 GCA_018584345.1 Thuja plicata | reverse complement strand
CATATTTCCTTTCTTAGTTGCATTATCATGGCATATTAGCTTAGATTTCTTTTATGCTTTAGATTAATTCATCTAGCTTAACTAGGAGGCTTTGTAATACTTGTTCTTTCATTTTCATAGCTTAGCTTGCATATTCATCTTAATCTAATTTGCATTGCATACATTTGGTTTCATTGGAAATATTGACATTCTTGCCCTTGTTTTCATTGTGAATATCTCATTGTATGGTTGACTAGCAAGGTCATGAGTTTATAGCTCTAGCTGAGAGCAATTTTACAAATCTTGCAACTCCATGCATAGAGAGCTATGGATCGATTTGTGAGGGCTCATTCTTGAGTTTCCTTGCATGTAAGGATTCATAGAAGTGCACTACTTTTGTGTGTACAAATACCATTCCATTATATATAATAGATATGTTGTATTTAGTATTTTTTTAATTTTCATGATAAATATTTTAATTAATTGGGAGATTTAGAGGCATTATTAATATATATAAAAAATTAAATTATGTGATTGAGTATTACCAAATATTAGTATGATTATTTCAAACTTTATGTGTATTAAATTTAAGTATTATTTATAATATTATTATACAATTTAGGCATAGACAATTGTATCCATCCCGGGAGAAGGGAATATGTAATTTTTTTAAATAAAAATAATATAATTGTAATTATCTATATTTGCAGTATATATTTACATGAAAAAAAATCATTTAAGATATGATATAGGTGTTATAATTTTTACACATAATTAATAATTATAATTTTGAAAATCAAGAGTGGGATTTAAACTAAGCCCTTACAACATATTATAGGTAAGAGCATATCAAAGTTACTGATACTATAAACCCCTATCAATGTCCAATTGATTAATTAAAACATATGTGTTTTTAAGGTTGAGCATATGAAAATAGTGGGTAAAGAATACTTATTAATCCTATATTATATATTATTGATTTGAAGGGAGTGACATGAATTATTTGGTGATACCATGAAAAGATCTAGTGCCATTCATTTTTACGGATAGTACTAGCTATGACTAAAATGAATATTATAATCCATCAAGATATAGGCTTAAACATGTTATTAACGTGTACTATATAATAATAAACAAATTAAGCTCCTATTTTATTAGTAATTATTATTCAAGAGGCTTGACGTCTTAGACCTTAGTCTTTCAAGTATTTACTAAGACTTCCTCCAAACTAGTTCAATCCGAAAAAAAATCTATTAGGTATCATGTCCACAAGAAAGTTCTTGTTTTAATTATTTATTACCAACCTTAAAGGTTTTCTCTACACTTGAGTTATAACATCACAATTCTTTTTGTATTTAATTTACCCCTTGTCACGTTCCAACTCTTGACATTGTAATTTGCACACTTACTTGAGGTGTTTATATTATAATTAATATAGTGAAAATAGTTAGCAATATTAATATTAGTAAAAGTTTTGGCATGACCTCAATCTATTGAATAAAATAATTTTTTATCTCATATAAGACTTTAATAATCTTCTCAATCTAATGCCTTTATATAGCCAATATTGTCAACACATTTTAATATCCAATAGCTATAGTTTCAATCCACTCTACACATTGTTCACAAGATTTCTCCTCCCCCAAAATGTTAATTTCCTTGAAAAGGATTTGGTATGATATAATTTGATTTCTATCCATGTCTATATGACAAGTATTGTTAATTGATAATCCAAAAGATAAATATAAATTAAAATGTAGATTTGAATATATTCTAGTGACATTGAACTTAATTTTTTTTCTATAAATCATGTTGTTAGAGATAATGGAAACATATAGAGAGAAAAAGTTTAGCATTTGATTTAAAATCATCTCATATAATTAAACATCAAGTGAATCTAACTATATAGCTATTACAAATCTATTTTGAATCTCTCTTGTGAGACTATTATCTAAAATTAATAATTTGTCAAGACCTTTAGGGTTTTCAACTATTGATGGAATATTACGTAAACAATTATTTATCCATGGAATAATGCAAGTTATAATCATCATTATTATATGTGTTTCATAATGTATAATGCCTCATGTCTTTTAATGTATAAAATTATAATGGTATTGTTCCAATCAAACTATTATGTGAAATATTTAAAAAATTGAGGCTTGACATATTTCTCAACTGATGTGCAAAGACTTAATAAAAAAAAAAATCTTTTGGAAATAAAATTCCAAAATTAAATGGTTAATAGAAGGTGATCAAATCACTAAATATTTTCATCAATCAATCTTAAAACATACAAGTAGGAATAGGATAATGAAGTTGTAGAATAATGATGGTACTTATACTGAATATGAGGAAGATATTTCTAAGCTTGGTGTTTCCTTCTTTACTGATTCCCATCAAAGTATGAAAATTGGCTTCCTACACCCAATGGGATGCTTGATGTGATACCTAAAATGATCTTTAATGTAGATAATAAAAAACTTATGGAAAAGGTTACTCTATAGGCATTAAATAAGATGTCTTGTCTTTTGGGACTTTTAAAGCTCCGAGACCTCATGTTTTTCCTCCTACTTTTTTCAATAATTTTGGGATATTGTGGGGAGGGATACCTACAATGCTGATAAGGACCTTTTTTTAGAACTAGTAATCTTCTTAAATTGGTTAATTTCACCTCTATAGCAGTAATTCGTAAGATGGAAGATGCTAATAAGATGTAAGATTCTAGGCTCGCTATCCTCTTCAATACTATATACAATATCATCTCGAATGTTATGGTCAACATGATAAAAATTGTTCTAGACAAACTAATAGCTAATAATCAAAGGGGCTTTGTAAAGGGAAGAAACATTTTGGATTGTGTCATCACTATCCATGACCTTATTTATTCGATAGATCCTAGCAAGAAGGCATGCATGGTTCTTAAATTAGAGATTTCTAAAGCTTATGATAGTGTCTCGTGGAATTTTATTTTTGAAGTCCTCAAAAGTTTTACGTTTAAAGGAAAATTCTTCCAATGCTCACTAAGTGTGCTACTTCCCTCTTGTAATCTACCTTAATTAGTGGTTCCCCTAAAGCTTATTTTTTTCTGTGGTAAAGGATTGAGACAAGGTGATCCTCTCTCACCTTACCTATTTATCTTAGTGGCTGAGGTTCTTGGTCAAAACATCCAAAAGTATAAGAATTTAAATTTCTAAAAGGAGTTAAAGTCGCTTCCCCATCAAAATTTTGTTGAAAACACCATAATTTTTCGTGAAGCTTATAACTCTGAAGCTAAACATTGGAAAGAGATTCTTGACAACTATAATCATAAGTCAGGGGAAAACATTAATTACCAGAAGAGTAAATTCTATTTTTTGAATTCCATAAGTCATGCTTTACAGTATAAGATAGTCAAAATGCTTGATTACACTATTTTTGTATTCTCTAACTCTTATTTGGTTCTTCCCCTTTCCACTAAATTTTTGTTTAGCTCATTCCACAATAATATCATTAAGACATTTTAGAAGAAAAAAATATCAAGTTGGAAGGGGAAGCCTTTTCCAAGTTGGCAAGGTACAAATTTTGAAATTTTTTCTTCAAAATATCCTAGTGTATTATGTCTCTTTTTAAAATCTGAGGTGCTATAGCTGACATAATAGAAAGAATACAAAATATATTCTTATGGACTGAAATGGAAGATAAGGAAAGAATTGTTGTAGTCAACTGGAATAAAGTCTACATATTAAAGAATTAAAGAGGTCTAGGGATAAGAAGAATAAAAAAATTTCATAGATATCTTCTCTCCTAGGCTGTATTATGGATTCTTGAGGGGGAAAATGATTTGACCAACATTATTATATCAAAATATCTTCACAGTAACTATCCTCATAATCTCATATTTGAATTAGAGAAACCTTCTAGCTCTCTAATTTAGAATAATGTGCTTAAAGTTAGAAATGTTTTTAAGAAAGGAGGGGAGAAATATGATGGAGATGGGAGAAATTCTAAGTTGTTGGATGATGTGTAGTGTAAAGATATCTCTCTTTCAGACACAAACTTTTTGAATCATGTATCAAAGACTTTCTCATATAGAAAAAAGGGATCTACTTGCATAATTATATTATATGGAATGGTACTTATGCTTGTTGGAAGAATTTCAAAGACCAGCTTAAAGAGATAAGGAGGGATAGTTCCTCTATCCTCAAAAGAATGGAAGAAGAGGTCATACAACTTCAAATTACATTGAATATTGTTCTCTTTTCTTAGGGGATATAAAATATGTTTGGGGTTGGAAACATCAACCTTCAAGATCCTTAGTTAAATCTAGTTATTTTTCAATGGAGAAATTAAAAGATAGCATCCTCTCGTGGAATCAAATATGGATTTATAAGCTTATTCTGAAAATCAATTATTTTTTGTCAGACACTATCTATAGAAATATCATAACTATGGACAACCTAAATAAAAGAGGTTTCAAGCTTGTTAATAGATTCTCTTTATGCCTTGTTGATTTGGAAAGTATTGATCATATCTTTCTTCATTCCCTTTTTTTGTTGACTTGTATGTTTAGATTTTTTACTTTATTTTATGGCTTCTTGGAACTTTCCTTAAAATATGAGATTCTTTAGGAAACAATGGATATGATGTCCCTTTATAAATCCTATTATTCAAAATATTTGGTCTTAAACCCCCCTTTGTGATTTCAAATATATGGAAGGAGATAAATATCAAAATATTTAGGGAATAGTCCAAGAAGAACAAGGTTCTCTCCCAAGTAATGAAACAATAGATTAAAGAAAATGTGGATGTTGTTTTCTTTGGCTATTATAAATTTATATGAGATCATAATTTAATAGGTCTAGGGAATAGGCCAAAACCTTTCGAAGATCAATTGGGTTAATCCGATTCAAAGAAAGGAGACCAAATGTCATACTCTCAAGACTTTATGGGTTAAATATAATTTTGATGGATGTTCCAAGAGGAACCTATGAATATTATGGGTTGGTGTACTAATAAGAAATAGAAAAGGTCACCCTATTGAAGTATACAATAGAGACCTTGGTATATGCTCTAATAATATATCTTAAGCTTATGCCACATGCCAAGGATTTAAGAAACTCAAGAGAAGAATTATCAAAGAATTATCCTAGAAGGAGACTATAAGCTAATTGTTGATCACCTAAATAGAACAATTGGTTTCCCGTGGGAGTTGGAAAAACTTTTGAATGTGAAGCTATACTTAAGATTTTCCTTCAATCCAAAGTTCAACATATATTTAGAGAAGGAAATAAAGAATCTTTTGAAATGGTCAGTTATGATCTTATATTTAATGAATGGAACTACATAACCTATCGTCAATGTCACTAAAGTCTCAAAGATATCCTACCTATTGAAGGAATGTTGATGGTTACTCAAGGGATTCTAAATATATTTTAGTACTATGTAGAAGGTTAATTCTATTTTACATTATAATAGCCTTATGGGATATTCTATAGTCTCTAGGCTGTCTAATCTATTGTGCGTGTTGAAATGGGCTCTCATCATGGGTGGTATTGTCTTAATTGGTGACGAGAATCATGAAATACCTTTTGTGATAGAGGAGAAGTTACCAATTTTTAATTTCAAATGAGACTTGTTGTGATGACATGTATTAGGGACTCAATGATGTATCCTATAAACTATAATTAGAATAAACTCATTGATAAATTCCTCTTTGACGTGTGAAAATGTGATGAGAGGGACTTAATAAATACGCAAATATAAATTGATGGTGGTATAAAGATAGTTAAAAATTCAAGGAGAGCATGAGAGGAAAGTGGCCTTTCAATAAAGGATTTGTGCAAAGATAAGGCTTGGAATGGTTTTTATCTTTCACAAGATCGAATGTATAAAGATTCAAAATGATATACTAAATGAATTTGGGACTTTAAATTAATAATTTCTTGTTCAACATGTGAGAAGCTATTAGTAAATGAGGTATTGATTCCTCAATTTAGATCATTTATGGTACATCCATCCTTTCCATAAGCAATGAATTGATTAGAGATACGAGCGACATCTTGCTAACTAACAACTAAAAATATGGGAAATTATGGATGTGTCATGTCACATGCTAGACATATAATTTTCTAGATAAATTTTGCATCCATCCTAGTCTTATGTGCATAATATAGACTTATATTTCTATTTGAAGGTTGTGTAGTGGGGTTAATCATTATGTCATTTCTATTTTTTGCTTGCAACTATGAAGAATATGGCGATGGTATGCACTTTCAAATACTCTACACCTAAGGATTGTAAGGATTTGATTCATAAAGATGAGTTATGGATCATGTTTAAAAGGGTAGAGATGAAATCCTATTTTATAACAATTAAAGGGTATAATAGGTTGTTTCAACCAAGTTCTATAATTCCTTGTAAAAGGGTATGATTACTATTAGTAGCATCAAATTTACTATAACCCATGAACTCATAGAAAATGATACCAATCTTAAATACGAAGGTGTTAAGGATAAGAAGAAAATCTTGGGGGACTAGACGACTTACATTAGGAAATTCCTCAAAAGTGGAGAACGGTTTAAAGTGGTCCAAAACAGGTATATATGATAGGTATCTTTTGCCTCACTCTTATTCTATGATTAGCTATCATGTGATGAATTATTTTACCATAGAAGGGTGGTCTATAATGGTGCATGGTTACCATTTCCCCATTTTAAACCATATTTTCCATGGAGAACGAATTGACCTCCCCTTATTTTTGTTTACCTCACTCTATGCTAATATTACCAAGGGAATCTCCCCCCCTCTCCACTAATACGTAATATTCCCTCTCTATCAATATGAGTTTTATTTATTCCCTCTTTGGAACCATTTTATTTCCTACCCTAATAATAACCCTAATGACCCATTTGAGAAACATCATAGCTTAGTTAGGCTTGAGCTTCTAGAAAGTAATCCTCCACCCCTAGAGAAAAATATCCCTAATCCTAAAAAGAAAGCTAAGGTTATAAAAGGTCCTCCAATGAAAGAGGTCTTGGAGGTTTAATTCTTAAAATTCAATCTTAAGAAATTTAAGGCTATTGTTCTTAATCCCAACTCTTCAAAAACTAGTAAAATTTGGAATAAAGGGTAGAAAATGAAGAATATATTTTTTGATATCAATGAATAGGAACAAGGTAATGAAGAGATTACAACCAATGAACCAAGATAGGATATTAGCTCTGGAGAAATTGGTACAGGAGCACCTTAAGGTCTTGTAAAGATCTTTAAATCATTTTGGCTTGTAGGTTGGTTTAGCCAACCACCAAGGTAATAAGGAATAAATATAAAGTCCCAAGATTATTTTTGTGTCTGTCTAGAGGTAAGAGTGTTTAGGGTTTAGTGTTTGGTGTGATCAATTAGGATCTAAGGGTTTAAGTCCTAGAAAGTCAACCAAAGGGTCAAAGGTTGACCAAAAATCCAAAATGGAGTGGCAACTGTGATTATGATGTTTTTGAGTGTTTTAAGGTCTTATGAAGTGGTTTAGTATTAAATTGAACCATTGGAAGCAGTGGTTTGTCCATTAAGAAAAAGTTGTAAAAGTTGCTCATGACAACTTTGCAACTTTGTAAAGTTGTCATGACAACATTTCCTAAAAACTAGAAAAGGGCTTTAATGGTGCCCAAATCTTGACATAAGGGTCAAAACATGAGGGGATAGGATATATAAGGTTGAAGAAACCCTAATCGGATAGTTGGAAGTGTCATTGTACGGATTATGAACTAAGAAGCAAGTTTTTTACTGTGTTTTTGCAACAGAACCTTGATCTAGTCAATTAATGGATTGAATGGCATGAATGAATACATTGAAAATTTGTGTTTTTTCATATAGAAGTTCTTTGTGGAGTTATTTTTTTATATTGTTACTTCCATTTTTCATTTTGTAAATTCTGTGTTTGTGTTGTTTCACTGGTCTGTTCAGGACCACTCTTGTAAATATGTGTCCTCTTGAGCTCCCATGGTTGGAAAACTATGGCCACTTGGAATAAAGTAGGAGACAATGTATATATTGTAAATATGTGTTTTGGGGTCTGTGGATACAAGTGAGCTATTTTTTCCAACAAGCCCTAGGCGAGTGCAGTGGCATTCTGGTAAGTGGCTTGTGCAGAATAGTAGCATGTAAAGATGCTAAATGGATTGGATTGAGCCAATCAATGGTGGGAGCATGTAGAGGTGTGTTTCCTTGATAACTAAATGCAAGGACAATATTTGTGGATTTTTTTAGAGCAAACATTGAAGGAAAAGAACGCAGACTAGTGAACATGCTCCTAAAACCCTTAAAAATAGGGGATTGGTGAAAGTCCTATGTACGCACAGGGTGGGGGTCTAAAACCTAGAAAATCATAGAACATATATTGGGCCTACAAAGAATCCATAGTTGATTCAGAAGGTTGTCAAGGTAATTTGTAAAGAAATCCAAGAAAACTAGTTTCTAGGAGGCCTAATTGACCAAAAAGGCTACAAGGCCTCAAGATAAGAAAACTAGGAACTCGATTGAAATATAATGAAGGGATCCATCAAAGTGGGTCAAAATAAGTTGAAAGTGACCTAGGGATGGTCATGAATCCCATTCCTATTGGAAAGGTTAGATTGAGGTCAAATTGGCTAAGATAGGCCAATGGGTGCATAGTTGAAAGGAGAAGGACTTGAATGGAGTTTGAAGTTGGTTGAGAGATTTAAGAGGAGAAGGGGATCATAGGAGATTCCTCTAGATAGGGTAGTGATATAAACCCTAGGAAGATTGAAGAAAGGGTCTTGAAAAGAGAAACAAATCTCTTAGAAGTTAGAGCTCCCCATCAAATTGATATTAGAGCCATTGAAAGGCTTCAGAAGTGGTCAATGTATGATAGAGAGGAGTGAATCAATTGGAGAAAGCACCATGGTGACCAATGCAGAGTTTGCAACGGACTTGTTAGAGCAGCAAGTCAAGAATAGACTTCTTGAAGAAGCTATGGAGGAGATGAAGCTGAAGTTAGGAAAAGTTGTAGAAGCAATAGTCAAGATCAAAGAACAGATAGGGGAAGATAAGAAGAAGGGAAAAGGTCTAGTTGAAGAGGAGGTAGAACAAGAACCTAACCCTTCACTACCTGATGAACCATTCCTCAAAGCCCTCAAGGCATTAAGTGGCAAAGCATTAGAAGGCATTCCAGTGTTCTCTAGCAGAATGGATGCGGAGATGGTTATGGAGTGGATTGAGGGTATGGAAAACCATTTTGAATGTGATGGTGTCATGGAGGCACAAAAGGTGAAGATAGCCAAATCAAGGCTAAGAGGACAAGTATTAACTTTGTGGAAGTTTTTTCAAGAAGAAAGAGAAAGGGAAGGAAAGAATCCAATAGCAACTTGGAAAGCTATGGTGGCTAAGGTGAAAGAGAACTACCTACTAGACGACTATGGTATATAATTACACAAAAGGAGGCAGAATCTCAGAAAAAAGGATCTAGATGTGGCATCCTACACCGAAGAGTTCCAAAAACTATGTCTTAGGTCAAGAGTACAAGAGGTAGAGAGCATCAAAGTTGCTAGGTATCTCAATGGCCTTAGATGGAACATACAAGAACAATTGAGACTCTTTACTTTAACTTCCATCCATGGTTGTTCTCAAATGGCCCTTAAGGAGGAAGAAAAACTCAGAAAGAAATAAGATTTCAACTCTAGGGGAAGAGGAAGAGGTAGAGACTCTAGAGGTGGACATAGAGGAGATTCTACTGGAAGGAATAATGAAACTAGAAGGCAAGGAGATTCTAGGTTTGTTGAACAAAACCATGAGTCCAATAATAGAGGACAGTATAATAGAGGTAGAGAATTTCATAGTGGTGGAAGAGGCATATCAGTGGATTTGGAAGAAGCTCACATTTTGCTTCAATGAAGTGCTATAACTATGACCAAATGGGTCACCCTACCTATAGGTGTTCGGATAAGCCAACATCTTCACAAGGTGAAAAGAAGATTGCATATGTGCAAGAGGAGGACATGACCAAACAATCAGAGGTAATTTTGGATTCAGAGAAGGGAGAAAAATTGATTCTTAGGAGGATTCTAATCAAATAACCTACAAGGGATGAACACAAACAAAGAAGGGCTCTTTTTAGGGTCAAATGCAAGATTCTTGGTAAAGTATGGAGAGTGATAATAGACTCCGAATCTACTGATAATGTGATCTCAGAGGAAGCAGTAAAAAAGCTTAAATTGGTCAAGATACCTCATGTGTGCCCTTACAAGGTAACTTGGTTGAATAAGGGACATAATATACTTGTTAATGAACAAGTGTGGGTTGAGTTTACTATTGGCAAGTATCAAGACAAGATAGTATGTGATGCACTACCAATGGATGCATGCCATATGTTGCTTGGAAGACCATGATAGTGTGATAGGGAAGGAGTTCACCATGGCAAGGAGAATAAGTACTCATTCAAGAAGAATGGAGTAACTTATAAGATATAGTTTTTGATAGAGGAGGAAATAGTGGAGAAGATGGACTAAAATACCCTACTAATTAGTGGAAAAGAATTCCTCAAGGACATGAAGGAGGAAGAAGGAATTGGCTATGCAATCTTGGTGAAGCCAAAAGAGGAAGATACACCTAAACATTCACCTATGCCTGTAGAAGTGAAGCAGTTGTTACATCAGTTCCAAGACATCATATGTGAAGGTACTCCAGCTACCCTACCACCAAAAAGAGAAATCAGTCATCAAATTAACTTTGTGCCAGGGGCATCATTGCCTAACAAGGATGCATACAAAATGACACCAGAACAAAACAAAGAGATAGCAAGGCAAGTTAAAGAACTATTGGACTAAGGACTGATCAAAAAGAGCATCAATCCATGTGTTGTCCCAGTTGTGTTGGCTCCTAAAAAGGGAGGTAAGTGGAGAATGTGTACTGACTCTAGGGAAATAAATAGGATAACTATTGGATATAGATTTCCTATTCCTAGAATAGAAGATTTAATGGATTGCTTGGGGGGTGCTAAGTATTTTTTAAAGATTGATTTAAAATGTGGATACTATCATATTAGGATGAAAGAGGGTTATGAGTGGAAGTCAGCCTTTAAAACCACAAAGGGTTTATATGAGTGGTTAGTAATGCCATTTGGGCTTACAAATACACCTAGTACTTTTATGAGGGTCATGAATGAAGTCTTGAAGGATTATATAGGGGTATTTGTAGTAGTCTACCTAGATGACATCCTGATCTTTAATAAGACAAAGGAAGAGCTTATGAAACACCTAGAACTAGTGTTGAAAAGGTTGCAAGAGGAGAAGCTCACCATAAATATTGAAAAGAGTGAGTTTATGAAACAAGAACTAGTCTACCTAGGATTTATAGTATCCCAAGGTGACTTGAAGATTGACAAGAGTAAAGTGGAATCCATATTAAGTTGGCCTACTCCTAAGACATGGATAGAAGTTAGAAGCTTCCATGGGTTAGCCCAATTCTATAGGAATTTTGTGAGGACATTCAGTGAAATTTGTGCATCTTTCCTCGATACCATTGAGGTTGGAATCAAAACAATGTTTGTGTGGACCAAGGAATCCAATGAGGGATTTGAGATATTTAAGAAAGAAGTAGACACCCAACCATTACTAGTTTTACCAAGTTTTGATAATTTATATATAGTGGAATGTGATGCTAGTAACATAGCAGTGGGTATAGTCCTAAGTTAGGAAGGAAGACCAGTAGCCTTCTTTAGTAAGAGGCTTAATGAAGCAAAGTCTAGATACTCATCCTATGACCTAGATCTTTATGCATTGGTACAAGCCCTTAAGAAGTGGACGCACTACTTGTTTCCAAAATAATTTGTGGTATACACTGATAACCAGGCCCTAAGCTACATATATACATAGGAGAAGTTAACTTGAGGCACATAAAATGGATGGATTTTCTGCAATCATACACCTTTAGTATCAAGTACAAATGGGGGTAAATAACAAGGTAGTAGATGCCCTTAGTAGGATATTGCTTACCATACAGGAGATATAGTTGCAGAGTAGAGGGGTTGAAGGATTCAAGGACCTCTATGAAGGAGACTCAGATTTCTTAGAGATTTATAAGGTGTGTACTGGTTTTGAAAATCACTTTCAAAGTGAATATGGAGACTATACCTTACATAATGGTTTTTTGTTTAAAGGGAAGAAACTATGTGTGCCAAGGGGTTCCATGAGGGAGAACCTCATCCAAGAGAAGCACAATGGAAGTTTGAGTGGAAACTTTGGGTTAAACAAGACCCTAGACTTAGTGGAGAGATACTATTGGTGGCCTAAAATGCAGAAATATATAAGAAGGTATGTGGAGCAGTGTATATTATGTCAGAAGGTAAAAGGGACATCATCAAATGTAGGTCTTTACCAGATAATTCCCATCCCAAATAGACCATGGGAGTGCATATGTATGGATTTCATAGTGGGACTACCTAGGACACCAACTGGTTTGGACAGTGTGTTTGTGGTAGTGGACAGATTCAATAAGATGAGTCATTTCATCCCATGTAAGACAACACATGATGCCAGTCACATTGCTTGCCTTTTCTTCAAGGAGATAGTAAGGATACATGGTTTTCCAATGAGCATAGTTGCATACAAAGATGTGAAGTTTACGGGGAACTATTATCACTGAAATATGCACCCTGCTGAGTAAACTCAACAATCTAGTGATACATGGGAACACTTTTGGGTTGTGGGTAACCCAAAAAAGAAGTGAACCTTTGGAGAAGGCCGGCTTCCTAGTTACTTCACCTAAACTAAAGCTTTTCAAAGGGAAAGGGTTAGAAGGATACATAAACTTAAACCTACTGCTAAAGGTGATGCACCAAACTATTTCTTTGAGACCTAATAAAAACTAACACACAATATAACCAGTGACAAAGAGATTCATTACACAACTCAATAACACAGACTTTAGATCAACAATTTGAAAGAAGGCTAAAATGACAGTCCCCAAAAGGAGAAAAGGTTCCTCACAATTCAGAACTGATTCAACACAAACTTTCAACCTACAAAGACTATGCTCTTCTGTAAAAGGCATCAATATATGATACACAAAGACAAAAAAGAGAGAGAGAGAAGGTACCAGCTATATTTCACTACCAAAAGGTGTTACAAATCTGCATATTCTCAAATTGAGTTACAAAAACCCCTTGCTTCTGCCAAGAACTCAGAAAAAGTTACAAAACAGTAAGCTAGAAGGAAAAATAACCCCTTTACAATGAAGCCTCAGCTTATACTTATACATTTTACATTCAACTGCCTCATAAATGAGGACAATAAATTCTGGGTCGGATTCAGTCTATAAGGCCACTTTTTAGCCCTTCAAAAGTCTTTAAAAATGTAATTTGGTGACCCAAAAGTCATGCCCAAATAATATCATCATAAAGACACCCTCATAAATGCACTCCTATCCTCTAAACAACCCATAAGGAGCTTTTGGAAAGTAATAACTATCAGCAGACTTTAACCACTGTAATTTGACCTTAGGAATTTATCATATAACTCTGCAAAAATATCTCTTGTTTGACCCTTTTTAAAAGTGAAAAAAATAAATATCTTATTTTTCATTGCAAATATTAAATATTTTATAATTCATTTATTTAATAAATATCAGAGATATTGATTAGATAAATGAATAATAAGATATTTAATATTTGTAATGATTTAATA
>MU224058.1:59345-73809 GCA_018584345.1 Thuja plicata | reverse complement strand
TATCATGTTTAGTCATGTCCATTCGATTTGTGTTTGTAGAAAGTTACTCAGCTACATCACTGAGTTGTTTAGGTACTAGAGTTATCTAGAATGATTGATTTTTGGTTAGATCTCATATGTCATCTTCTTGTACACTTCTCCTCATTTATCAATTCTAGATAGGTAATCTAGATCCTAATTGTTTCCTCTAGACGCATGAACATTATACGGGAATGTAACTTAGTACCGTATTCATCTAACAATCAACCTTTCTAATTTTCATCTTGCTTGTAACACGTGACCTATTTACATTTGACAATGATGATATCTCAAATTTATTTTATTGGTAATAGGCACGCCTCAGGAAAGGGAAATTTATTTGGCTTAATTTGAAAGAATTCTTCTTGCAGGAATAACATTTAAGATTTGGTATTTTGATATTTTATTATGTTTTCTATGCAGTACCACTATGTTCAATCATTCTCAAATAGTTCGAACTGTCACTGTCAAACTATGCTGTGCTAGCCAACTAGAGGTTGTGCATGATTGACTGAAGGATGCTCTTCCAAGAAGAAGGGAAATTGAGATTTTATTCTCTTGGTCTTTTATGTTTAATTATGATACTCTGGAGAAATATTTGGCAGTGCAGTGGCCCACACTTCCATCCTTTTCAATTGCTATACATATTATTCTCAACTCATTTTAGGGGCTCTTATAAAAGAGTGTTTCAAGTGGGATTTTGATAATGGTGTGATTGGTGTGTTCTATACGTTAACATTTCATTATTCAAACATAGTTTAAATTGATAATTAATCTTGTAGGTCTAAGAAATGACATATCTTGAATCTACCATTAATGAATGTAAATACATGGAAATTGTAATTTTAAATGGTAAAACCAGCATAACAAACAAAGGCTTCTCACTATGATCAAACAAACCCATAGTTAAAACCATGAAAATGGCATACATGACACTTCTTTTGTAACAAGAAATAGAAAGCCTAAAGATTAGTAAGCCTATTTCTATAATACCAAAAAACTTCCAGAAGTTGAAGCCCCTTGATATTGACAAAAACCAAAATTGGTTGAAGGATGTTGGGTGCTACTAACCATACTTGAAAAAATCATCAATTACTCACTCAACTCATGGATCGGATAGGGCCCGAAAGTAACTCTATTGAAAAGTCTTTGACAAAAACTTGCCAATGGCTCACAAGTTGTACTGAAAAACTTGGTTGGTGTTAAAATAAGCTTGTCCAACAAAAAAAGCTCATTTTAAATCATTTTTTGAGTTCATTTTTTTCCAGTACTAGTATTGGAGCATTTGAGGACTAAACAAGATTAGCCAACTTATCAGCTCTGGTATTGCTGCATTCGACAGGTATATAACATGTTTCTATTTTTTTTTGTGCCTTCATTCAAGTGCTTGGGTTTAGTTATTTACTATTTATATTTCTGATTTTGAGTTCATTTGTATGTTTTTTTAGGGTTTTGACTTTTTTCCCTATTTTGCTAGGGGTTAATTACTTTTTTCCAAAACAAAATAGAATTAGTAAGTAGTGATGGAAATGGAAGTGAAGAATCTTGTTTAGATAGTGAGAACAATGTAGTTGCATTTGTGAAAGCTAAGATACTTCTAAAAACAAGCCACCCTACACTATTTGGGAGCCATTATGTTGTCTATGCATTGACCTTTTCCTTCAGGATATAGGTAATTAGCATAGCTAGGTGAAGAATGTGTTCGAAGCTGAGAGGAATGTGAAACAACATATCATCGACTACCTATTAGATTAGAATCTCATAACAGGGCACACAAATAGCAAGGAGTTCATGTAGCTGAGAGTCACATGATTTGCAAATAATTTCATCACTCTGGAAAGTATTGTAAAACAACTAATCTGCAAAAAATAACAACATTTTAGTTTTCCCTAACCTACAGGTTTCAAGATGATTGGATTCATGGAAATGCATTATGCTTGACCCTTCCTCCTGCTCGCGAGTGAACTAAAAAATGAGTTTCACTTTTCACTTTTTAAAAAAAAAATTATATCCTGCATTGGTCGAACTTTCGACAAACTCAAGCTCGTCTAAATTTTGACCAAATCAGGGTCATAAACAAAAAATAATAATCTAACAAGCCAAAAAAAGGCCTTGGTCAAAATTAAAGGTATAAACTAGCTATCAAATGTATTAGTGGGGGTTTGAATAATTTTTGAAGCTCGATGGAGGATTTTGAAGAGGCTTTTACTTAGTTGCAAGTATTTTATGAAGTTTTGGGCTCTTTTGCTTACAGGCCGCAGTCGGCTTTCTTCTTTGTTTTATTGTTTAAAATTGGAGGCTCTCCCCTCTATCTGCATATGTGCTTCCTGGGCAAAAATGAGGGCTTGAAAAAGAACTTTGAAGTAAATTTGCTATATTTTTGATGGAAATCCATGATTTTTTTAAAATCTTTTCACTTGGAAACGTTGCTTCAGCCCCTTTTTTCATTTACAGGTAAGCTTTGTGGGGGCCGTGGGCTTTGAATTTTTTTTTTTTTTTTGCATTTGCAATGAAAAATGAAGAAATGTCTTTGCTTCTTCTGCTGTAAATTCTGTCATTGAGCTCTATAATCAAACTCTGCAAACTTGATAAGAAAAAAAGTGAAAATATAAGAAATCTATGTATTTGTTGGAGATTGAATGAGGGTTTAAAGTCCTTTTGGAGGTATTCTGGAAGATTTATGGATCTCTTGTGCGAGCTATAACTTTCAACTATGAATTTGTTTGCATTCCTTATGCCATACTCATGATTCGATACTCCATATATGGCCGCAATTTTCTAGAAGTTTGTATCTTAAGAGCATGATCTCTCTCTCTCTATGAATTTGTGAACAAAACATGGTTAAAATAATGCAAGCCATACACCTTCTGCATTGAAACTAAGACTTTGAAAATCCCCTAAAAATTTATGACTTTGATTTATCATTGAACTCGTATGCTTTGTAGCTCAATTTCTGGAAGTTCTGAAGCTTTTTGTGATAATATCAATGGATTCCTTATGCTTGTATATTTATGAAAATGCCTTGACTTATGTGGCTGTGTACCCAATGTTATTTTGTAGACACACTTTGATGTGACCTCATCTCGATGATACAACTGCTCCTTCTCTATTCATTATTACATCATGAATATAAAATCTCATTGCTTTGGTCTTATATTGGTATCAGCACAAACAAAACCCCTTTTCATGAAGATAACTATGTCCTTCCTGTATGCATTCTACTTATTGACACTTGCTACTTTTTAAATTTTGAACTGTTGCTTGGTCATTTAGAAAATATTGGCTACACATGATAACTTAGCATTGTATTTGCTAATTGTTGCATTCTCACCCTCTATTGTTGGTAGCACTAAGCTATTGTTTCAGATTGCACCTTGTGTTTGTGCTTCACGTGATTGCATGTTCTTCCTATAGCAACTTTATATTTTTGATGTTTATGGCTCATTTGCTATCCTGACATGATCTGATAATCAACAATGAACTTTATGTAGCAAAGACATCATTAAGCCTTCCACCCTATGTATATCAATGCTAATTTTTAGAATTAAGAAAGCTTCTCAATCTGCTCCCTTGCATTATTGTTAATAATCCCCTAATCATCATTGCTTTTTAACAATAGTAGAATGATCATTGGTTTATACAAAATGATGGTATAAGTCATTTTCTTTACCTCTTTTATATCAATTATCCTCTCAAAAATGCCTCCATGATTTGATATAATGATGTCCCCTTGCTCTTTCATTATATGTGTCGGTGTTTCAAATTCATGTTGCTCATATCTAAAATATTATTTTACTACTGTAACATCACTGCTATCATTAGATTGTTGTATCATGCTATCCTTACTTTTGAAATTTATTTCTCTTGCACTGATTAAATATGTTGTTATATTATGCAAAAAAATATGACTTTAGAGCTGCATGCTTATTATTTATCGACATGTTGGGCTCAACCCTTGTTGGATCCCACTTGATCCCACATATCGATAAATAATAACTATGTACCTGATCCTTCACATGAAACAAACTTGTCAAATAAAAATGAGCATATTGATCCTGCTTTTGATATTTATCGTTTTTTCATAGATCCATGATTAGCTAGCTGTTATTATACATATGAAGAGCATGTTTTATGTTTGTAGATGCGGGTGCATGTAGTATATGATGACTAGACATTTCTTAGATCACTGTTCTAATGTCATTTTATCAATCAAATGCAGGGATAGGAGCAGCAAGGAAGCAAGAGTTGGATGCAAGGCAAGCATGAGGATTGAAGACCAAGAAAAGCAACACAAGTCGGGCTCGTCATCTAGGCAATGACGAGTCACCCTTTACTACTTATGCCTTAATTTTCATAGTATCTAGAAATGTATAATGTTCTTTTCATGTGCATTATGATGGCTAGTCTCACGGCTTGTGTGAGACAATATTCAACTACTTTATCAATAAAGATTGTTTTTCACAATTTTTTCTTTTATATTTGCACTCTTTTATGAAAGCACTACATGATGCAATGTAACAATGTAATATTTTTCTCTTTTCTCTATGCATATGAATGTGATCCAGAAGAACTAAAAATGTACCTTAATTAACTTTAAAACATAACAACTCCACCTGATTGAGTTTGGTACCGAAAATCGGTAACAAGAACTTTTGGAAGACCCTATGGAAAAGACTAGGAACTAATCTGTCTCATAGTTCTGCATATCGTCCTCAAATGGATGGTCAGACAGAGGTAATAAATAGTTTTCTTGGTAACTTTCTAAGATGTTTGACAAAAGAGTATGAGAAAGGATGGGAACAAGTCATCTCACAGGCAGAATTTGCCTATAATGATAGCTCAAACATGACTACTCGTAAGATTCCATTTGAGATTGTATATGGAATATGTATCCAAGGGGTTTTTTTGAGCTCAAAGACTTAAAATGATATGAAGGAATTAGTGGACATGCAAATGATTTTTCATAGTAAATGAGAGAAGTCCATGAGTATGTGAAGAAGAATCTAATGGAGGCCAATCAGAAGTTAAAAGATAAGAAATATGAAGGAAGAAGAGACTTAAAACTTCAGGTAGGAGATTTGGTGATGGTATACTTGAACAAGGCTAGGCTGCAGAAGGGAATATTAAGAAAACTATAGATGAAAATGATTGGACCTTGTAAGGTGTTGGGTAAATATGGTCCCAATGCCTACAAGATAGATCTCCCAAAATATATGTTCATTTCTCCCATTTTCAATGTGAAGAACTTGATTCAATACAAGCGTCCAGATATAGATGAGGGAGAGTATAGTACAATGATAACTAAGGATGTGGAGGACCTCAGAGTACTTTTTCAAGATAAGCCACAAGTGGAAAAGATATTGGATTCAAGAGTGAAGAAGAAGACAAGGAACAAAGTCTACATGGAACACTTGGTGAAATGGGAAGAACAACCTAAGTCAAAAGCTACATGGTTAGCAGAATGAGACTTCAAGAAGAATGGCATAATCATGAAGTTCATCACACCTAAGATACCTTGATTTTCTTGTTCGAGGGGGAGGATGGTGTAGGAGCACCTTAAGGTCTTGTAAAGATCTTTAAAGCATTTTGGATTGTAGGTTAGTTTATCCAACCACAAAGGTAATAAGGACTAAATATAAAGTTCCAAGATTGTTTTTTGTGTGTCTAGAGGGAGGATTGTTTAGGGTTTAGTGTTTGGTGTAATCAATTAGGATCTAAAGGTTTAAGTCCTAGAAACCAAACCAAAGGGTCAAAGGTTGACTAAAACTCAAAAATGGAGTGGCACCTATAATTATGATGTTTTTGAGTGTTTTAAGGTCTTATGAACATTTTTAGTATCAAATTGAACCATTGGAAGTAGTGGTTTCTCCACTGAGCAAAAGTTGTAAAAGTTGCTCATGACAACTTTGCAACTTTGCAAAGTTGTCATGACAACATTTCCTAAAAAATAGGAAAGGGCTTTAATGGTGCCCAAATCCTGACATAAGGCTCCAAACATGTCGGGATAGGATATATAAGGTCAAAGAAACCCTAATCTGACAGTTGGAAGTTGCATTATACAAATTGTGAATTGAGAAGCAAGTTTTTTACTGTGTTTTTGCAAAAAAGCCTTGATCCAGTCAATTAATGGATTGAATGGAATGAATGAATGCATTGAAACTTTGTGTTTTTTCATATAGAATTTCTTTCTATAGTTAGTTTTGTAGATTTTTACTTCCATTTTTCATTTTGTAAATTCTTTGTGTTTCATTGTTTCGTTGGTTTGTTCTGGGCCAGTCTTGTAAATATGTGTCCCTCTTGAGTTACCGTGGTTGGAAAACTATGGCCACTTGGAATAAATTAGGAGGCAGTGTAGATATTGTAAATATGTATTTTGGGGTCTGTGGATGCAGGAGATCTATTTTTGCCAACAAGCCCTAGGCGAGTGCAGTGGCATTCTGGTTAGTAGCTTGTGCAGAACAGTAGCATGGAAAGATGCTAAATGGATTGGATTGAACCAATCAATGGTAGGAGCATGTAGAGGTGTGTATAATTGATAACTAAATGAAAGGAGAGGATTGGTGGAGTTTTTTATAGAAACCATTGAAGGAAAAGAGCCCAGAGTGGTGAACATGCTCCTAAAACCCTTAAAAATAGGGGTTTGGTGAAAGTCCTATGTGCGCACAGGGTGGGAGTCTAAAACCTAGAAAATCCTAGAGCCTAGGTTGGGCCTAAAAATAATCCATAGTTTATTCAGAGGGTTGTCAATGGAATTTGTGATGAAATCCAAGAAAACTAGTTTCTAGGAGGCCTAATTGACCAAAAAGAGTACAAGGCCTCGAAACAAGAAAATTAGGAACTCGGTTGAAATCTAATGAAGGAAACCATAAAAGTGGGTTAGAATCAGTTGAAATTGACCTAGGGATGGTCAAGAATTACATTCTTATTGCTGAGGTTAGATTGAGGTCAAATTGGCTAAGTTAGGCCAATGGGTGCATAGTTGAAAGGAGAAGTCCTTGAATGGAGTTTGATGTTGGTGGAGAGCTTTAAGAAAAGGGGATCATAGGAGAGTCCTCTAGTTAGATTAGTGATAGAAACCCTAGGAAGACCAAATAAAGGGTCTTGAAAAGAGAAGGAAAGCTCTTAGAAGCTAGAGCTCCCCATCAGAAATGAACTCTATGTGGATCCTAATTCTAAAGGTTAGGGAGATATTGTTTGGTGACTTCACAAGTCATATGAGAAATAAAAATTCTCAAATTATTTGAAAGAAAAAAACTTAGTGATGGAAGAAGGCCTAGAGAGAAATGAGGAGTTCACCCTATAAGGGAATGATTCCTCTAATGTCTCAAATGATGTGGATTTTATGACCTAAGGGGGATGAGTTTTAATATTAGGGAAGTATGATGATTTAATGGACCAAATAACTCCCTCTCTAATTAATCTTGGTGAGGAAAATTTGGATTCAAATGCCCCAAAGTATTCTTTGGAAGAGAATGAAAAAAGAATTGCATAATTAGAAGTATAAATTGAAGACTTACAATTCAGGGTAAAAGACTTGGAAAATAAAGCCAAATCCTTTAGAAGTAGAAAATTTTTGTTGAGAGTCATTAGTTGGCTATGTATTATCATTGATGGAATAATGAGGAAGTTGATCCTGGGGCTTGTTTTTGGTCAAAGTAAGCTATGGAAAAGAACCAAAATATGCTAGGGAACATATCAAAAGCAGGGTGATGCCACCTTAGACCCAAAGATAGATTATGATTATTAGGAGTACCTAAACAAACTCTCAAGGAACTAGGAGCTTCTTACTTGTGAATGTTGCAATGGTTGGAGAATGACTAATGGTCCTAACACCATTTTTTGTTATTTATTAATTTTATTCTTTCCATTATATGTCATCTTGATAGGAAGTATAATAAGTTTGGTTATAGCCTTGTTATCTTTAGATTTATAATTCTTATTTTTGGTTTAAGAATGTCTTTATGACATGCATGCCTACTATAACTGTGGTTAATTATCATAATGGTTATAATATTTATAGCACTAGTGTAGGTATGAAGATAACTATTATCAAGACTATTATTATTCTTGTTATTTTAGATCTAAGGGAAGATCTCCACAAGTCTATTTGTTTAATGAAATTTTGGAAGTATAGATGACAAGGTAGTTTTGTTGCTTCTAGCTATCTAATGTCAGTTGCTCTTTATCCTTCATACAATTTTATGCTTTGTGTAGTTTTCTTTGTGAGGGTTCAAGGGCCCTTCCCATACTTACTTAATAGAAAACTAATGTGCAAAGAATCCTTTAAATTTATTTAACCTCTAAAACTGTAAACATGAATAAATAGCCTAATTAGAGTGGCATGTTCCAAAAAATGAATTATTAGTTAAGTCTCAAGTTTTCAAACTAGAATAATGCTTAAAACATTATTGCAACATTTTTTCAATATATTGTTATTGAGATGAACTTAAATTCAAATTTTTCTTGACATGCCTATATGATATGGCATATTTCCTATTAAATAGTATAAAATGCTAGGTTCAATCTTGAAAAAGTAGAGAAATTATTATTCTTGATCATATCTATACATATAATGTATTCTTTCAGAGATGAAAAATTGCATCCATTAGAAAAGATCAATTGAAGAAGTTATATCACTACTAATGGACTCTTTCTCAACTAATTTATCCTAAATTTTATATAACTTGTCATATATTATTCCCTCCTACAAAATAATTTCTAGATAGAATTTTATTAGAAAGATTCAAATTGCATAATGTAGAGTGTGTATAAATAAATTAAAGAATCACATCTCTTATACTAAAAAAATCTAAATATAGTTCATCAAAGTAAATTAAGTGTATCCAATCTAGCTGAATGATGGTATTAAACTCATTTTTGGATAGCAACTAGAGAAATCATAGTCATAGCTTGAAAAAAGAAAAATGAAAAGAATTATTGCATATGGTTTTAAGATCTAGGTTAATTCTTGTAATACTTGAAATACTTTTGAGTGGCATGAAAATTATACCAACTTGTAATATATTAGTAAGATCAAAGAAATATTAGGAAGACCTTTAAACCCACAAAAAAGGAAAGTTAGACAACTTAAAATGTTATATTTTTACTTAGGGATATAACCTTGTCTTAAAGAGTATAATTTATTTATTTTGACTAAAAGAATATAGTTTAAATTTTTTAATATAAATTATTATTGAAAAAATATTTTCCCATGTACTTAATATTAAGTTAGTTAAGTGAGAAAATAATAATAATAATACTACATCAATAGTTAGAGGTCCATTCACCTCATTTTTTAAACCATTCTTCAACACTTCAATTTCAATTTAATTCAAGTAATTTTAAATTAATAAAATATTATTATAAATATAGACTATAGTAGAAACTCTAAATTTTATATCTCTTCATAATTCAAATAATATGTGTGTATAGTCCTAAAATGTTAGCACACATAATTGGATGTCTTTAGGACCTATTAGGCCCCATTTTTGTGATTTTGAGATCTGAATGTTCGTCATGCTTGATCCCTATGACTTGATTCTTAGTTTCTCGCACCTATTCACTATTTTTGACGTTCCAATGACATTTGAGCTAATTTTGCCTTGAACTCATCGCCAATGGAAATATTTCCTAGGGTTTTGGGCATAGATTTCACCTGGAGCCCGACATCAATGCCTTCCTCTGAGGTTTTCAATTGTTGTCAGCCTGGATAAAATTTAATCCCAAATTCATGGATTTATTATAAAAGGACCTCCTTTCACCTCATTTTGAATAAGATAGCTTGATCCTTCGATATCAAAATCAAGTGCAAGCTATCCATCAACCAATGAAGAAATCAAGTTGAGCAATTGAGGATTTCGATTCACGATTTGAAGGCAAGCATCCAATTCAAGATCTTCAAGTCTCTATTTATTCAAGATTTATAAAATCAAAGGAAACATTCTCCAATTGATGCAATTTTCTCTCCTATGATGGCCAAGTAGAGGAATTCTCAATCAAGAAAGAAGACTCTCTCTCTCTCTCTCAATTGATGCAAGTTTCTCTCCCATGATGGCCAAGTAGAGGAATTATCAATAAAGAAAGAAGACTCTCTCTCTCTCTCTCTCTCTCTCTCTCTCTCTCTCTCTATCTCTATCTCTCTCTCTCTCTACATATGGTTATCAAGCATATATATTCTAGATCTTGGAGTGGAAATCATAGATCTATGCATTTATGACAACATCCTTGATCCTAAATTACATTCCAAGTTTGAATCTTTGGATTCTAAGAATATTTTTAACATTTTTACGAATTTGAGCGATTTATATATCTATTTATGAGGGTTTATACAAGGTAAATATATAATTTACCTTTTCCATTATTTCCTTTATGTAATTCCTATCATATTTCAAGGTTGATTCCTAAAAAGGGATTTGACCAAGGAAAATCCCTTTTCCCAACCTTTTTTCCCCTTTTTTCTATGTGTAGGAACAAGTTACAGATTCATCCAAACTTTTCTGGGCAGTACAGGAACACTTGCAGATTCTGGGAAAGTTTCAATAGAAAGTGCTAGGAACACATCGATTCTGATAGGGAGATTCTTTCACTAAGTCATCTTGACAGACTCCTAGGTCTCTACTCTAGACCTAATAGGGCTTCTTATAAAACCATAACCTTAGGGTATAATACTTGGTTCACTTACCCTTCACTTCAAGAACCTCTCTACCAATAATGAGTTCATGCTTCACTAAACCTAATGGGGTAGATTCCACCAAACCAATCCAAGTCTCACACATAAACTTTTTAGGGTTGTTATCACACTAAATTCTTCCTATTGACTCCATTATTGAAGGTTTAGAGCCATAGGTTATCCATCCTTCCATTGAGTTTCTTATTTCTAGGAGTAGGACTAGTGGTTTCTTGTAGCCCTAACCAGACTCCAAATCTGCAATTACTCTTAAAATTTGCAAACAAGCCCCAAAATTGATCTTGGATCTAGATACCCTTTTTGGAAAATCAAAATATTTCTATGGTTATGAGTCCTCAAGTCATTTTTATATTACTTCAAAACTCTTAGAGACCGAGTCCTTAAAAATAGGGCTAATAGGACCAAATGATGCAAAACTAGATGAAATGGATTCATCGACCTTCACCATTTATCATATCATATTTTAAAATTAAAAATACCATTTAACATGAATTGTATCTCACTATCCAATCCAACCCTACAAATGCAACCTCCTATTCCTGTAAAATCACTAGTCGGGCTATTGCCAAGCTCGCCTAGGGCAAGAGCTCAAAATCCACGACTACAACTTCAATAACTAAAATAAAATAAAAACTACTATAAAATTAATCCTCTTTAATTTCTCAAAGGAATAGTTAATTTCCATGGATGGAAATCCCTAAGCATCTATTTTTCTATTTACATTCCAATCTGTTCTAGAGAACACATAGCAGGAATAATAATTTACATACAACCTCAAAAAAAAATCTTAGAACTACTCCAATCCATAAAACACTGTAAAACAAATCCAAGAACCTAATTACATTGTAAAATAATCTAATTCAATCCATCCATAATTCTTTTTATTGAAAACCACAAAAACTGTGTCAATACAGTAACTGTAACTCTTCTATTGCTTAAAACTTGTAACCAGAAAATGTCCAACCTCATTACAATGCCATGGAAGTCCTTAAATAGGTTTCTTCTACATTTTACAACTACTCAAACCAACACATAACTTCATTTGGGAACAAAGCAACTTTTTAGGAAAATGTTGTCGAGCAACATTTGAAAGTTGCAAATGTTGTTCAGGCAACATTTTGCACTTTTTACAATTTTTTCTCTTTCACTATTCTAACTCCATGACCGGACACCAAAAGGTCAAAAACCATGTCCTAAGACCTAATACACCCATAAAATTTACATTTAAGCATCATAGTTTCCAAAACCATGTTTTATCCCATTTTGTCCATCAGGACATTACAAAGGTCACTTGGATCCAAAACACACAACACAACACCAAAAATATCCTAAAACATTTTAATTCAATCCTAATATTTCCTAAATAAACCTAACAAAAAAATGGACCATTTGAAGGTCTTTCGAAACAAAAATGGAGGGTTGCATCCTTAGGTGCTTTTGCACCATGTTCCCCCAGGAAAATGAATTCAAGTTGCTCTAGGAGTCAACAGTGTAATATCTATTCTGAACTTTTGGAATTCAGCTTCAGCAACCCATGTAGCCTCTTCTTCAGGAAGATGTTTCCATTTGATGAGATGTTCCATATACTAACCATGTATGGTCTTCTTCTTAATTTTGTAGTCCAGTATTGTTTCTAGTTTTGGATTGGGTGTAGTTGGTAAGGAAACATCCATTTTAATCTTTTCCAACTCATCAAAAATCTTTATCTCTGTTGGTAGTGGACCCTTGTATGCAACTAAGTCCTAAACATTGAAAACTAGTGAGATTGCTAAATCTAAAGATAGATCAATTTTGTATGCATTCTCCCCATACTTTGCTAATACTTTGCATGGACCAATATTTTTCATCTGCAACTTTCTAGGGATTCATTTCTTCAACCTGGCTTTATTCAAATGTACCATCACCAAATCCCCCACTTCAAAGTGTGACTCCTTTTTCTTTGCATCCACTTTAGTTTTTAATCTCTGTGTTGGTTGTGTGAGTGTTTGTTTACTTAGTCATGTACTTACTTCATTGATTGGGAAAATTATTTAGCATGAACACTCTTTCCCTCCATGTTTCCCAAGTCTCTAAGTTCACAAAATCCTTAGGGGTGAACACCATACACTACTGCAAATGGAATTTTACTAGTGGTCCTATTGACACTGTCATTATAAGCATACTCAGCATGTGGTAGTACTTGATCCCACCATACTCCTTTGTTAAGAATCTTAGAAGGTTCCCTAAAACCTTTTTTATGACCTCTATTTGGCCATCTATCTTGGGGTGATAAGTTGACCCAAAAGAAAGATTTGTTCCTATCCTCTTCCACAATGTTTCCCAGAAATGCCCCATGAACTTGACATATCTATCTAAGACTATGCTGAGGGGTAACCCATGGATTCTCACAACTTCCATAAAAAATTGGGCTATGTAACTTGCATCATGTGTTGTTTTTGATTGAATGAAATGGCTCATCATACTAAACCTCAAAAACTACAAAAACACTATCCATTTTGGTGCTTGTCTTTGGTAACCCTGCACTATGAAATCCATATTGATACATTCCCATGGCCTATTAGAAATGGGTAGTGGTTGGTATAATCCAGAATTAGAAGTCACACCTTTAGCTTTCTGATACACCATACATTGCTCCACATACTTTCTCACATCTCTCTCTATCCTTGGCCAATAGTTGAACCTTTGAACCGATTCAAGGGTCTTATTGAGACCAAAATAGCCACTAAGACTACCATTGTGTTTTCCTTGTATCAAATTCTCCCTCATAGATCCCTGGTACACATAAATGTCCTCCCCTAAAAAAAAATACATTTTGTAGTGTGTAATCTACAAACTAACCATGAAAGTGATTGTTGAACTCTATACATACCTTAGAGGCCTCTAAGAAGCCTTCATCTTGTTTATAAAGATCCTTAAATATTTCCATTCCAATACTCAAAAAGTGCACCTTTTGAATAGTGAGTAGCCTTCGCTTGAATGCATCAGAAACCTTAGTCATCTGCCCCTTCTTATGCTCTATGGTAAAGGTATAATCTTGTAAGAACTCCATCGACTTAAGATGTCTGTTACTTAACTTCTCTTGGGTATTTATGTAACTCAAAGCTTGGTTATAAGTGAAGAATACAAACTCTTCGGGTAGGAGGTAGTGTCTCCAATATCTAAGGGCTTGAACCAGGGCATAGAGTTCTAGGTCATAGGAGGAATATTTATTCTTGGCTTCATTCAAATTTTCACTATAAAAACCCACTGGTCTACCCTCTTGGGTCAAAAAAGTCCCTATTGTTGTGCTATTAGCATCACACTCCAAGGTAAATAATTTTTCAAAACTTGGTAATATTAGAATAGGTTTCGGTGGCTACATTTTATTTAACAACTCAAAACCCCTATTGGCTTCTTCATTCCATATACACTTAGTCTTTAATCCACCCTTTATAGTGTCTAATATTGGAAAACATATGGCACTGAAACCCCTTTTAAATTTCCTATAGAATTGGGAAATCCCATGAAAACTTCTTACCTCAGTACTAGATGTGGGAGTAGGCCAGTTGAGTATAGCCTCCATCTTGCTAGGATCCATCTTCAATGACCCTTATGAGACCACAAATCCAAGATACTCCAATTCTTGTTTTAGGACACTAGTACAAAAACAACAATATATGACCAAATAAACTACCAAAAATTGTAGATAAATGACCAAATTTGGTCACGTGACCATTGGTAGTTTATTGCCGGTCATTTATCTCGTGACCAAATTTATGA